>JAILYA010000044.1:2057693-2638007 GCA_021437795.1 Rhodamnia rubescens | reverse complement strand
GTAAACATGGATGGAGAAGAGTTGGCAAGTCCGGTAAATGTAGATGCGCGTGAAGAAATATTATACCTGAAATAAAATCAAGCTTCGAATTGGTTGATGGCGAAATTTGGAATCACATAAAATTTTACATTTACATGCCATGTGCATACTCGCATTTGCATGTGTTTGTATTTTGCAGGAGGGCTCCGAGTCATGAAGAATCCTCGCAAAACGATTGATCAAACAGGGAATCAACTTTAATTTGAGATTTTGAATGTCCCAGAATCGATTGGTTTTTTTTTTTTGTTTATCCAGGAAACGGGAATCGCGTTTAAAGGACACGGGTTTAAGTTTCTCTTCCTTTATAAAAAGATATTCATCTTCATTAAAAGATGTTATCATGCTTGACATTGAGAAAAATATTTTGGATCTACAAAGCCGCAAGGCCTTTTAAAGAAACATCCCCTGTGAAATTTAACAAACACCGTTTAAGTATATTTTTGGTGTTAAAAATTCCCACAAATTGTGAGTTTTGATGAAAACGCCTCGAGGTTTTTTTAAAAGGTATGTTCTAAAAGCCTTTTCAAAAGAATGATCCTTCGGATGAAAAGAGGCAAACCTTATCCTCAAATACGTCCATGATACACTTGAGAGATGAGCGAATATGATAGAGAGAAAAAGCTTATTCTTTGGGCGTAGGGGTCGTTACAGGTGATTACATGGATTAAAAGGATGAAAGGCATTTTCATTTCAAAATTTTCCATGCACACTTATATCCCTTAACAACCATTCTAAACCAAAAAGGCAGAAATTTTTCTGAATAAAACCCCTGTCAAGAACCACCCTACCTTTGGGCATATTTGGAGGTTCGTTGGTTGATTTCTTGGAGAAAAAATCAAGGTAAGACTTTATTGTGCTAACTTTGCATCAATCTTTTTGTGATAGCTTGAGCTGATTTCTTGCGGAGGCTTGGAACACCTCGAAGTGAAGAAAAGCACTTCATTTTTATATCCCCAAACACTCTATCCTTTGATCGAGTCAATTTGAGCAATTAATCTTTATTTCTAAACCATTGTTGGTGATCACCTCCCTATCTTGGGGCAAGACAAAGGAATTACCAACAATGAACCAAAAGCATAATTCGAGGAATTTCGATCCCGATTTTCAAAAGAGCCGGTCAATACGAAAAATAACAAGAGATAGAAAGAGGCTAGAAAAAGCAAAGTGCCCGATAAAAGCAAAGGCCAAGGCCCATTTGAAATTCTCTCGCAAAAAAAGAGAGAAAAAAGAAAAAGAAAAGTTTGAGAATCACGGTAAAAAGAGGAAAATCCTCGAAGTCACCTGAAGAAAGACGTTCATAAATCTCCCTCAAAGCGAACAACAGTGGTAAGGATATCAAGGTGATCACCTATATTCACCCCTCCTTTTGAAAATATGGCCTTTCCTAAAGAGCCCACCTTAAGCCAAGATACAACCTATCCCCAAAACTTTTTATGATCTAAGAGATGTCTCGGGCGATGCGAGAGATCGGGTAGGAAGCTTCACCGCTTAAAGAGGTAAGTACAATCTGTCTTATCATATATTCAGGGTTCTTGACTTGTAGACCCGGAGAAGTTATTCTTGATGAATATTCCTTTCTTAGCCTCAAGATGAATATCCTTTGATAAACCTTTGACCGGCCTAAATTACGGTCCCCTTTTAAATGCCTTCTACGATTAATCGATTGTATGCATCCGGAATGATCCCGAAACCTTAAGGTTAGGTCTTACGTGAGCAGATTTGAGTTTTGAGTAAAGCCTTTCCAAATGATGAGAAACCCTCTTGGATAAAGGAAATCATTTTGAAATCTTTTAAAACAACCTTTTGAAGAATACCCCGGATCACGGTATTCAAAATTCATCCCCGTAGAGATTTGAACATGAATGCCTTTCAATAATGTGTTTGGGCCAACTTTCCCTACAAATACAAGTTGAAAACTTTTTAATTGGGATTCCTAAGTTTTTCCCAAAACTTAGGATCACATTTTCTTTGTCATAATTCATGGGCCTTAAACCCACTGATTTGCTCCAAAAGAAATTCTAATGATGTTTAGTTGATTTTCTCTGCAGGTTCCCTAGTGTCTCCAAACCTCGTAATAACTACATTTTTAAAGATCCGACTAACTTGGATTTTCTGCGGGTTTTATGGTCTCCCCAAGTCCTTAGAACTCAACTTTTTAAATCCGAAAATCGAGTTTGAGCTTCGTAGGCTCTCTAGTAATTCTAGATCCTCGAGATGGCATCCTCATCTTTTAAATCGAAAATCGGGTTTGAGCTTCGTAGGTTCTCTAGTAATTCTAGATCCTCGAATGGCACCCTCATCTTTTAAATCGAAAATCGAATTTGAGCTTCTATAGGTTCTCTAGTAACCCTAGGTCCTCGAGATGGCACCCTCAACTTTTAAAATCTCAAAATCGTGTTCGAGCTTCCGCGGGTTCTCTAGTAATCCTAAGTCCTCGAGATGACACCCTCAACTTTTTAAAATCCGAAAATCGGGTTTGAGCTTACGTAGGTACGATAGTAATCCTTGGTCCTTAGATGACACTCTTTTTCCTTTTAAATCTGAAATTTAGTTTAAGTTTTCGAAGGATTCCTAGTAATCATAGGTTTTTCGAACAGTATCCTTGTTACCGCTTTTGTCGATTCCGAAGGAAGACATTAAAGCGTCTTTTAAAAGGTGAATTCCTTTCTACATGATAGCCAATTCTCTTTTAAACGATGAATTCCTTTCTACAAGATAGTCAATTCTCTTTTAAACGGTGGATTCCTTTCTACAAGGATAGCCAATTCTCTTTTAATAGGTGAATTCCTTTTCTACACGATACCGATCTCCTTTTAATAGGTGAACTCCTTTCTACAGGATAGCCAATTCTCTTTTTAATAGGTGAATTCCTTTCTACATGATAGTCGATCTCCTTTTAAATAGGTGAATTCGTTTCTGCAGGATAGCCGATCTCCTTTTAAATAGGTGAATGTTTTTCTACATGATAGCCAATTCTCCTTTAAATGGATAATCAATATCTTTTTTAGGTAAATCCCTTATTACAGGGTAAACCCTTCTTTCTACCCCGCAAACCGCTGCGAAAAGACACTACCATCGGCCAACAATCTCTAAACCACCGACGGGTGAGCCACAGGTAAATCTCTCTCTCTCCCTAATTTCTCTCCCACATTAGGAATGAGCCGAAGTGATTTCTCCATAAAATTTTCAACTTCAACGGCAAAGGTAAGATGATTGAATGTCAAGACTCGTTTTTATTAAATTTTTCCCCGCTTGAGTCAATTAAAGATTCAGGTGTCACATTGTCTTTGAAAGCAACCTCCGACCGAGATTACTTTTTAAAGAGGGGCGACTATTGACACTTGATTTTTTATCAAGTGTTTCTTAGTTTTATTTCATAAAATTCACAAAAATTCATAAAAAGTAAAAAACAAAATTGAAAACTCATGTTTTGTGGCCTTGGCCAAGCCTAAGGAATCATTTTTGAACAAAAAATAATTTTTCATATTTTTCGCATTTTTTAATATTTTGGAAAATAGAAAAATACAAGCAAATTCACGACAAATACTTCCCGAGGTCACAAAAATATAGAAAGATGTTCTACATTTTTCTTTTAATTCCCTTTTCATATTGACCTCAAGAAAAATTAAAAATTGAACTCAATTTTAGGTGTTTCTTCACAACACCAAGGGTTGAATTCGCCTAAAAATTCAATTTGAGTCTTTTTATTTGCAACTTTTGCATGTTTTGAGTCAAGGCATTCAATCATGGTCCTCTGCAACTTCAATTTGATCAATTTCGCTCTCAATTGCACGAATTGCACGGATAGGGCAAAATACCCAATTATTTTTTGCAATTTAGGCCTTGGAATTTTTAGTTTTTGAAATTACTTTTCATCCAAGAACTTTCATGGCAAAATTGGACTACCTCCCAAGGTTTTCATATGTTCCGAATCGATTGGCGGAGGTGGTTTCATCCAATTTGATCGTTTGGGTGCCCAATTGAACTTTTCCCGATTTGCAATTTTAGAAAAATTTGGGGTTTTATAGAAATTAGCCAGGCACTTTTGGGCAAAATCACATTTTTAGATAGAATTTGAGTCCCCGAGTTCAATTTTGAGGTTTAATTGCAAACATTCCCCACGAATTTGGATTAATTTCGAAAATTGCAAGTCTCGACCGGTTCGGGACCCGGTCGACCGCTGGTCGAACCGTCAAAAAACAAGTGTTATCTTCCCCCTCAAGCTCGCGCCATTTCCAAGGTTTGAAGACCGAAGTTTGACGACCAAATTGGATGGCCATTCGACTATAATCGAGCGAGATTGGGGAGGCGTTTGTCTGGCCAAGTCTAGGACGTGTCAATCCCCACCAGTGCTCACAACCAATGGTCGCCGGAGCACGGCGGGGACAGCCGGTTAAAGTCTCGGCGCATGGAAAGGTCAACACTCTAAAATCCGAGGGAACTTTATGCTCGCCTGGTACTCGACGGAAGGCCTAATGGACCTGGACGAAATCCCGAGTGATTCCGTCGCCGTCCAATGACCCACTGCACGCGTGCACACGTGTGAGAGGGTCGACGAAGATCTTCCCCGACGCGCCAAAATTCAAAGTTGGTATAAAAGGGTTGATAAGTTTCGCGAATGAGGGGAGGCTCATTCGTGCTCGTTGGCGATACCATAATAGAGAAAGAAAGAGAAAAGTAGAGAGAGAGAGCCTCGCGCGACGCCATTGCCGAAGCTTCATGCCGAAGCTTCGCGACTTCGGCCCAATAATCCAAGCTAAATCAAGGCGTCGGATCATCACCGGAAGCTTGCTCGAACCGAGGAGAAGCGATCGCACCAACCTGAATCGACCTGCGACCTCTAAAATCGGTGAGTCAACCTCGCGATCTTCTCTCTACGTGTTCATGGCATCATGCTATTATGAGTGTAATTGTCTCAATTGGTGTGTGCATTTTGATCTCAAAACATCACTGACCATGATCGCATCTCACCTTTGCATTAATTTCGTTCGATAAACCTAAGTCGAACCTTCAACATACCACGGTGCCGTCAAGCGCCGGCCAGGCTTTTCTAGCCATTGCGAGCTCAATCGGAGCTCGAGGTAAGTGTTCGAACTTCCTATGATGCTTGTGTGTGACGGAATTGATCTATTATGCTCTATGTTACATGATCAAACTCGAGTTGTCGTTACGTGTTTAGCTTGATATTCGCGATTTAGCCGATAGAATTGCATGATTCCCAGATATGTTAATCTAGAAGTTCGAGACGAGTCGATTGGTAGTGGTTTCGCGTCATTCCGTCTAGATCTCGCCGTTAGATCTTCTTGGGAGAAATGTCACCGTCCGTCCGGTAGTCGTCGAGAGGTTGAAGACGAAACCGAGCTAGCGGGTCAACGAGTCGAGTGGTGAGTTGTGAGTGGTCCAGCTCGAATCCGAGTCGGCTCGGCCGTTGCGCGAGTAGTCTTAGTCGGATTAGATCCGACGGTCCCGATAATTCGATGAGTTTGATTCTAGGCCGTTAGATTAGATTTTTGATAATTCGTTTAATACATAGAAAATGAGAAAATAATAAATGGTGTCGTTTAGGTCAATAGGCACACGATGCCGTTTAGGAAGAGAGTCCGATGCGTCATCGTTTTAGGTTTAATAGGAATGAACTGGCTCGATCGAGTTCACGTTTAATCGCAACCGTTCGTCCGTGTGCGATGCGGCGTCGTTTTTGTACACGGGACGGATGTGATCGAGTGCGGCGAGGCGTACATAGGCGCGAATGAGTGAACGGTTGAGATTAGTTCTAGGTTCAATCCCGGCCGTCCGTTTAATTTCTGTATTTTCAAATATTAGGAAATTGTTTTGAAAAAAATCAAAAAATTTAGAATAAATAGGATCCGGCGTCGTTTTAGTAGAGAGCGGGTTAGAGTCGGGTCGGGGTCGGGTTGACCGGGCGTTGACCGGGTTGACCTGGTCCGAAAAATTAATAAAAAATTCATAAAAAGTTGCTAAAAATCCAAAAAAAAAAAATCAATGAAATTAATAAAATTCATAAAAATTCCTAGATTTTCCCAAAAAAGTTTCTAAAAATATCTAGATCGATTCGGGATTCTTATAGTTTGGATTGAGAAATTTTGAAGTTCCGAGGGTTGATTTACGTCGATCCGAAAAATTATTGATTTTTAGAAAATAAATAAAAAAAATCCAAAAAAAGTTAGAAAAATTCCAAACAAATTCTGGAAAATCACAAAAAATAGGAAATGGCCACATTCAACTGGCCCGACCCTATTTTGTCGTTTTTGGGTCCCCAACCTCCCAAATGACCATTTTACCCTTCCGGGCACTTGCCCCCAAAAATTTCTCGAACCATCCCGAACTCAAATAGATCTTCCTCTAGGTTAATAGGGCCATACTAGACATGCCATGCTCGTTTGATTGCTTGATTTGATGGTGATTATTCATGATTGCGCACTTAATTTTCTGATTGCGATTAGTAGGATAGAAATTCCCATATGTAAGACAACTCTAGATCGCTAGAGCCTACCTCACCTTGAATATCGTCTGCATGAATTCTTAGGTTAGAAAATCACTCAATTTCGGTAATCGAAAGGGCGTCGATGTAAATCTCGGCGTAACCAAGTCTTGGGACCCACTTCTCTGGTTTTCGTAAAATCGAACGGTTTCTCCCGACCGCTCGATAGGATTCCCGATCATACCCTCCAAAAATTGATCAGTGGCGACTCCATATGCATGTACACCTGCACACATGTCATCCGACCACACTAAGGTCCTTCTCGATATTTCTAAATTTTTCTTCACGCCGCGATTCGAGTAATGGGTCTCGGGAGGGACTCGCGCGCCAAGATCCACTACCAACCGGATTGGAAGCGCAACTCGTTAACCCTCACCATTCGCACGCCGAAGGGAGCGAAGGAGGGTCGCAACAATATATTCGACCAAAATCATCATAAGACGAGAGCCATAAGTTAGAACTTCCAATTCTATTTGATGGATCTTAGATGATATAAAATTGCCCGCAAGTAACCGGAGGCGGTTCACCAAGGACTCATTGCGATTAACAATATCCGCCCAAAGATGGCGCCTATTAACAAATGTGTGTTCAAAGATAGACGACCATAAACTTGCACGTCTTATTGGTTGACAAAGAGATGTAATTGTCCATGGATAACTTGGGACGAGAAAGAAAACATCATAAAAATAGCGGACGTGGGATTCCGGCTATCCAGATCCCGCCCCGATCAAAAAATTCGTAGTTTGCAAGCCAAATGCATCCCAAGAATAAGGCAACTAAGATATCATCAAAAAGGGATAAGGGCACCTTCGTCTCATGTATGCCAATGCAACACGGCTTATTATCCCTAGCAAGGCTTTGTATCTCACCTTGCTTGAGAGGATCAACAAGTCCTCTTATGTTCCAAACTACAAAAAACATCGCAAAAACAGAGGAAATAACGGGTTACCGCTTACGGTTGCGGCTTAGCCTCTTCTTTTTGGAGGTCCGCTAGCCTTTTTTGCCAAAGTTCGGGCTGTTATCGGAGGTGTCATACCCTGTCACGCCTCGGATCGCCCGAGCATGCGAACATCCCACAAGGGCGCCGCATGCATCGAAAGTCTCCCGGGATCAAATTGCATCAACTAATGTGACACTACAAAATATGCATGCGGAAGCACGATAACTCCATACACATGACAATAGATGACTTAGGATATAAACATTAAATACAAACACAATACTTAGTCACTTTACAATACGAGACTTAACACATGAAAGACTTAACTGGGTTTGACGACATATGACACTAAACTTCAAAAAGACAACCTAACACACCACTTGACATCGCCTCGTACCACATCAAAAGAGAAGGGGTAACGGTTACAACTATGCATCGAACTCGTCATCTTCGACCTCTCCTTCTTCCTCCTCGAGGTCGTACTCGAATGGGCGTTGGAGTCCTCGACTTCCACCATCTCCTCATCATTAGAATCCGACCGAGAGATTTCTATGATTTCTAACTCTTCGTTCTCACGAGTCGGGGACTTGGGCGGGGTGCCCTCGGACTCAAGAACATGAATACTTCCATCATCTTCGACGGGTGCAAGATGACACCATTGAGGGATACCATCCCTAGGAACTTCAGAAGGCTTCAAAGGTCCAGTAGTCACATTATCCTCTCTACGAGTACCATGCCTCAAAAAGGTGGGGTTTCCAAGTAATCTCCTCCCTCATCAACCCATAAAGGTGCTCCTCTTCCTAACATACACTTTACCTTGACCTACGAGAAACTCCTCTACGGACGTATCAAAATCCATCGGGACACCAAAACGTTTGGGCAACATCTTCAGGGGTTTGAGATCCGAAAAAGTAAAGCCCACAACGGGGTGAGATTTAATCTCGATAAGTCGAACCTAAACCTAACCTAGGCCGTTAATACCTCCGAGACAACTTTTAAAATACGACAATATCAAATAATTCAAAGAAAGCATTAACAAAGATTATTAGGCAATAAGGCGATGGCATAATAAATACTCCCAATACGAACAATCTAGGCGATCGAGTTAAGCTTCGTATTCAGGGCAAGTTGTACCATACGAATACAATTAGAGGAGTACATGATTCATCACTCATAAGTTAATGGCTAGGCCCGCGTCTTAACGCTTAGGCTAATTTACTCACTCAACTCGCATCTTACGCTTTAGGTTAAGTTACCATTAAATTGATCCGCGTCTAACGTATCGGGAATAACATACATTACCCGTAACCTCGCGTCATAATCAATTCAGCACATAAGCATTCAAGGAATTCCATCAACTTAACCAATTACGAGAAAAGCTAGATTATCCTCAATTCAATCATACATCAGCCCCCAAGTTTGCAGCCAACAAGATAAATTCCTCATATACATGCCAAAATCGAATTTAATGCATCAAATTGGGGCATTAATTACGGGGGTTCAAGTTAATTTAATCTACAACCATTCCAAATGTACCATTAAGCCTCAACGGTTCTTAATTAAGGTGAACTAATCGAGATCAAGCTTAAATACTTTCACGGCATCCCATTCACACGTGCTCACAAAGCATTAATTCAACCATACTCGAGCATATTAACATACTTCTCATGCGGAATTAATTCCCCAAACATTAGACCCAAAAGTAATAAACTCGAGTGTCAAATAAGTATAACCTTAATTGAGCAATAATGCAATATCATTAATGGCATCCAATAATGTCCATCCTTTCAATAAGTTCATTAAATGTTTTGGTGGCAATCCTTTTGTTAATGGATATGTAATCTTAAGATTGGTACTAATATACTCAATTGATATTCTATGTTTCTAAACTTTTCTTTGACGAACAAGTATTTGATTTCCATATGCTTAGCACCTTAAAATATTTGTCGTTCTTAGAGAAGAAAATTCTTTGCGAAGTATCACAATAAGTTTTTAGCGGCTTGGCTATAATATCGACAATCACAAGCTCGAAATAAAGTTCCGCGACCTTAATCCATAAATAGTGGCCTCAAAGTATGCCACAAACTCATATTCCATAATGGATACAATAATCATTGATTGGACATCCGACTAAGTTTGAATCTAAATATCCAATCACTTTAAGATGATTAGATTTTTTATAAGTGAGTATATGATTTTTAGTTTCTTGCAAGTTTGTATACATTAAGATCCCAACAAAATATGCTTAAGGAAAACCTTTCATTTTCTCTCATTCTAATTCACTTTTCGAACATTTCATGAGGGTAAATTGGTCCCCTTTCTCGGATTGAAACTATTCCCGCCGAACATCTGTTCATATTGAATCTCTCTAAAATTTTATTAATATAGGCTTTACGAGACAATTCTAACAATCCTTGTGATCTATCAAGGAATATTTATATTCCCGTTACATACGTTGCCTCACCCATATCTTTCATTTCAAAATTCTTAAAGAGAAATTTTTTGGTCTCATGTAACAAATCAACATCATTAGCAGCAAGCAAAATGTCATCAACATACGTAATTAGAAAGATAAACTTGCTCGCATTGGCCTTCATATATATACACCAATCAACGGTGTTTTCCTTAAAGCTAAAAGATATTGTGGTACAATTGAACTTGAGATACCATTATCGGGAAGCTTGTTTAAGTCCATATATTGGTTTCTTTAATTTACATGCCATGTGTTCTTTTCATTTAACCGAAAAGTCTTCAAATTTGTCAATATAAATCTCTTCCTCTAAATTTCCATTAAGAAAGTCAGTTTTCACATCCATTTGATGTAACTCTAAATTGTAATGAGCCACTAAAGCCAAAATGATTCTAAGTGAGTCTTTCTTAGAGACTGCTGAAAAAGTTTTTTTTATAATCAATGCCTTCTTTTTGAGTAAAACCTTTAGCAATAATTCTAGCCTTATACCATTCAATATCACATTTTGAGTCGTGATTGCTCTTAAAAACCCATTTACACCCAATCTTTCAACATCATTTAGGTAATTCAATGATATCACGAGACTTGATTCTAATCTATAGATTTTAACTCTTTTTCATGATATTAAACCACTTTGTAAAATCACTACATTCCATAGCATGTGAAAATGAACCTGGATCATTATCAATTCCTAAGTCGATTTTTGACTCTTGTAGATAAACCACATAGTCATCGAAATAGCTAACTTTATGTCATTTTGAGATCTTCTAAATGTTATTTTTGGTGCTTAAACTACTGTGGGTTCATTATCGACATGTTCATTATGGAGTTTTTAATCATTTGTTTGTTGTTTTTTATTATTGTTTGGTTGAATGATAATATCAAGACCAACAACTTTAGAAGTTTTTGGTAAAGGAACCTCCACATTAACTTCTTGAATGCAAGCATCACGCATTCTTTCACTCCCACCGATTTCGTCATTCTCAATGAACCTAGCGTTTCTAGATCCAACAATTCTTGTACTATGGTTAGGACAGAGAAAGTCTTTAACCCTTGGATTTTTTTGCATAACCAATAAAATAACCACTTGTTGTTCTAAAATCCAATTTCTTTTTATGTGGATTGCAGATACGTACTTCACTGGACAACCCCAAATATGTAGGTATCGTAAACTAGTTTTCCTACCAGTTCACAATTTAAAGGGAGTCTTTAAAACGCCTTTACAAGGAACACTACTTTATAAGTACATAGAAGTTTTTAATGCATACATCCACAAAGACAAGGGTAAAGATGAGTGACTCATCATACTCCTAACCATTTTCATTAGAGTACGATTACGCATTTCTACTACATCATTTTGTTGTTACGTGCGTAGCACTCGTGTATTGAGCACAAATACCATGTTTTTCAAGGAATGTAGCAAATGCCCCGGATATTGTTCCGATTCAATATACTTTCTATAGCGTTCACCATCTCTATCCACCTTGCCATTTCCATCTTTCCATAGTGTTCTGTACCTAGCGCTATGAAGCCTTCAAGGGTCCGCCGATCGCAACCACTCTCGCCACTTGGGGACCGGTGCTATGTCGGCAAACTTGGGCAATGCCGAGGCGGGTGCCCAAAGTCAACCAAATGGAAATTGAGCCAATTCATGCCCATTTAAGCTTGATAGAGCACACCGATAGAGTTGGACGGATTTGTCACCGTCTCCTCACCATTGGCATGCCGTAATACACGTGCAATCGAGTCGGCGAAACCTCATGTGCGTGTGAAATTTTTTCGAATTGGGTATAAAAAGATTCTCACGCATTTTCGACGAGGGCTGGCCATTTTGTTCGCCGAGACATAACAAGACTAGATAGAGAAAAAAAAAGTTAGAGAGAGAAGCTCTCGGGTCGTCATTGACGAAGCTCTAGGCCGAAGCTTCGCAACTTTAGCCCGAGCAATCCAATGTGAATCAAGGTACAAAACCAGTTTAGGAAGCGATCGGATGTACTCCGACAACTCGAAGTTCCCTAGATCGCAATTCGAACTCGCGACTTCCTCTCCGTGCCTCAATGGCGGAGCTCGACTCGAGCCATTATTCTTGCAATTATTGTAGGGGTTTTATTCCCCGAACTTCATCGAGCATGTTCGCACGCTTATTTTGCATGGATTTCACCTAAAAACCTCGAGCTAAAACCTCATCCATAGCTAGAACTGTCGCAACTTGGCCAGCCAAATTTGACAACCTATGGCTCGATCGCACCTTGAGGTAAGCTTCCCGAACTCATTTTGGTTTGAATCGTGAAATAATCGAATAGTTATGATCTAGATTACGAGTTTGAAGTCTACCATGGATGCTTTGTGCGTGCTCGATTGTTCATGTGCTAGTTGATAGCTTAGGCTAATTTTTAGATACGTTAAACTAGAGATCAAGACAAGTCGAATGAGACCAATTTCGCTTGATTCGGCTGAGGTTTTACCATTGACCTTGGCCGTCCATTTAGTCATCTACTTTGTGAAGAAGACGAAGCCGAGTTGGCATGTTGACTAGTCAAAGATCCGAGCTAGCGCTGATGTGGCGCTACGTGGCTAGATACGTGGCGCACGTCGGCGAGGCCGTTAAAACAGCTTTTAGAATAATAGAATAGATCGGGCGATCATGAATTACCTACGTGGGTCATTCCGAGCTGTTTGATCGATAATTACAATTAAAAATTCTATTAAAAAAAATAGAAAAGTTATAACAAAAATTCAAATAGGGCATGGTTTCGGGTCGGATCGGTGCGAGTCGAGTGCGGGTCGAGGTCCCGATCGGCGTGGACTAGGTTGATCCTGTCCGAAAAAATATTATAAAATATAAAAAATCATAAAAATTAGAAAAATCAATAAAAGTAGGAAAAAAATCATAAAAAAATAGAAAATTTTCAAAAAAAATTCAAAAAATCACAAAAAATGAAAAATGGCCACATCAATCGGTCCAACCCAAATTTGTGATTTTTGGGTTCCCGAGACTTCCAAAATGACAGTTTCGCCCCTCCGGACATCTGGTCCCAAACTTTTTTCGAACCAATCCCGAACTTTAATGGGTCATTCTCTAAACCTATAGGGTTATACTAGGCATGCCATGTTGATATCGATTGATGATTTGATGCGTTTTATCCGCATGTAATTGATTGAATTGATATGTGCACTCTCCTTATTAATTGTGATTGATGGGATAGAAAATTCTCATTTGCATGATACTCCTAGATAGTTAGAGCACCTCACCTCCGAACGCACATGCATGAATTCTTAGTTTAGGAAATCACTCAACTTAGGTACCTAAAGGGTGTCGATGACAATCTCGACGTAACAAAGTCCCCGGGCCTATTTCTCTGGTTTTCATGGAATGGAACGAACTCTCCCGACCACTTGACAAGGTTTCCGATCATACCCTCCAAAAAATGGTTGGTATCGATTCCATCATGGCGTGCATATTATGCACATGTCACCCGACCACACTAAGGTCGACCTTGACTTTAAATTTCCTCCATTGTAACTTGGGTAATGGACGTTGGGAGGGGCCTGCGTCCGAAATCCATGCCACTACGCGTGTGGACAACGACGACCCATTAACCCACTTCGAACTCGACATCCAACTCGAGTCGAGAGAGGGTCGTGACAACAATCAATACACACTCCAAGATCAATAAAATCCAAATTTGAAAGAATTTCATTCTTTATTAATCTTTGCATCCTTTCTTTGGATATATGACCCAAATGTTAATGCCACAAATAAGCAAAATTCTCATTCACTAAACTGCATTTAGTGCCGACATTGTGATGACTCAAAGTCTTAGAAGAGTCATTCGAAATGTGTAATCCTTTCCTTTTGCTCTTTCTACTTTTCTCGCCTTTCCACTTCGGATTCTTTTTGGGCTCTTGATGACTCAAGAGATGAACAAAATGAGTCTTTTGGTTCTTTATCCTTATTTTCTCTTGAACAAGCATATTGGCCAATTCATTTACATTCCACTTATCTTTTATAGTGTTCTAGTTCATCCGGAGTAGCCCAGTTGCTCAAGGCAAGGAATTAAGAATGAACTGTACTAGAAAGTACTCATCCACGTTCATTCCCGAAGTCCTTAACTTTGCTTCGTTGGGTTCGTCATCTTAAGTACATGCTCATGCATGGTACGTGAACCATCATATTTTATTGTGGTCAAAGTGCTTTTCAATGCACCAAAGCAAGTGACTTGTCGACAATTTAAGAACGCTCTTACTGCAAATTTCATAAATTCCTTAGAATTATCGAGAGGTCTTTAAGTTGTTTGCTAGTGTTAGTCGCATGAACATTAAATTTAGTCTGTTCTATCTTTCCCAAATTTTATGGAAAGACTTTTCATCATCTCTACTCTCGTTAGTAATAATAGCCGGTTTCTCAACTTGAAGTGTTAAATCAAGATCCAAAACACCTAAGTGAAACTGGACTTGCTCACTCAATCAAAGAAATTCATTCCATTGAATAATAGAACAGGCGAAGTGTGTGAATGAACAAAACAGTACGATATCTGCAAGTATGCAAGCAAGTACTCATACATTAACGCTTTGAGAATATGACATAACCAGATTGAAATTAGACATTACATGTAAATCATAAAATCCTCCGGGAGATCCTATGATACACAAACTTAAAAAAAAATGATGCTAATAACTTTTATTTGGCAATTACAAATATATCTCATTAAAATTTATTTGCTATCTTTGGATATACAAACAAATTTAATAAGACATATGAATTATCAACCATTACATTAATGAATTATAAGAAATTAATTAATCTTTGGGTTAATCCCAAAATTCTTATAAAAAATGAAATTCAATATATCCACGATATCAATAAAGATATTTAACATATCAATTTCAATCATAGCATCAAATAATCATGGATAATTGAATAAAATATTACGAATTTCAAAAACTCAAGAAACTTGATGTTCGACAACTTTGGTGACTAACAAACCCTTAATTTCTCAAATTTTATTAAATTCTTGTGCCCGAGGGAAAAATCATAAATTCAACATCCAAGGGCGTAATGGTAAATTAATAGTGATTTTAATCGCAAAAGGACAAAATAGGGCGCGCAAAAGACAATACGGGGTGAAATTGTAATTTGCAAAAAAGGATAAAAAGAGAAAAAAAATAATGGGTAACACTGTAATTTTGCAGGAAAAACACAAAACAAGGGAAAAAAGTTGTAATTTCAAGGTCAGTGATGCATGGTCTTCTTCCTTCCAGAATTCCCTTTCTGTTTCTCGCGGATGTTCCTCTTTTCCTCGCCCGATTTCACCGTAACTTCTGCCGCTGGGTTCCAACAACCCACATTAGACAAAATTAAAACATGCGTTTCGAGGACCTCGTCAGCCCGACCACACAGGTCTTTGAATAAGCGAAAACGACCAAGAAATAGTCCGAAATCAAGCAAAAACCTTTGGATGCAAAAAATCTAACCACTGAAAATTCTCCCTCCTAATTCACCTCTGGCGATCACCATATCGCCGAACAAACTTAAGGCTTTTGTTGCCCATAGAGAAATGACCTCACTGGACGAATTTCGTGTGGTGGATGGCCAGAATTTGGCCAGAATCGACCTTTTTCTTTCAAGGGCAGAATTGATTCGAATTTCAATTCATTCATAATAAACCCAAAAATTTCATCAAAGCCACAAAAATTCATCGAGTCTTAATCTATGCGAACAGAAAATTCATACATAAATATAATAAAAAAAGTCAAGAGATCCTAAACCTAGCTCTAATATCAACTGTAAGCATTAAACAATAAAACTACATGCGAAAAATTTGATCATTGATGGATCTTCGATCTTCATGATTATCGCGATAAGTAACAAGGATAAAGTCGTACCTTTGTCCATAGTGATTCTTCAAGCATTGATTGTTTCGTTAGAAAACCCGAGATGATGAAGACTTGATTTCTCTCCCTTAACCATATTATGTTCTTTTAGGTTGTTTCTAATAGAGAGAGACAATTGTACATCGTTATATTATTAACTCGTTACGTCTATTCGTTGATAGGGTAGAGAGAGGACTACACTTCTTTTAAACTTAAAACGTTATCCAAAAGAACCCTTTTCAATAGGTGCCTTCCATCAAAGCATGTTAATTGCACTTTTACATAATCCATTGATTTAACATATAATTAATTATTAAACCATCAACACTAATATCATGTGGGTCTCATTGTTCTTATATTCTCCCACTTGACCCATATGATATTTCTTTCATCATTTGATAAAGACCATGATGTGCACAATAATTTTAGGGCGGTGCTATTTCCACTCCCATTTTGACTAAGACACCGCTTTTTTGCTAGTTAACTTACTAAAATACCCTCCTCTTTCTTCAATTAAATGTTTTTTTTTGTATCAGGCTAATCCACAAATCTACCTTTATTTTTAGTCGATCTTGATAATAATGGAAAAGTAAAATTGATCACAAAATGGAAAAGATTAATTTGTTAAAAGAATAATAAAATGTCGAACATATTTGAATTTAGATATATATTAACAAAGGATAAATACATAAAGGAAAAAACATGAAATTTCGGGTTATTCAACTTTGGATATAAAGAAATGAATTAATATTGATTGTAAATTCAATCTCATAGCAAGTGGATCAACCTACATGAGTTTGAAAATGTGGAATGTGTAAACAAATTTTCTACCCTATCTTACAATTCATATTAAAATGCGAAAAAAAGTACAAATAAGCAATAATTATATTGGATTTTAAATTTCAACTTTGTAATAAAGTTTCTCTCAAACTATTTCATAAAAAAAATAGACAGTTAGTTGTGTGTTCATAAGCCGTTATAACTAGAAATTCCTAACATTTTATGTAGCTTTTCTAATTGAAAGCATGAGTTCATAAATTAAGAATAACGAACTTCTCTAGGAAAAGTGATAACATGATGCATTATAGAATCATATTTTATTGGGTGTAATTTGACATTTATATTATGAATTTGATAGTTAAAAGGGAAAATATAAATAAAGGCAGTTATGTTGGTTAGGTTGATAAAAAAAAGAAACAATAACTTGAAGAGAGATAAGGGTATTTCGGTCTATTGATTGAAAAGAGGAAAGTACATTAGCCAAAATAGAAGCGGACGCCCTAATTTTATGCTAAAACCTTTCTTTAAATTGGCTATCACATATCACCTTAAATTGCAGTCATTGGCGACAAAACTTTCTTTGTGACGGCAATGGGCATCGTGTAGGTCATGACGATTGTGTTAATATGCTTTTAATGTTAGTGATGTTGATATTCTTGTTACTGCGATTTGTTCACCATGAATTGTTTTTTGTTTCATCAACTCTATCCAAGATTGGGTTAATTAAGGAATACATTACAACCCTCAACTATTTGGTAAAATGCTCAACTGTGCAGGCAGTCCCACTAATTTTAACCAAACCTGTGTTCTGCCCCACGGGTAAATAAGTAATATCAATTACTATGATCTCTCTTTCTGATAATGTTTGGATGTTGAGTTTGACAAGCTTCATGCTTGTGAACACCTAGATGAGCTTTTCGAGCAGGCCTATTCTGTTAGGCTCAATGGCACAACATTTAATATGACTGTGTAAACTTTTAAGTATTTTCGTAATTTCAAGGAGAAAAATATCGACATGCATGGAAAATTATAAAGAGTAAAACACATATAGGGGAAAAAAGTTGCTGAGAACCTATTGCATCATTAAGATTGGATTGAATATTGTCATGTCTTAGTAATATGAATAGTGTCGAGTATAGATCGGGTGCGAGTCGGGTCGAATAAGAGTCAATAAATTTTTATTGCATATACATGGGTCAATTTTTTTTACAAAAAGATGCTCAATTTGAGTTGGCCTATTTTCGACATGATCCAAACTCAACCTGACACATTCATTTGACGGCCCTACTTTCTATTTACTAGAGGTTTCATTGGGGGTCATATATAGGTTCAGTAAATTAAAAAACGGATCAAATATGGGTTTTAATGGCCTTTAATTCAACCTATTTTGGATCTATTTTCGGCCTGCAACCTGTAGCTTCACAAGTACCACTTGTGAATGGGCCTCACTATATTAGTTTATACTTTTTGTAAGTGTTTTTTTGGTCAGATGTTATTTTTTATAAGTAAAAGAAAGAAAAATTAAATTGAAAAATGTAACAATTGTTTTGGAATGTTGCCATTGGGGTCACCATCTACGGCCGCTAGAGAAAAAGGAAAATACAATAGAAAATAAATAAGAAATAATTTAAAAAAATTAATTTTAAAAAAACTAAAGAAAATATTTTACTAGAAAATATTCATAAAAAATAAAAAATTAAATTTTTTTATAGAAAAAATCAATTGCATGAAAATATTTTAGCAATATGATTTTCTTAATAAATTATAAAAAAAAAAAATATTTCATGATTTGGTTAAATATAAGTATTTAAGTAATATAGGTCATGTCAAGTATGAGCCGTTAAATTTGTATTATGTGCAAATAAGTCAAAATAGATTAAATAGGTAAATATGGGTCGGACTATATCCAACCCTACCCGACCCACCCGTTTCCCACCTTTATTATTTACTTACAATTAGGAATATTACTAGTTTGTAGACAAAATGGAAATTTATGAAACTAAATTTTTTTATGAAACCAAAGGAAAAAGGCTTATCAATTTCATTAAAAGTTCATGATACAATGAGGGAATTTACTACTTATGCCTTTGTTGGGTTTTTAACATACAAGTAATCTCGTCCTAAAGAAAATTTTCTCTTATTGTTTGTGACTACCTTTTTTTTGTTTTTTTATCGACAGAATATTCTATTATACAAGTTAAGCTATGTCTTCCCATGTGTCAGTAGTGCGATTGCGAAACCCCGTTCCTTCCTCATGCTCTCCCATCCTACTCCCCCGAAGGTAGGGATTCGAACCCCCCACCTCCCTCTTCCCAAATGAAAATAATGGCCACTAGGACAATTCCCCAGTGATTTTGTGACTACTTGATTGATCACAGCTTTCTTTTGGCATTTGTGATTGTCCTTACCAAGTAGTAACTAACCAAAGATAAAGTAAAACTTCTTTTCTCCTATCATTAGTGAAACACCCAACTGAGCGAAATTTTCATTTACAATCCATGAATTGATTGTTCTCAAATTTCAAGTAAGTTTGATCACTTTGCATCAATAACTTTTCTCTAAGATAAATGATTGAGTAGCTATCCTTTATTCACCGTGAGACCAACGGCCATAAAATAACAAATACTTAAAAATTATCGTGAAGTCCACTCATTTAAGAATTTATAACCCACAGCAAATCGTTACTCTCACGGTCGACCAATGATTGTTATGCTCGCCAGACCTTTCTTTAATATCCATAAATTTCGACAGACCCAATTTTGTAAGTAACGCCATTCTTCTCTTTATACAACGGTCACATTGGACGCAGGACCGGTCCAATAAAATCCGAGACGAAAGATTAGGACTTCCCAATGGAAATTATCACAATCAAACTTCTCAGTACACCTAACCATGGGGTAGCACCAAGATTCGATAGAGCCGACGACTTCTGGCAAAAAGTATAATATAAGACTGATGTCGGGATATGATTCCCTGCCCACCAAAATGTCATTCTTCTATTTATCTGTTTTTCTTGCTCCCGTCTAATGTTCTCAGCACTTTGACCAAAAAAAATGTTCTAGGCACAAGTTAGAAGGGAACAGACCGTTCGTATCTCTTGCCTTCCTCCCTTTTCGTTTTTCGGGTCGTTTCTTTGACGGGCAGATGAGGGCGAGACGGTCGGAGACTACCAACAGATTACGAATCGTTGACCTGCGGGTACGAGGCCTTTTGCTCTCGCCCGCCTGCCTACCTTGGACGTTGCGCTGGATGATGTTCAGCTCAGTTTGTTGGTTGACTCTCGCTTGTTCTGTTGTTGTTCCTTTCCAGCAAAGGATCCGCCATTTATTTACCTCACGGTTCTTTCACTTCATCATCAGTTGACAGTGTCCCATCTCTCTCTCTCTCTCTCTCCCGGACACAGATGGCCATGCCGTCTCTTCCCTCGCTCTTCCTGTTTGTCGCAGCCGCAGCTTCTCTTGCCTCCTGCTCCGTCATTGTCAAGACCCTGCCTGGGTACTCCGGCGACCTTCCCTTCACGCTCGAAACCGGGTCAGTTTCGCAGATCACGGGCTCTACTTTCACTTTTCTCCCTGAATAGTGGCAGAACGATGAGCTCACTGTTGTGGGGTTTGTGTGTAGATACGTGGGAGTGGGTGAGGACGAGGAAGTGCAGCTGTTTTACTACTTTGTGGAGTCGGAGAGGAATCCTTCCCAAGACCCTCTTCTTCTCTGGATCGATGGTGGACCTGGCTGCTCTAGTCTCGCCGGTTTCTTCTTCGAAAATGGTGCTTTCCAGTCTCTCTCCCTCTCTCCAATCAAACCATACTAATGAATGAACTAAATTGTTCTTGCATTTCAATACTTTGTCTTCGAGATACGATATTGAATAAAAGGAAAATGTCATAATGGATGAGCTTATGACAATGATAGATGTACTGGAAAATCTTAATGGGTTATACATTCCATTTATTTGAACACCCACTAGAAAACTGCACCGTTATTTAGTAAGTTTATTTTTTTTTCGTACCATAAAGAGCTTAAGTTTCTGTCAGAATATATAGATTTCGAACTTTCCTTGTTTTCTTATTAGATACATTCTCACACAGACGAACATAGAAGGAACACGAGATTTTAAGAGGATCGGGTGTTACCATGGGAACGTAGATTATATTACACTAAACTTGGTTCTCTTGTCTGCGAGTCACGTGTCTTGGAAATCATGTATGCCCAACTTTTAAAATACCGGGGAAAAAGTCTACAATCCTTAGTTGGTGGCCAAAAAGGAAAAAAGGAAAAAGTGGATATTTGCTTTGAAAGAAACGGACAGCCATATTTAAAAATGTTTCGGTTCATCCAACGTATTTCGATAAGTCAAAATGTACAGTTGACTATGGATATGAAAACCCTAGACCATCGACCCGGTCCATGAATCTAAATCATGAATTTGATGGGTTGGTGGAATTCATCAGAACTTTAATTATTCTGTATGTATTTGGATGTATGCACTCGGCACGGGTACTATTGATGAGCTGGCTATCAAACACCTTATCTAATATATCTACTTGATCCATTCTGGTTTACAAACATATGACATTGATCTTATATGTAAATTTAAATCCACGGTGGTGCATGGAATTATTGGATCTGAAGACTTAAATGTATTAGACGTAGACGCTTGATGCGTATGCTATTATGGCAAGAAAACTCTGTTCGTAGTATTTCTGCTTGACCATGTGATTTGGTCGTGTTTAAGGAAGAAACCACCAGAATTGAGGAGCACTATCTTTTCTCGGACTACAACCAACACTTGGGTTGAAAGGTTGGTAGAGAATTAGAGAACATTTTGCCATTTCGGAAGGATTTAAAAGGTGTCAAAACTAATTTTCTTGTTGGCGAGAGAAGGAGTCAACCTAACAGCTACTGAAAAAGAGAAATCCTCAGTGCATTACATGGGTATCCGGCGGCCGATTGCTGGCTTCCCGGAGCATATCCGGCTTGAAGACCTAATAAGTTTGTTTACATTAATATCAACATGCAAAAACATGGAGCTTTGACACACACACCCAAATGGAGGATATAAGTTTAATGCGTTACCAAGATGAATCATCCTATATGTATCGCTGTTCGTATGGGTAGTTTTATTTTGGTAAGTAACTAATTACTCATGTCAACGGTGAAAAATGTAGGATGTGTCAATAAAAATAGTATTGTTTGATACTAAGCTTACTTTGCAAAATTGGTTTAATAGCTCATTGGTTAGAGCAACGGAAGAAGGTTGCAATGTGATAACTAGACATTGACGCAGTAGAACTGTAATACCTTGTTATACTATTTGGTTTAGATAATGAGGTACTGTTTTCATGGTCGCCTGAATTGAAATTGTAATAAACGAGATAAGCATTAGCTAATTCGGTAAATCGTACTCTCTAGGCAAGATACTTAACGCATCAATTATAGGACTGCATGGGCCGATACGTCTAACGCCCTTCTAGATATGTCCCCGGATAACACGAGACTTGAGAAGTTTTACACTTGTTGTTTCTTTAAGTGGGGTGACAAACACTCCCTTTAACTTAGGTTTTCGCAAAATGCTGTAGATAAAAAATGCGTGGAATAGGATAATTATCATTGACTAGTCACTTGAGTTTGATACTCAATAAATTCTATGAAAATCGATAGTTTATCATAGGAAGAATCTATTTATTCATAATGATCTCTCTATTTTTATAATAATTAAGTAAGTAAAATCTCATACTAGTCTTTATTTTATTGGTCAAATATAGATCATCGATACATATTAATAAATTATGAACATTGTTATGTTGATGCAACGTAAATAATGTAATGTGATTAAATTAAAATGAATACAATGTTATAACGTTTATATTAATAAATTTGAATTTCATTAATCAATAAAATTGGTAATCAAGTTAAGCACTATACGACTAATAATATATTGTTTAATTGCGATAATTTAGACAATTGCACCAAAAAGTGAGCAACTAATACTATGCCAACTATCATATCATTATCATTGTGATTCATTAATACACTAATTATGTATTATGTGTTTATGTCCATAAACACAACCGGTAATCAAGTAGCAGATTGGGCCTCCAAAGCCCATGATGATTAGTCTCTCTATCCCAATTGCGTTCTCTACCCTCTTTCAATCCATTGGGCCTTGCTTTATTATGTTGTTTTAACTGTGCTCTCGTTTTCTTTTTCTTTTTCTTTTTTTTTGTTCAAAATGCACTCGTTTTCAGTTACTTAAGAAATGAGAAGAATCCTTTTGTGACCAAACTCCAACAACATCCTAACTTTCTCATCATCTTCTTCTTTGCATTTCGTAGGCCCACTAAATTTTCAGACCAGCGATTACAATGGAAGCTTACCCTCTCTCCATCTCAACCCATATTCATGGACCCAGGTTCGAAACCCTTAGACTTTCCTAATCTATAGTCGGTTTCCATATTCTCAAAGCAAATTGTATACTCTTCTCATCTCTTGTTGGAAGAATTTTTGCGCTTTGATTAGCGGGTTATAAGTTCGGACATTGCTCAGATGCAGTTCTATAAGCCCTCGACCGGGACATCCATCGAATTTCTAAATTGCTGATGTTGTTGTTGTGATTGTAATCGTTGTTGTTCCTGCCTTCTTCTAGGGCTTGAACATCATATTTTTGGACGCGCCTGTGGGGACAGGGTTTTCTTACTCGACCACCACGGACGGTTACAACGTGGATGACTACTCATTTACGGCGCACAGCTATGAATTCTTGAGAAAGGTTTGGTTTATTTTTCCTACTTTCACGTTTTATATGTTGATATATGTCGTTTGAGGAGGTTTTTCTTGACTGGAAAACACTGTTTTTTCTTTTGTCCTTGGCTTGCTATGGCACAGTGGTTGGTAAATCATACGCAATTCTTGGAGAATCCACTCTACGTCGGTGGCTCCTCTTATTCCGGAATGACTGTTCCTATGATCGTCGAAACTATTTTGGATGGTAAGTCATCGATTAAAATCCTTCATTTACTTTCTAGAAAGTGTCCTCATCGTTCCTGAATCAGTCTAGTGACGATATTTGCTGGCGTTACGTTCCCATCATTAGAAATTTGCTAAAGATGTTTTGCGAGGAAATTCGTCTTTGGTACCGACGCATCCAATGCCGGATGGATGAACTTTCAAGAGATTCGCTTCCCTTTCCCAAGTGCGATTCTAGTCATATGCAACAATCTCCATGATCTTCTTTCACCTGCCTTTCGTCGTTATGACTCTAATCCGTGTTCGGTCGAGAAATCCTAAGCATGAACTGAAAGACTTACCTTATTTGATTGATGGTTCACCGCCCGGGCGAATCCTAATTCCTTTTCTTCATCTTGTTCTCCATCTGAACTTAAATCCCATAAATACAAACCAAAATCCACAAGATGTAAAACACCGACAATGCATCACCTCAACTCGTGAATGCTCAACAGCCATGGTCGAGTTCAACGAAGCTCGAGTGGTCACGCCCCTGAGCTCAAAGGAGCTCAAAAGCTCGAGTAGCCATAGTTGCATGCTTCACGAAACTCAAGTGCCCATAGCCAAGCTCGACGAAGATTTAGGAGTAAATCAGCTTCTTTTGGCAAAGGTAATCCGCGGGCGTTTATTACTAATTTAGGCAATGTTGTTTCGTCAATGTTATGTAGGAATTGAAGCTGGGGACGAGCCAACTATCAACGTGAAGGTTTGAATCTTTGACAGGCTCATTTCAATCCCTAAAAGTTGACTGACTGATTAAGCACTTAGACTAGATTTATTTCAATCTTCATGAAAGCTAACTCTCATCTTTGCGGTGGTGAAACAATAGGGTTTCTTAATGAGCAACCCGGTGACGGATTCGTTCATAGATGATAACTCGAGAGTCGAATACGCTAATCGGTTGGCACTCATTTCAGACCAGCTTTATGAGGTAAAGACATGTCGTTTCACAGCTGCTCATCGACGAAGTTAATCACACGCTTGAGCCTAGTATGATCGTTTTTGTGCTAAAGCCGATACTAACTGGGTTTGCAATGTCGTGATCCAGGCAGCCAAAACAAACTGCAATGGTGACTATGTGAACGTTGGTGATGATAATCTTCAATGCGTCGTGGATTTGAATGCCATCAACGAGGTATCGCTCAAACCTTCAACAAAAAACATTGCGAAACAAATGACATGTTATGTCCATTTGTGCACTTTTTTTTCCTCTTGTTTCTGGTGTCGGGATTTTAATCCTGGTCTTGCGCCCAGGCCACGCATGCTTATCGGCCATTTATGCACCGCTCATGATCTCGCCATGCATGCACAAAAACACCTCCTTTTATTCGAAAAATTCGCTATTTCGCTTGCCCAGAAGAAATGTTTTACAATTGATCCCCCACATGAAGGACATTTAGTTTTAAACCTTCAATTTGGTGTATCATTGAGATGCAAATCCGGTCAGGCTAAGTTTCCGATCAGCGGAGCGATCGGATTTGCATTACAAAACACAAACGGGAGGTGGGGTGGATTGTAAATCTTCCCTAGGCATGGGGGAAATCATGCGGTTTACCCAAAACTCTGGTGAATCTTGTGATTTGCAGCTGACCAGCAAAGTCTTGACGGTCCACATTCTGGAGCCGGATTGCAGCAACGCCCTGCCGGACCCACAAGATGATGCTTCCCTTCGAAGATATCTTCAAGAAAACGCCACGGCCAAATCCACGAACCATCCACTCAATGGTCCCGCGCTCTGGTGTCGCGTATGTCTCTCTCGCTCTTTCGTTTCTTGTTTCTACAACAGAAAATCGGTTAATTTTGAATATAAAATAGCGATACCTCGCTAGATACATCAGATCTGTCTAGGATTGGTACAAGTACATCCTGCTGCAATGAGTCAGGATCGGCATTTCTCTTTGCTGTGAGCATTCCCGGGCTAGTTTCTTCTTTTGATCTGCTCTTTGATGATCAGAATTACAACCACATGCTCTGCTACATTTGGGCGAACCATAAAAGCGTCCAAGAAGCGCTTCAAGTCCGACCGGTATGTCTCTCTCTCCCCCCTCGCTCTCCAACACTCTCAAACTTATCAGGGTGTGATCTAGTGTCCTACCTGAAAATACTGGAACCCAACATATGTGCGCATCGCCAAGCAGGGGACGAAGAGCTACTGGCCATATTGCAACAGCACGTTGGCTTACACGAAGGTCATCAGCAGCGTCGTCGATTATCACAAAAACCTTACCAACGCAAACATACGGGTGCTCATCTTTAGGTACCAAAGACATTTTTTCCTCGCCCTTCGGATTTCAAATCCCTCTATTACTTCTTCACTTCACTGGGTCTCGAAATTTGCCATTCTGGTGCAGTGGGGATCACGATATGTCAATTCCGCACATCGGTACTCAAGCCTGGATAAACTATCTAAACCTCACTCTAGATGAGAGTTGGAGGGTGTGGTCTGTGGACGGCCAGACTGCAGGGTATGTCTTAGTCATTGTTCTTTATATTCTTCTCAATTGGGAAGACGAGAAAATAACCGAGCTCATTCCAACACGCGTGAGTTACTTGCCAGAAATAAGGATAGCAAAGACAACCGGGATAACTATTCAAAAAAGTCTTAAATCTATTGCACGACAGCCAATTTAGTCTTAAACCTTTCGATTATGTCAAAATTCAATCCTCAACCTTTTGAAATTTTGCCAATTTAATCATAAACTTATTGTTTGGATAATTATGGGAAAGGACTACGTTGACAAACCGTCAAAAAATTTAGAACTAAATTGACGCAATTGAAAGGCTTAAGTTTTAATTAATCGCCGTATAATAAGTTTAAAACTTTTTGGATAATTTTCTCAAAAAAAAGAGCACTCTCAAAGTAACAATTTTTTTGGGTACTTTCTTTCTCACTTTTCGACCGTTTCCTTTGCAGATATGCCAAGAAGTACATCAAAGATGACTACAGCTTGACGTTCGTCACGGTCAAGGCAAGAACAGACCCCCTCACTCAAATCTTCTTCTTGTATCATTTAATCCTAACTGAAAACACACAAAGCATTCAATCTTGAACTTACTTGGATTCTCGGGTGCATCATGCAGGGAGCAGGACATTTCGCAGCAGAATACAAGGTCAAGGAGTGCTTTCACCTGGTAGATAGATGGATGGCTTACTACCCCGTGTAAAAGGAAACGTTTAAGCTTAGGAGACACTCTGTGTTCAACAGCATTGGCAATCACGCTTTTCTCGTTCCACGCCATTTTTTGATGGGATGATTGTAGCACCTTTTGGCTGGTATTAGAGGAAAATAAACTTCTATGATAAATGATCTCGCAAGCAATTGTTGGAATAGATTTTTGGTTTCTTCGCTGCGACATGAGGCCAAAAGGGTCATAAGTAAGCTGAACAAATAGAGCACATCCCATACGCTACTACTGCAAAAGACCATTTCTGACATCACTGTTGACTCTACAAGGAACAGAGGCTACTTCCTAGTTTTGCAACTTCAATATGCAACAGAAGAGTCGTAAACCCTAAGTTATGAGAAGTTTTGGTGCACTATCAGAAACAAAGTCATAATATCAAATTCCCAGAACCAGACAAACTTCAGTTAATCCTGCGACTGGATAAGCGACTGGATAAATGAAGTACCAACTTCTTCCATTGAGGTCATTGCAAATTTGCAGACAAATCAGCAATGGGGGTCAGGAACCATTACCACATACACAATAGGATTTGCCGGAAATTTTAACACACTTGACAAAAAACCGCCTGCATCATGCATATAGCCAGAGTATATATGATGCAAGTTATACCGACTCCCCACCCCCACCCCCCCAAAACAAAAGTCTTTTAATATACATTTTCTTTTTCTGTACCAAAAGGGTAACGAGTAGGAAAGGAAACGTTCCACTTTTATCTTCAAAAGGTCGGCCAACACCCAACACAACCAGCAATTTGATACACGGAAAAACCTGCACATTCTACCCTAATATCTATCAAAAACAAGAAGCCAACTAAAGTAAATGTTAGTTACCTTCAAAAGAGCAACCATGTTAAAGAAGTGCAATTTCCACTTTGTGAATAATTACCATAAGCACTTAGAACATAAAAGAGACTTGGCACACAGATATACATAGCCATCCGAACGAGACAATAGGATACCGCACTGTTAGAAGTTTTCATCCATCTGCCTTTAGCAAGCTCAAGAAATCCATAATGCATCTGCACTAAAAGACGCTGAGTGCTCTAGACTTTCGCAGCCAAATCATCAACTCAGTTAGGCACTCTGAGAAAATAGGTCTTGGTAAAGAAACTCACAAACTTAAGTCAGCCTCACTGACGACAAAACAGATGGAGGAATAGAATATACAAGACTTGCATGACAATCTAGGCCATTGATGTACATTCAAAAGCCAATGACATGATTATAGCTGAGATAACATTTAATTCGAGCAAGTTACACCTACAGTGGCCACGAACTTGATGATAAACACAACAAAAAGTCAAACAGTTTGTATCACCAATCGTAGGAATCATCACCAAAAAGAAGAAGCCAACTTCCCGGTCTTAATTTGAATGCCCTCAAAGCAAGGATAAAGTGGAAAGGCAATCCTACATTACAAAGAGACTTCACTCACAAACAGATGCTAATGCAGAAAACAGGAATGAAGATCTCTTGAAGTGAACTTCAGACAATTTCCAAATCTGATCCTAAGTGTCATAGCTAGATTAAGTTTGTCTAATGACATCTATAGGCTTCAGAAGTTTCATGTCAAAACAAGTATTACACAACTCACAGAAAGGGAAGCTCAAAAGCCAATTGCAGACAGGTGAACTACCCGTAAGGAGAAAAGATGTTTAGGGCTCACCCATTTTAATGAAAAAGATCTTCAGCTACGGTAGCCCATGCATAGTGTTTTAGAAGAGGAACCATTGAACCCAGAACATTAATATCTTCAAAAGTGGAAAAGCATAATGTCTGAGATGATATGGAGTAAAAACACCTCAAGCTTCAGTTTCTATGCAAATATTATCAATAGAGCAGCACAACATAGTAAAACATTACTGCAATGACAGGAAAAAAAAACCACTTAGGCGCACATCTTTTCGCTATAAATATTGCAAAAGAACCATGAGTTGTTCTCTCAGATTTTGTGCACTATTGTTCTAACCACCAAAACAGGACCTTTTAAATTATTTGCAGCAGTTCTTTGCCCCTTCCTGGCTTCATCACTCAATCATCGTCAAATAATTATTACTAAGGAACTCAAGATGCACTCAAAGATCAGCACATGCTAAACTTCACTGCCAGTCATCTTACAGCTCAAACACCTACCCAAGAAGAAAATTCTGTTTATAAAAAAGGCAGAGGAAACAAATCAACTCCAGGAGGGAAACGAGGAACAAATAAAAATACATCGTATTTAGAAGCTTCAGCACAAATAAATTAGTCTAGTGCATTCATTTGTTTCAGCAGCCCTAAGCAAGGGATTTTTGTTTAAAGGATTGGGAGTTTAAATGCCCCCTTATCCCACCCTGAGAAGGAAAAACAATGAAATAGAGACAGCAAAGGTTACGACCAAGTGAGATTGTTATAGCAGCAAATCTAGAGACAACTCCACGTTGACCTTGGCCCTCAACTACCAGAATGTACCTTCACTCTCAAATATCACTGATATACACAATTAATCATATGCAGCAAAGAGTAGGAATTAGGATTTATCCATAGATTGAAGATGATATAAATAGAAAAAACCTTCAAAATGGGTCATCCTAGACATATCTCATTCTCACAAATTAAAAACATTGCATTACACACATCATGGCCATCAACGGGAGAGAAGAAAAAACCATCATCACCGGAGGCAATAACAGGCTTCAAGCCACATATATTACATTATGTTAAACACGGGAAACTGAAAGAAACTTGCAGCTTTACAAGATCGGAAATATCAACAAGGAAAGCAATCTGCATCAAACAGGAGCTAATGTCTCGATAAATTCATAAGCATCAACCCATCCATATTGTAATGAGCCATACCCTTTAGATTCATCAGCTGGTATCTCGTACAGCTTCCTGAAAGTCTTGTCACCAACATTATATATCAAGATTTTACCTGGCAAATGAACTAACAGCGATGATTCCTCATTGTTTCCTTCTCTGACCAGATGAAGCATAACAAACGCATAATAATTCCTATAGCCCGGATCCATGTAATCACGCACCATCTCCGGGAAAGCACTCACGATAGAATCAAGTTCCACATGATATTTAACAAACCAACCAGAATAATCCTTTTCCAACTCAAAAATCTTAAATTGAGCAGTCCGTGACCCATATATCTCAAAAAAATGCATATGCCCACGAGACTCCCCAAAATACCTGAACCTCCTACTCCCCTGATTCTCCGAAATAGGAAGTCTTGGCATTGTCCCAAACTGCTCTTTCTGGACATCAAAGCACAGGGAAGCCCCTGTTGGGCTAATCCAATGAACCACACCATTCCAAAAGACACCATTGTCGAACACCATATCAAAAGGAGCGACAAAAGGAGACCCAGAAAGCCTCCACTCACGGTGTCGAGACGAGTAAATCTCAATTTGATAAAAGCACGGGGATTCGACCGTGCTCCTAACGCAAACAACATCATAGTGAGATGATTTCGAATGGTCAAGGGCCAAACTTACTCCATAAACAGTAGTAGCACAGGAGGAAGCACCCCCAAATGGGGAAGCATTACGAACTGCCTCGTTGTGGGATTAAAGATGTAGAAATTACGTTGACACCCGATCTTGCGGAAGCTACAGCACAAGAGCAACCCATTGCAAGACTGCAAGATCTTCAGACCCGCAGGGTCGGGGACGAAATCGAGGCACTTGAACGGACACCCAGAACGGGAATCGGCGCCCAGCGGCAGGAATTGGTGCTCGGAGGGGGTCCTGCGGAGGAAGACGCCGGAGACTTTGGAGCTGGCGTGGAGGCGAGCGTGGCGGCGAGAGAAGTGGGGGCCGGAGATAATCGAGAGCCACCGCTTCGAGACGCACTTGAACCGGACGAGGGACTTGGCGGGCACGAGCAGGAGAATCTCGGAGACGAGATCCTCGTTGCTCGCGATGATCTCCGCGGCCAAATTGCTCTGCTGCAGCTTCATTTCGAGAAAAGCTCGAACGCTTGCACAGAGGGGAGAGACAGAGACCCTTGCGAAGGGCGACAGGGGAGAAAGAGTAAAGGGCATTCATTGGGAAAGAACCAAAAGCGAACGTGCCAATGGCGGAAGAATTCGCTGTCACTGGAATTTGGCGGTGGGGTCCACTGTCGAGTGTGGCGGACGCAACCGTGGATGGTGGCGGCCTGACCCCCAATTATTTTTGAAAATCCAAACTAGTTGGTGAAAATCGAATGCAAGTTGCCAAACAGCGCGCCCATTTCCTTTTCCCTTTTTTTTTTTAAAAACACTTGGGATAAAAAAGAAAAGTTTTATTAACATTGGGTTAATACCACAAATTATTTTTTAATTACAAAAAATACCTAAACTGAAATATTTATGATAATTTTATTCCAAACTGATATATTTATGTTAAATTTACCTTTTATTAGTTTTCGTTAAATCTAACTATTAAAGTGTTAAGTTGTATGATACATGACAATTAACGGGTGTACGAGCTTGAGATTTTCACTCTTTGTTTTTCACATGTATATTAATTTGAATTTTTTCATGGTATTAACCTAATTTAATGAGGGATAAATTTGTTACGGGTATACCAAATTTGTCACAAGTATACAATTTTGGGATTTTTCATGGTCAAAAAAATTATTTTAGGATAAATCTGTCACATTTGTACCAGTTTAGAATTTTTTATGGTTAAAAAATTAGTTTGGGATAAATTTGTCATAGTTGTACCAGGTTGAGATTTTTCATGGTTAATAAAATAGTTTTGAGTAAATTTGTCACAAAGTGTCTCAATTTGAAGTTTTTCATGATATTATCCCTTATTTATTATTATTTTTTTAAGCTTTGAACTGTCGTAGAAACTAATATGATATTCTAAAATACTTTGACATGTGAAAACTAAAAAGGTCATTAAAGTTCACTGTTGTAAAAAAATCAAGATTTCGCTATTGTTAAAATTGTCACGTTTGAGCTTGAGGCGGCAACGGTTCTATAAGCGACAATTGCTTTTTGAGTTTAAACTATTAGATAAATACGTGATTTAATGTTTATATAATCCGACATCCTTATTATACGTAAAGCGTATTTTAGCATAAGCCTAGAAATACACAATTGGGGAGGTAAAAGATCTGAAAGATTTAAACTAAAGACCTACGGCTATGATATGTAAAATTTTATGAAATCATTGTCAATTTATTTAGAAATTCAATATTATTAGATAAAGATGTATTTTAATGGTTAAACTTTCCAACGACAACTTCAAAGTGGCATCTAACGAACAAGTGAAACATCCAGGAAAGTACATAGGCCACACATTTCTTTAGGATGTTATTTTGACTATCCTAATTTTCCGGCAATAATTCAAACGTAAAAGAGAGTTATTGTTCCTATATCGAGTCAACCCAAGTTAAAATCAGGTTGACCTGCCCTAATTATGTTAGGAGTAGCAAGACATCAGCACCCGACGTAAAACCCCTCACATCCCTTAGCAAGAAAATTTTGTTTGCGAGTCTTATTGTGTCTAACATTTTTCAAACTATTTTGATGCATCCAGTCAATGTAAGATTTATGACCAATGATAAACATCTCGAACACATACATAAGCTGCAACTTTGACTCGTTGAAAAAATTGTATGAAATTTCCCGCAATGTCGGGTCAAGATGGGTCAAACTTTATTGACCCAAGGGTTGGAAAAAGAGGTCAACCAATTCCCTGATATTACATAGATTGGCTTAAATATAGCGAGTGAAAAATTATAACGGTGCTCCAACACTAAAGCTGCATAATGGATCGACCGAATAAGAACCGCCAGACAAGATCGAATTGATAGGTTGGGTCCGGTTCCCAAGGGTTCTAATCAGTTCTCAGTTCCATAAATTGGAACATGTTACATTTGGTCCGGTTCCTAGTTTCAGGCGGAAACGGGCCCCCAGATCGGACCGAATATTTTAAAAAAATAAGTGTAAACCTAAATCTAAGCCTAAGATACTTAGAATGCTTAATATGACTTATAGGTTTAGTGACAATGTAGTGCAATTAGCGAGAGACAATCCGATGAATACGTTGTTAACGAGAACAATTAAATAGAAAGTCATATAAAAAATGCGATCTGTTCAATAATTGAACCCAATTCGATTTCGAACCGAATTAGGAATCGATCACCCTTATGCTCCACCATATTTAAATCAAGCTATTGTTAGACCTCTTCGGATGCCTGGATAAGACTGTCGTTTTTTTTCTTTTTGATAAAATAAATGCGGTTGACCAACTCATTTTCATAACCAAATAAAGAAACCCCACGATCAGGTTTAGAAGGTTCGAGTATAAAAGAATTGGTGAAGCCATGTGGCAGGGGCTGTACTTCAATCATTGCTTTATTGATGATTTGGACAATAATACCAAGAACCAACGGCTCCTGCTAATTTAATGAAAGAGAGACCAACAAGCTCCTAATTTCATGGCAACAAGTTGGACTATAATAACGTCCGAGTTCATTTGACGAGATCTGCAGGAGAAACGTGCGCTTCATCTTCCTAGTTGCCTTCATAATGCCTCACATTAGTCATTTTTGCAACTAAGAATAGACACGTTAAAAAAAAACACGAAGTTCCAATGAATTTTCACGTCAAGTATTGCCTTTTGAAGCTTAAATTACAACAGCAAATAAGGGTGCATTTGTTTCATTGAAAACTATTTTTGAGAATTCATTTTATCGAAAAATGGCTTGTTTTTCTTTCTTTGGTGATATGTTACCAAAAATATTTTTTGATATTTAGATTTTATTTCAAAAATGATTCTAATCTCATAACTTTATTTGAGGCAAAAATAAATTCGAATTTTTAATTAATTAATTAGTTATTTTCTTGTTTTTCCTTTCTTACGCATTGCCACTTGCTGCGATGGCCACTGGCGAGCTCGAGGCCCGCCGAGGCCAATAGACTCAAGGCCTCCCGGATCCTACGGCCTCAAGGCTTGCGAGGGGCCGGAAGCTTGACCGACAGCCCGTCGTGGTGAGGGAGGAAGATAAAAAAAAATAAAAAGAAAGAAAGTAATATTAACATATTAAAAAATTAAAAAATTAAAGAGGAGTAATTTTAGAAAGTGTTTTGCGTTGATTGAATCATTTTCTATTGAATTAAACGGGTGAAAGTCCGGAAGATTAATTCAGGGAAAACACTTTTCCTGGAATAAACACACCCTAAGTTGTTATATAAATTGATAAAGGGCATGATGCCGATTATATGAGTGGTTCATGAAATTAATGAGACGATAATTATGACATAATCAACCATGAAATGACTTAAAGAATAGACACCTAAAAAAAAAATTCCATTGAATTTTAACGTCAAGTATTGACTTTTGAACCTTAAATTACAACAAGAAATAAGGGTGCGTTTGTTTCATTGAAAACTATTTTCGAGAATTCATTTTATCAAAAAATGGCTTATTTTTCTTTCTTTGGTGATATGTTACCAAAAATATTTTTTGATATTTAGATTTTATTTTAAAAATGATTGTAATCTCATAACTTTATTTGAAGCAAAAATAAATTCGAATTTTTAATTTATTTATTATTTATTTTCTTTTTTTCCTTTCTTACCGCACCGCCACCGGTGAGCTCGAGGCAAGCCGAGGCCAACAGGGCCTCCAAATCCTACGGCCTCAAGGCTCGCAGGGCCGGCAAGCTCGACCGATAGCCGGTAGTGGTGAGGGAGGAAGATAAAAAAAAAAAATAAAATAAAAGAAAGTACTATTAACATATTAAATTATTAAAAATTAAAAAAATTAAAGAGGAGTAATTTTAGAAAGTGTTTTGCGTTGATTGAATAATTTTCTATTGAATTAAATAGGTGAAAGTCCGGAAGATTAATTCCGGGAAAACACTTTTCCCGAAACAAACACACCCTAGGTTGTTATATAAATTGATAAAGGGCATGATGCCGATTAAATGAGTGGTTCACGAAATTAATGAGACGATAATTATGACATAATCAACCATGAAATGACTTAAAGGGATTATTGAAACTTTTTTTCAAGTTGAAATAGAGGGTGATATCGAAGTTCATTTGATAATTGCACCACGAAAATCCAATTTGGTTTTTCTCGATTCTATGAGATGGACAATAAAATGATTGAAAAAGATAATTTTGTTGTTACATTTTCTTAAACTATCAATTCTTCACTCTCATATTAATTTTGTCTATTTACTTGAAAATTAACGTAAAATGTCACAAAAAAATTAATTAAGGTCAAATATGGAATGCGGAATTACTTCTCCTTAACACCATGTGATGTTAGGGGGTGTTTCAAAAGGAAAAAAAAAAAGCAATTCAAATAAAAGTTACATGAAGAATGGAAAATAAAGTATTATGACCGAAATGCCTTTCGGGTCAAGGATAGGAAAGTCGGGCTAGTGACCTTCAATTGGATAGTTCAATTCTAAGGGAAGCTTTATTAGTACATTTAAGACAAAACTAGGGACTAAGTGAGAAAGAATAAAAGAGAAAGAAACAGAAATTCACTCATTAATAAACAAACGCATCGGGACCCCTTTGAAATATATGGTAAGGACCATGGCGCAAATGATAACCGATATGTTCGAGAACTATTTTTGGTCAAGGTAGATTTTTTATTTCTTTTTCTTGGTGTTGACGCCTAAATTTTGACTAATATATATTTTGCATAAAAATTAGAACTAATTTTAGTTCTAAACAAAAATCATCTCACATATTCATTTAGCATTGACATACAATTTGAGCTTAATTTAACGAGGTGCGGACTAGGCATGGGGTGGAAAAATGCACCAAGAAGATTTGGGCTTGAAAGAAATATTTTCTCGGGATCGTATGTGCAAATACTCAAAACTTCAGGACGTATTGCAAATACTTAAAACTTCGGGATCTATTGCAAATACCAAAAGAAGATGGAGAAAGGAAGATGGTGAAGAGAAGATAATGAAAGGAAGATGAAAATAGAAGATGAAGAAAGGAAGATGGTGAAGAGAAGATAATGAAAGGAAGATGAAGAAGAGAAGATGAAAATAGAAGATGAAGAAAGAAGATGAAGGTGAAGAAGAGAAGATGAAGATGAAGAAGAGAAGATGAAGATAGAGAAGAGAAGATGAAAATGGAAGGTGGAGAAATGAAGATGAAGAAGAGAAGATGAAGATGAAGAAAAGAGGATGAAGATAGAAGGTGAGGAAATGAAGATGAAGAATGAAGGATGAAGAACTTTGCCTTTATAAAAGAAGAAGAGTTCTCGAAGAGAGGAGGAGTTTTTTTGGAGTGAAAGAGAATTGAGAGAGTTGTTTTTTGAGTGGAAGAGAATTGAGAGAGTTTTTAGAGGAATTCTTTAGAGAGGAAAAAGAGAATTCTTGAGAAAAAATTTTGAGAGAGTTTTGAGAGGGCTTGAGTGTTTTGAAGCCCGATACTACTATTGCCAATTTTTGCACCGATCAACACAAGCTATTGGTCCATTCCCATCGTTCAAGCTCGCCGCAAAGAAAAGAAAGTTAAGTGATTCCCTAACTTTCTTTAATTTCGAATACAAATTAGCTCGATTTTCTACACCGATTTTTCTCTCTACGTTTTTATGTTAAATAACAAATTGCATATCAACGATGAGATATCAATTGTACAAGAATAGAAGGAGAGCAAAAGGAAAAAAATATCAATGCCCAGATTGCGAGTCTAATGGAATTCTAGCGAGATGAGAAAGAAGCGTCGAGGAGAGATAGGACCAAGAGATTTCTCGGTCTAACGAGTCACCAAATCGGTCCAATGATCAAGACAAGCCCGGAGCATAAGTTTGGTGCACGAGTTCAAATTGGGGAGTAATCTTGAACTTATTTCATCATAATTCCATGTAATTTCTTTATTTCAAACAAATGTCAAGAGAAGAAAAACCCAAAAAAAATTGATTCTTTGATCTTCAAGTAGAATTCATCAAATTTGTCAAATCCATTATTTTTTTCATGAATTTTAAGGTACCGAAAGGGCATTAGTTGTAATTAATGTAACCAAGTCCCCGGACTCTTAATCTCGTTCACGAAATAAGATAGTCTTCTCCCGCTATTTTATTTAGGTTTCTAATCGGCCTACCGAAAATGATTAGTGGCGACTCCAAATTCAAATCACATTGCATGTTAATCATTCGAACCTCAAGTTGCGATTTGGTATGGACTTGGGGGAGTCCGAGTTAGGTTAGTTAATTAATTAACCCGATAATCCATTAGCCCGAAAAAGATGACTTTGTTTGTTTATTTTTTTTAGGGTCGCGACACTTAGCGACTCCACTGGGGAGTGCGGAGAGGACTTAAGCCGATAAGTTCATGAAAAGGAAAATTACTTGATTTGGCAATCTTGCTTGAATTTTAATCCCTAGGTGTTAAATGGTTTTGCGGGAAAGGGAGTTATAAGGGGAGGAGTCTCGTGACTAACCTCCGTTTTGCGAGCTTGGTGATGAGAATTTTAATTTTGAACTATCGAAGTCTTGATTGCCTTTAAAATGTCGTGCATGCCCCTAATATAATTGCACTACACCACCTTGACTTGTGACCGAACCCGAGTCACCCGATAGTTTCAGGATGGTATTTATGTGGTTCTTTAACCTTGGCGGTAAGGCTTCGCTAAAGGTTATCCCACTTGGATCCCGAGTTCTTCAAAAAATGGCTCAAGGGTTGTTCTCATGCACGTGAGGCTATGATGCATGAGAGTTGCCCTTGTCGACCGAACCAAGCCGAGATGATTGGACCCGACTAGTCATGACTATGTATGCGAGGCGGCAACTAGTCATGATGAACGTGCGCGAGGCTGCGACATGTCGTTCGTCCTTCATTTCATTTTGCTAAAAGAACTAAAATCTGAATCCACGATTCATGCGCATGTCTTTGTGATTGACATTTTCTTCCTATGAGCGGTAATTTCCTGTCTCTTACGCCCTGTTATCTCATTTTTATTTTGGGCTGGTCCATGGTTTAGGTTGATTGTTTATGAATCTCATTGTCTTGTTTCCAATTTCACACTTTGCTTCCATAGTTTTTTACAATTTCATCGATTGTCCTCAACTACCGATTTGGCTTGTTCCTGTTGTACGATTTTTACTAAATTCTATGATCGAGCTTTGAGTAAGTGCCAAACATGAAAGTTGTAGACCTATGTTTCAACTAATATCCTACAAAATTTCAGAATTAAATTCATAATTCAAGATGGCCTTTCGTTTTTTTAACTACCTGCGGTTATAACAGTTTTCTGAATGCAATTTTTCAGAAAAACACATTAAACTGATTTGATCCGCTCATTTCTAGTCCGATTGATCAATATAAAAGTTATTCATCATCTTCTCAACTATAAGCTCGTAAAATTTGGACGTATTTTGACCAACGTGCAAATTAATACGGATTTTTTCGTAAAAAGCGGGCAAACTGAAAATTTCATGTTTCAATTCTTTGGTCATAATCACTTTGTTCGTTTGAGTCTAGAGGGATGCCATGGGCCGGCTCGCTATTCTCGCTCCCTGTACTCATTTTTGGTTTGTTCTGCGTACGGGTAATTTTTCACGAATCCTCCACATATTACTCGATCGATCGCGAAGAGGATGGCCAACATTAACGCCACCGTCGGTCTTTGCCTTAGACGAGAAACTTGGCTCCTTGGTAGCGCTTTGAAGAGATGATGTCCCGAAAGATGGAGGAAATGATGGCCGCCTTCTCCGCCAAACTTCAATCATCCGCCAAACTTCGCCGCTAACCATTTCTGCTCTAATTCCTCCTACGGACAACTCCGGTAAAGCCCCGGAAACTGCTATCTATCGAGATAATGCCGCTAGAAGATGTGATCTTCACGGGCGTGAGCTCGAGCACGCCGCTTGTAGTCCCAATCTCCCAAACCAACCCGATGACGATAACCAACGACCAACAAGTTTGTCATCATGGGGGATACATGAGGAGGGAAACCTAGTGGATTCGAAGTATACGACCTAGATGAGTCCGAGTCCAGTTATGAGGAAATTCGTCAAGATTTCGAACGACATAAGGAGATCAAGCCCTTGACCGGTGAACAAACTATCTCGGTCAGCCTAGGCGATGCGAAAAATCCTAAAGAAGTTAAGATCGGGGCAAGCCTTTCCTCGAAATGTCCGAGCGCCCGATCGAACTCTTGAAGGATTACCAAGGCGTTTCGCCTGGTCCTATCCAGATATGCCCGGTCTTGACCGTTCCATTGTCGAGCATTGTTTGCCGATCGATCCTTCGGCTAAGCCGATCGTGCAAAAGTCAAGAAGGGCCGGACAGATTAGTGCGGAAGATCAAAGAGGAGGTCATGAAGCTTCTCGATGTAGGATTCATTGAGACTACGAGAATATTCCGATTGGGTCACTAACATAGTCCCTATCATGAAGAAAGACGGCCGCATTCGGTGCTGCCGGGGTTTGAATTGTTTTCATTCATGGATGATTTCTCCCGGGTATAATCGAGATCCTAATGAATGTTAATGACAAGTTAAAAATCACTTTCACCATACCATGGGGAATGTTCCATTACCGGATATGCTTTGTTCGGTCTCGAAAAGCTGGAGCCACTTACCAAGGAGCCATGGTTGCCCTTTTCCACGACATGATGCATAATGAGATTGAGGTTTACGTCGATGACATGATAGCAAAAACAAGGCATGGAGAAGATCACGTCGAAACGCTGAAGAAATTGTTCGACGGACTCCAAAAGTACAAGTTACGCCTTAACCCCGCAAGTGTGTCTTTGGGACCAGCTCGGGCAAGCTACTCGAATTCGTGGTAGCGGTAAGGGTATTGAAGTCAACCCTTCGAAAGTCAAGGCTATTCGTGAGCTTAAGCCGCCGACGACGGTTAAAGAAGTTCGAAGTTTGATGGGTAGGCTAAACTATATTGCTCGATTCATCTCTCGGTTATCGAAACCGCTAAGCCATTCCTCAAGCTATTAAAGAAGAATGCGCTAGTCCAATGGGATAGCGAATGTAAAGAAGCTTTTGGGAAACTGAAACAACATCTCATGAATCCACCCGTGCTTATTCCTCCGGCCAGGGCAACCTTTAATCCTCTACCTCACAATCCTTAGTGAATCCTTGGGTGCTATGTTAGCCCAAGAGAAGCGGGAGGATGGAAAAGAACGAGCCATTTATTATCCGAGCAAGAAATTCACAACCCGAAAACGAAGTACTCAAGTAGAGAAAATATGTGCGGCATTAGTGCAGTGCTGCCACAGGCTTCGGTAATATACCTTGCATTACCAAGTGCTTACGGTGACGAATGCGATCCTATCAAATACTTGCTTAATCAACCCGCCTTGATTGGTAGACTTGCCAATGGCAAATCCTCATCTCCGAGTTTGCCGTTCAATATTTGTCCCATAAGTCAATCAAGGGGCGAGCCATAGCGATGTCCTAGCTGAAAATCCGGTGAAATGATAATGCCTATCATTCGAGGATCGAATCATGTCGGTGGAGGATTACATCTGGACTATGTATTTTGACGGAGGTGTCAATTTATCGGGGTCGGCACGGGCGCGGTTCGATATCTCCAGGTGGTCGACATTATCTGTGGCGGCAAAATTGGTATTCCCTTGCACAAATAACATAGCGAGAATATGAGGCATGCATCCTCGGTGCAGGTGCGATTGAAATGGGGATAGCCCGACTCAAGGTGTTCGGAGATTCCACTTTGATTATCCTTCATTTAAGTATCTGTCCAAGACTCATATCGATTCATTGATGCATTGGCTACCTTGTCTTCAATGTTACAAGTCGCCAATGGACTTGAGGTTGAACCCCGAAGATAGAAGTGCTAAGAAGACCGGCATATTGTATGGCGTGACTAATGAACCCGATGGCAAGCCATGGTTCCATGACATTAAGACATACATTCGGAGGCGGGGAGTTTCTGAGAAGAGTCTGCGTCGATCAAAAGTATATAAAGAAGATGGCTTGAAGTTCTTCTTGAATGGAGAGAATTTGTACAAGCGGTCATTCGATTCTGTCCTACTAAGATGCGTTGACTCAATCGAAACAGTTCGTCGATGATTGAAGTACATGAAGGGATCTCGTGGTCCACATGAACGGCCACTTTTTAGCTAAGAAGATTATGAGGTTGGGTTATTATTGGCTCACACTCGAAAGAGATTGTATTCGGCATGTCCGGAGTCGTCACAAATGTCAAATTCATGGTGACAAGATTAATGTCCCTCCAAATGAGTTGCATCGATTATCCGAACCATGGCCGTTTTCTATGTGGGGCATTGATGTTATCGGTCCTATCAACCCTAAAGCATCTAATGGGCATCGATTCATCTTGGTGGCGATTGACTATTTCTCCAAATGGATCGAGGCCGCATCCTATTTAGCGGTTACGGCACGAAATATCGCGAAATTTATCCGCGGGATATCATTGCTCGATACGGTTCACCTGAAGCCATAATCACCGACAATGGCTCGAACTCAAACAACAAACTAATGGACGAATTGTTCAAGGAATTCAAGATCAAGCATCCGAACTCTTCCCCATATCGTCCTCGGATGAATGGAGCAAGAGAAGCGCCAATAAGAACATTAAGAAAATTTTAGCGAAGACGGCTGAAAATTATCGCGATTGGCATGAGAGGTTGCCATTTGCACTTATGGCATATCGACCTCAATCCGGGACATCTCATGGGGCAACCCCGTATTCTCTTGTATATGGAATGGAGGCTGTTCTACCGGTTGAAGTGGAAATTCCTTCCTTACGTATCCTGTCTCAAGCTAAGGCGACGGAAGGCGAATGGATCCAACGAGAGAGCAAGCCAATTGAATCGATCGACGAAAAAAGACTTAAGGTTGTATGTCATGGCCGGTTTTATCGGCAGAGAGTTGCTAAATCATTCAACAAAAAAAGTTCGGCCTCGATATTTTCAAATGAAGTGGAAATTCCTTGAGCATTCGTTTGTTTCTTCACTACTAATCTTTGTTGAGAGATTGTTTCGAATGGGGAGCCTCTCCGCCCAATTAAATTGACCATCGGGAGCGTGAGATTTACATATTCGCGAGTAAAAGGGGTTATCTTGCGAAACAAATATGACGACCAAGATGAAATGAGTAAAAACTTGTATTCATTTCATTCATCGAAAGCCTTACAAATAGATCAACGGGGTGGGAATGTAAAGCCAAACCGAGCCCTAATGAGCATCACAAAGGAGTTTAACTGACTCTCCATACAGTTGATGCTCCGCTCTGCCCTGATCGCTCCGAGAATCGAGATCCGCCAACTTGAAAAGGAGAAGCTCACATTTCTCTTTGAGGTTGGCTACCTTCTCCTCGTGATGCTCGGCCAAGATTCCAGTCATGGATCGCATTCTCCCGCGGGCTATATCCAGGGTCGATCGTCCGATCTTTCTTCCAAATGCATGTGCATTGAAATTTTAAAACAATATTGAGCGGATCGCGCTCGAAGATGGTCCCGGGACATGGCCAAACATCCCACCAAGTTTCCCCTCTCACGAATCGAGAGGGAGACTTGTTCATTACCGTAGTCGAGGGCCTTCTTATAATTGTCGGCTACAAGACGGCCAACACCAAGCTGTCCGACCGATCCCGGTAGCGTGCCTTCACAAGGTGGGCCAAAGTAACATCTCGATGAGCAACATGGTAAGCCTCCGGGAAGTTTGTGAAGAGGGTAGGGAAGATCCTGTATTCCTCTTCTAACTTGGTACCTTGAATAGAAACGGTGTCCATACTCACAAATATGAGACGGATTTCGGTTTGGCCTCCGGATGGTTGGCTATATAAGAATAGCCCTGGCCCAGGAGATTATAAAGTTTCTCCCATTTGGCCAAAACTTCAGGCGAGAAGGCATGTGCGGGAAGGGAAGCCATTGTTGTTGAAGGGGCTAAAAAAGAGTGGATGCAAAAGAGTGCTTATAAGGTTGGAGATGAAGATATGAAAACGATAATTGTCTCGGCGTTAAATCCTAATTTAAAGGGCAGGAAAAAGCTCTAGTAATAATTGTTGTGGAGGCCGAGTTAATTATCTCGGGCAAAACTACAGACGTTTCGTCCGTGAATCACGGATCTACCATCTCGAGCCTCACAAATCCGAAAAAGTTACGAAAAGATTTGAGGACCCCACCATGTTGAAAACCGAGTGGGAGACAAGCATACTTTTCGGGAAAAGAAACAAAATTCTTGCGGAGCCACGTCGCTTACTCGGGTAAAACTACAAGCGTTTCGTTCATTGGATCCTGGATCTATCGTCAATCTGTGATCTCGAGCCTCACGAATCCGAAAAGTTACAAAAAGAGTTGAAGTCCCACCATGATTGAAAACCTGAATGGGAGACAAGCATACTTTCCGAGAGAAGAAACAAAGCAATTCTTGCGGAGCCACGTTAGTTACTCGGGTAAAACTACGGGCGTTTCGTTCATTGGATCCCGAATCTATCGTCAATCCGTGATCTCGAGCCTTACAAATCCGAAAAGTTACGAAAAGAGTTGAAGTCCCACCATGATTGAAAACTGAGTGGGAGACAAGCATGGTTATCAAGAAAAGAAAATCGGTGCGAGTGGATTCGGGGTCCCATCACGTTGAAAAAATAAGGCAAAGCGGAAACATGAAATCTTGGGAAAAACATCGGCTTAGTGATTTTCATCCGCGTTTAAAGGGAGGCTTTGGAACATACCCGATTACTCGAAAGAATTTGGAGAGAGTAAGCATACATCGGAGAATAGAGTGAACAAAAGGCGGTAAGAGGTATTTCAATCCAACATGTTTAGAGGGCCATCGACTCTTACTGGAGGCAACCAACCTAGACATCCCCCGAAAGCGAACTGCTGGATTTCGAGACCGGATCCAACGCCGAAGCCGTAAAACCCAACTCTCTTGGCAGTGAAATTCAAGATTTCGACAAAGAATAACAATGGCGGCAGCCTAAAATAACCCTGAAAAGAAAATATCAAATCAAAGTGCTCGAAGGCCTTCAAGGAGTGCTCTTACGTGAATAGGAGACGCAAAAATGAATTAAGCCGGATGATAGGAATGGAGCCCTTGAAGGTCAAGTTTTGGTTTCAAAACAAGCGGACCCGATTGAAGGTTAAAAATGAAAGTCATGAACTTACGTTTCGAGGGAAGAAAGTGAAAAGCTTCGAGCGAGAGAACAAGAGGTATAGGGATGCTATCAACACCGCTTTTGCCATGTCAGTAGCGGCCCCATCTCCTTTGGTGACATGTCCCTCGATGAGCCACATCTCGAGCATTGATAATGCTCATTCACCCGTTCATCCCCGGCAGCAAGTTCTCGTACAATCCGATTTCGTTGGAGATACATCCCGAAAATGTCGGTCTTGCGGAAAGCGAACCGATGCCCTTCGAGGGAAGAGACATGCATCACTACAATTGGAGTTTCCTTGATGTCACACACCACCAATTCAACGCCGATGGAACTCCGAATGTGTGGCCTACATGAAGCTTTAGTTTTTTATTATGGGCTCAGAAAACATCGCTTCTTTGAACATTACTAGCCAGCCCTTACGAATCCTCAAGAGAAGTAGTGACATGTATGAATGAATGTACTATTTGTTACAAAATCCCCATGTGAGACATTCTTATTTTAATCCAGGGGGCAAAGAACAAGATCACTATCCACGAACATCATCATGTTTAAAGGCGTGAATTCCTCGCGATTTGACTAAGCATTGAAAACCTTCACGTAAGTAAATGCGAAAAGATTTGAGGAGGGAAATAACCGCCTCGTTAGTGGAGAAAGCGAAAAGATTTGAGGAGGGCAAATAAGCGCCTCGTTCGTAGGAGAAAGTAAAAAGATTTGAGGAGGGCAAATAACTGCCTCGTTCGTAGGAGGAAGCGAAAAGATTTGAGGAAGGAAATAAGCGCCTCGTTCGTAGAAAAAGTGAAAAGATTTGAGGGCTCCTCCATATCGAAAAGTAAAAAAAGGACGACGGATTGAGCGAGAGGTAAGAGTTATTACGAAACGGATCCATGGCACTAGGATTGAAAAGGAGAGAAAAGCCGTCTGCGAGCTAACGAGATCGAAAAAGTTTATAAAGAACTTGAAGTCTCCATGCACCTCCGCGAACTCGTCACAAAAGGCCATCGTCGCTTTTGTCTTTGCAAGTCCAAAGAACATCTAAAGCCCAGTCTCTAGTCCAAACACCCATTTTTCGGTCTACATATGGAAGGTTTTGAAAGGAAAATAAGTCTGCGTACATTCCAGGCGGAAGTATGGGAAGCCTCCTATCCCGAGGATCTCACGAGTCATGGCCATTGATGGCAATCCCGTTTCCCTCTCGATCCTCGTTGCCATGCTGAGAAAGTGCATGTATAGGATTTCAGCTTATATGAAAGCAACGGAAGCCTTAGAGGAGCCGAGACAAGACAAATATGATTTTGACATCGTCGTCACAATGCCTGGTAGGGATCGATATGGACGGTCTTAGTCTCTTAAAGATCATTGATTCGAGTTGAATATACCGGTCATCGTCACATCGCAAGTGATCGGCAGTTCATAACGAGGGCCACATTGCATGGTGCTCGGGGCATCCTAAAGAAGCCGGTTTTGCGTTCGAGTGCTCCAAAACATTTGGCGGCATGCTGTAAGGAAGCAATTACTCGAACAAAAGAACTATGGCCAACCCGCCTACGACGATTTTGTCGGAAAGAAAAGGCCCCTTTGGTCCGCCGAGCTTCATTCTATATTCATCGAGGCAGTTCGACGGCTAGGAATCAATTCAAGACGACCAATGGCCGTACTCAAAATGATGAATATTGACGGACTCACCCTACGAAGTGTCACAAATCACCTTCACGCATTTAGAGATAAGTCGAAGAAGCACGATGTAGCTTGGAACCAAGGCGACCGGAGCAAAGTTGACTGGAAGATCAATCCCAGGAAAACCTACGGAGCAAAAAGTACCCGACCACTTCCCAATCAAGAATACTGGCCATACCGACCTTCCGCTGGTGGTTCTAGCGGACCGGGTCGATCATCCCTACGAGTTCCCGAGTGACGGCGGAGGCTCAAGCTCAAGGAGTCAAACCGTTCACGGCAAAAACAAAGTGGAAAATCTGTCGCGGTGTTAGCAAGTAGCAATGCCCAATTCGAGTATCAAATGCCCGAAAAATCAAAAGGTTACTTTGATGATGAGCTCACCGCCTTAGGTCGCCCGGTTCGGGAGCCGAAAGACCTCCCGAGTTGTGATCCGAAGCAAGTGATCATGGATCCTCAAACAACGATCGTTGGTGTATGATCCAAGACAAAATCAGCCAATCATTGGAATAGCCAAGAAAAGAGGTGGAACCAATCTCGCATGAATACTCCTTTAATTCCATGTATAGTTCCCTGCGTGGGATACTTTTACTTTCTAGTTGTCTAGAATTTGTCTAGAGTTAAAGGGCGAATTTTCTCCTCTCTTATCAAATGCGTAAGTTCCTTATTAAGCTAGGCCCAGTAGCAAATCAATTTGTGGACGACACTCCCGAACGCCCGTAAAGAGAGATTCCGAATAGCCTTACTTGGGAGAATGCAAGTAAAAGACCAAACGAGGCTCAAAGATGGGTAACTCTGTATCGTCCCAATTGGCTCTCGGTCATTTCAAACTCTAAGTTAAGCTTATTTTATTCTCGACGGGGATTGCTAACCGCTTTGAGAACAATATAACAAAAGCGAACCACCCGTGGACGCCAACAACACCGCAACATAGTGGTTGGGGGAATGACAAGTGGTCCGAGGCATCCCGGGTCGATCCCGGGATTTGGCATCAATGTACAAAGATTAATAAAAACTTTTTTGCTTCGCAGATCGAAGCTCAGCCCGCACGGTTATAGAACCCGGAGAGATGACATTCCGGACATACAATCCGATCCGATGAATCGATCTTTTCAATTCAAAGTTCGCGAGGAATACGTACATGGGTAAAGTGGTATCGTTTCAATTCTTTTAGAACATGAGGACATACATTGATGCTTTCCCTTTTGATTTTTACAGGGTTCACTACCTGTCCAAACAGAAGTATCCCTTCTCCATGAAAAATTAATGAAATGAGAAATTCTTGGAACCTTTGACAATCTCATGTCTCGAAGCGAGACAATGAAGTTTTGCAACGCAGTTGCATGAATAGGGGCAACTCACGATCCACGCCCCTAAGAAATTTTTTATGTACTTGCGAACTTTGTCCGCCAAGCTAAAAAGTTGCTGCATTTTATATGCTCGAAAACACTCATACACCTGCATGGTTTGCACATGATTGTTCCTCATGTTTAATTTACCAACTCGAATAAGGAACATGAACTACATAAGGTACATCGAATGTACGGGGAGGGGGCATGACAGGATGATGAAAGGCAATCCTTTCCCAAACACGTCCAATTTTTTCGGGCGAGATGAACGGTGGCAAAATTCCGCATTCCCCGAGGTAAAGAGTTTTCTCGCGAAAGGTACGATAATCGAAGTGATGGAGGCGTTCATTTCTCTACCCTAAACACCGTAAGTTATCCGTTGATCAACCCATTCGAGCGGAGATTTCACTTCCACAACCTTGTCAAGAACCACCTTACATTGGGGCAAAACAGAGGCAATTCCATCGTCCACGAGACAAATGGTTAGAAATCTTCTTGCTTGGACTAACATCAATCTTCGGGTGGTTCTTTGCATTGTACTTGCGCTTTAATTCAAGTGCCTTAGGATGACGAAGAGCATTTCTTTTTCTATCCCACACATCTATATCCATTTGCACAACCCATTTGAGCCCGCAAATTCGTTTCTAAAAGCCCTTATTGGTGATCATTGTTGTCCCAAAGCGAATATGGCCCATCTTTGAGTAGAAGGACCCGAAAAGCTGGATCAAAAGAAAATCTCCCAATGGACTCATCAAGATGCAATAGTAAAAAAAGAGTTGGGAGTAAAAAAAAAAAGAGAAGAAGAAAGAGGAAAGGCCGATTCCAAAACAATTTCTAGGTATTTAAAAAAGCAAAGTGCCTACCAAAAGCAAGGCCAATGCCCTTTCAATTCATTGTTCATTTGTAGAATATTTCGAACTTGAATGCACAATTTTCCCGTATATCCTAAAAGGGTTGAGAGAAAAATCTCCATGAAGTGTCAAATTGCAAATGCAATCTTGATTCATACCATCCCCGAGCAATGATGGTATCCTAGAAGGCCACGATCGGTGACAAGATTGTAATGATCACCAACATCAAGCCCCTTCTCAAAATCTTCCAGCCAAAACGAACCCTTTCGTTTCTCGTCCCAAATCATTACCTCCATTACAACCCTTTAAAAGCCTTTTCCGACTAGGGCACTTGAATTAATATGGAGTTCAATGATTTTAAGCATCACTCGAAGAAGTTCGAGCAAGATTACTTCTCTCTCATTTTTTCAGGGTTCTTGACTTGTAAACCCGAGAGATGACGAAGGAATTCATTTCAAAGCCACTTGACTCAACTAGAGTCCCCTTTGTAAACCTTTGACCTTGCCCTCATTACGGTCCTAATCAAGACCTTCAGATCGGCTCGGTCGTATCAATTGTGAGATTACTCGGATCCTTATCGAATGCGATGATGGAAAGACCGAGTGATTTCTTTTGAATCCCGCAGACAGGATAAATAACTTTTCTTGAGAGTGAGAGAAAATCCTTTCGGACCAAGTCCCTCCCATTCAGCTCACATTCGAGGTATTCATAATGTGAGAACATCCCTGGACAGGATTGGTAATGCAAACTTGATAGAATGGTTATGCATAAACCATGGTATGAGTGATTGCATTATACATATGTTATTTCTAATCATTGCAAGCTCGGTAGGAAAGTTTTGCATGAACTCATTGTTGAATATGTTTGCGCATGTTACCTCGGACATTCTATGATGGGTAATACATTCCCGATGTTCGATGTCCCTCCCAAGGTCTCGAAATTCATCCAAGGATTATTGAATGAGCAAGTTCTCCTGGCAAATGCCTGCCATGTACGATACGAGCGATCCGTTTCGTTCTTTGATTAATCGTTCGGAGAACCCGGGTAAGTTTTCCGAACCCATTTTCAAATTAACAACTCCTCGATGATAGTTGTTACGATTCAATTCGGGCAATATGCCTCTCCTATCAGGTCGTGTAGACATATGCACTGGCGATCTTGACATCTTATCAAATCATGACGACGTAGCTCTTATGATTTCAGTCTCGAATCACGAAGACATATGCACTGGGTGATCTTGACCTTTAGTCGGCTCATAATGACATAGCTCTTATGATTCTCGGCTCCTTTATCAAATCACGAAGACATAAGCACCCGTGATTTTGATCCAAACCAAATCATAACGACGTAGCTCTTAAGATTTTGGTTCTCCTTTGTCGATCACGAAGACATATGCACCGGTGATCTTGACCTTTAGTCGGCTCATAATGACATAGCTCTTATGATTCTCGGCTCCTTTATCAAATCACGAAGACATAAGCACCCGTGATTTTGATCCAAACCAAATCATAACGACGTAGCTCTTAAGATTTTGGTTCCCCTTTGTCGAATCGTGAAGACATATGCACTTGGCGATTTCGACATTTAATCAACTCACAACGACGTAGCTCTTGTGAACTTGATTCTACTTCTTTCGACTCACAACGACGTAGCTCTTGTGATCCGGAAGGATACACATATCTTGCGCTTCGTCTCGCATTAGGGAGAAGTCTCTAATAACAGATAGGCCAAATACCTTAAGGTCCTTGTGTTTGCAAGAAACTTGGAAATTAAGGGAATCACCAATTTATGAGGTATTTGTTAAAACAGGTATTCTCGTATGCGATCCATGTGCAAGTTCCTCTAACATGGAAAAGGAAGATGAAAATAGAAGATGAAGAAAGGAAGATGGTGAAGAGAAGATAATGAAAGGAAGATGAAGAAGAGAAGATGAAAATAGAAGATGAAGAAAGGAAGATGAAGGTGAAGAAGAGAAGATGAAGATGAAGAAGAGAAGATGAAGATAGAGAAGAGAAGATGAAAATGGAAGGTGGAGAAATGAAGATGAAGAAGAGAAGATGAAGATGAAGAAAAGAGGATGAAGATAGAAGGTGAGGAAATGAAGATGAAGAATGAAGGATGAAGAACTTTGCCTATAAAAGAAGAAGAGTTCTTGAAGAGAGGAGGGAGTTTTTTTGGAGTGAAAGAGAATTGAGAGAGTTGTTTTTGGAGTGGAAGAGAATTGAGAGAGTTTTTTAGAGGAATTCTTTAGAGAGGAAAAAGAGAATTCTTGAGAAAAAATTTTGAGAGAGTTTTGAGAGGGCTTGAGTGTTTTGAAGCCCGATACTACTATTGCCAATTTTTGCACCGATCAACACAAGCTATTGGTCCATTCCCATCGTTCAAGCTCGCCGCAAAAAGAAAGTTAAGTGATTCCCTAACTTTCTTTAATTTCGAATACAAATTAGCTCAGATTTTCTACACTGATTTTTCTCTCTACGTTTTTATGTTAAATAACAAATTGCATATCAACGATGAGATATCAATTGTACAAGAATAGAAGGAGAGCAAAAGGGAAAAAATATCAATGCCCGGATTGCAGTCTAATGGAATTCTAGCGAGATGAGAAAGAAGCGTCAAGGAGAGATAGGACCAAGAGATTTCTCGGTCTAACGAGTCACCAAATCGGTCCAATGATCAAGACAAGCCCGGAGCATAAGTTTGGTGCACGAGTTCAAATTGGGGAGTAATCTTGAACTTATTTCATCATAATTCCATGTAATTTCTTTATTTCAAACAAATGTCAAGAGAAGAAAAACCCAAAAAAAATTGATTCTTTGATCTTCAAGTAGAATTCATCAAATTTGTCAAATCCATTATTTTTTTTCATGAATTTTAAGGTACCGAAAGGGCATTAGTTGTAATTAATGTAACCAAGTCCCCGGACTCTTAATCTCTTGTTCAGCAAATAAGATAGTCTTCTCCCGCTATTTTATTTAGGTTTCTAATCGGCCTACCGAAAATGATTAGTGGCGACTCCAAATTCAAATCACATTGCATGTTAATCATTCGAACCTCAAGTTGCGATTTGGTATGGACTTGGGGGAGTCCGAGTTAGGTTAGTTAATTAATTAACCCGATAATCCATTAGCCCGAAAAAGATGACTTTGTTTGTTTATTTTTTTAGGGTCGCGACACTTGGATAAGTTTATGAGTAGAGAAACATGTTTAATAACACTACAGAATTTTTGTTTCAAGAATACATTTTATAGCAATATAAAATTTCTATGGTTACCGATTATCGGTGTGTCGATGACCGTCGTTCGGAGACCACCGCTAGCTAGATGTGTCAAATGGATGGGTCGGGTCGGGTTTGGGTTGGGTCTAATATGGTCCGACCCATATTAACCCATATTTATTTAATGCAAATTCAATGACCCATACCGAACTCGACCCATACCCGACTCGTATTTCTTAAACAATTCTATATTAAATCAAATCATACCAAACAAAAAAATTGATATTTAACTAAATTATACAATACAAATTTTGTGAAAGTTTTTTTATATAATTTTTTTTAAAATTTGTAATTTTATAAAATGTTTTTAATTTCACTACCAAAAAAAGTTTTAAATTTTTATTTTATTTTATTTTATCTTTTATTTTTCTTTTTCTTTTTTTTGGGTCCTTCCTCCTTTCTCCTTCCTCCTTCGTCTGCAATCTTCGTCCGTAGCCTATGTCTCCAACTCTGTCTACAACCTTCCTCCTTCGTCCGCCCGTATTCGGGGATTCGACGACGGGGAAGCTTGACAACCGACCGCTTCCGGACGAGGCTCACTTGATTCCGGCGATGACTCGAGGCCGATCCCGACGAGCCTCAAACTCGCCCGATGCTTGGCAAGCTTGAGGGTCACTTGATTCCAAGCTAGTGACTCGAGGCCGATCTCAACAAGCCTTGAGCTCGCCTAGGGTCGTACGAGCTCGCCCAAATCGGATCCCAAATGGCTACTCAAGGCCGGATCCCGACAAGTCTAGAGCTCGCCTAGGTTCGTACGCTTAGGCCGAGCTTTGACTCGCCTAGATCGGTTGAGCCTCGAGTTCGCCGGCGCTCGGCCGAACCTCGAGGCTCTCTAGATCTCGGCCACCGAGGTTGCCCTAGGCTCACCGGTGGCCATCGCCGGTGCTCGGCCAAACCTCGAGGCTCACTAGATCTCGGCCACCCGGAGCTCTCCCTAGGCTCGCCGGTGGCGTCGCCACCCAGTGGCGGCCAAGGCGAAGAAAAAAAATAGAAAAAAGAAAGAAAAAAATAAAAATAATAAAATAATAAAATATTAAAAGTTTGAATGTTTTTTGAAATATTCATAAAATTTATTTATAACTCTTTTAAGATAGTTGTTTTACCCGACCCATTTATGACCCATTTAAAATCCATTTAGAACTCATTACATTTCTAATAACCAACTTATGACCCATTTAAGCACGTAAGCTAACCCATTTTTGACCCACCATCATCAAATATGGGTTGAATATGGATTCTAGACCCATTTTGCCACCTCTACCGCTGGCCTCCGATGGATCGGCGGAAGATGACAGGGATGCAAGAGAGAGAGGCACGAGAGAGAGGGAGTGAGAGATGAAAAGAATTTTTTTTTGGTTTCTATTCCATAAATAGAAAAATAGCAAATTTCTACTTCTCATTTCTGTTTCAAACTTATTTCTTGGCTAAAAATTTATCCCGAAAATAGAAAAATGAAATTATTTTACCAAACAAATTTATGTTCCAAACTTATTCTCAGAAACAGAAAAATAGAAAACAAGAGCAAAACGGTTCGTTCACGCCCTAAATGTACCTCTCGCGTATGTTCTCTGGCGTTATATTTGTAAAACAAGTAATTGATGATATTGAGAAAAATAAAAAGGACGAGAAAGACAAGTAAGATCCCGTCCTCGTCAAAGAAAGAGCTATATGCGTAAAAGTTTTTGTAGTATGTTTATTCTCTACCGAACATGATCGGTTCCTACATCGGACAAACAAAATGTGACCTGGAAGTTCAAACATAAAATAACAAAAATAGGCGAACTATAAAGCATTTCCAAAAGAAGAGTTTAAATACTATTAAGTTCTTCACAAATTCGAATATATCTTTCGACCAAAAAAAAAATCGATTCTATTTGCCTTTCTAGAGTATGCAAATTTCAACGGTATATTTTTTAGAGGACATTTTAATCCAAACTATTTAAATTAAAACTCGAGACTATCTGCGTTATTTATTATTTCTAGTTCCATTTGAACGCTTGATTGAAAGCAAAACCTATCAAACAATGGCGTCAAAATTAAAACCCATGAACTTTTCTCTTATCTTTTTTTATTATTTAAATAGACTTCAAGTTGAGTACAAATAATTGTGATGCCCCATGCCATGCGGCATTTTTTTTCTTTTAGCAAATATGGGTATTATTAAATGAGAAAAATTTGCCAAAAAAAGTCCCGAATATACTTGCATTTGTGCCAATTCATTTCTAAATCTTTCAATTATACCAATTGAGTCCTAACCTTTCGACGATTTGTCAATATAGACCATACGATCAATTTCGATCGGATATTGCTGATGTAGACACTAGACATACTACATAGCACGGTTGGTACTAACGTGGATAATTTTTATAAATTTCAGCAAATTTTTTTTTTTACTTTATTTATTTTTTACAACTCTAGCCCTCATCAAATCCAAGCGATGGCGTCGCAATCATCGCTTGGATTTGGGGGAGGGGCCAACTCCTCGCTTGTGGCCAGCTTGGGTGCTAAGCACCTCGCCGACCTCGCATCTTGTTCGCGTCCCCGCCGACTCATAGTTGGGAAAAAGATAGGAAAGAAAAAAAAAATTCAGAATTTTTTTTATCAAAGAAGTGTCAACATTAGCGCCAATCGTCCATTGGTCGTGTCACATAGAACGGCCGACATTCATATTAGCGATTTCGATCAAACTCGGTCGGATGGTATCTATTCGTAAATTGCCAAAAGATTTAATACCCAATCGATATAATTGAAAAGTTTGTGACTGAATCGGCATAAATACAATAAAAATTTTTTTTTGGTAATTTTCCCTCTTAAATTACATAAGCTATCTTAGAATCAAAAGATGGATGCAAAACTAAATGGCACGCACACATACGTACATACGTACATATACATATTTGAAGATTTGCCGGATTAATAAACTCTGCCATTTACTTCATTCTTGATATTATATATATGTAATTGAATTAAATAAAATGCAATACTTAAAAACAAATTTCCATCATTTAAGAATTCATATTATTTTTAGTATGAGGAGTTTTAGTATGCTAAACATCTTATTGGAGTGTGCTTTATATTCCCCATCAATAGAAAAGCACGGGAGTCCCCGCTCTCAAGACAATGCCCCCTAAGCCGCTAGAGGATGATGCCGAAACGCAACAAAAATTGGCTAAACAGGAATTAAGAATTGATAATGAGGAACAATTTGTTCTCTCAATTGCGAATATCAATTTCGACAAAATATAAAGTCTGTAAAGTTTCTACTCTTCTAAGAACCCTAAACACCCTTATATATGGTGCCGACCCTAATTAACCTAGAAAACACAATATTACGAAAATATCACTAAAATCACGAAATTGCCTAAAATCCTAAAATTATGTAATATTATAGAGATTGCCAACTTTATTTGCATCATTCTCTCCCACTAGAAAAAAAGATTCGCCCTTGAATCTGGTTCGTCTTCATTGTCATCAATCTCCCTTTCGATAGGATCAGGCAATTTCTTGCACCTTTTATCGTAAGGAAAATTAGTGCCCATGGATTTAATGGAAGGGTCAACGTCATCTTCTGAGTCAGCCCCATAAAATCCATCATCTGATTCCTTCTCTTCAGATACGGATACTTTCTCTAGAATAGTTTCCCTCAGTTTGGTCTCAAGCTTAGACGTGTCTAAAAGAGCCTTGTAGCGGTTATGATAGTGCATGTACCGATACAGATCCCGCTTTGCACGCTCGGATTTTTGCTCTTGGTCTTGCGACCACAACTATGACAAGCAATATTCGACCAAGTATGGTCTCCCCCGTAGCACCACCACACGGCCAACAAGATGCCTGCCCACAGATACAGCTTACTGGATTGCATCCTCCATTTTTCTCTACTGGTTTGTGGCATTTTGGACGGGGCTTCGTGTGGACTGTAATCCAATTGACAGTTTTCGATTCATCTCGACACTTTTTTACTCCAGAGCTCCCACATCAAGCACGAGTAAGGTGAATGTGTTTTTGATAAGCAACTAAAACAAAACTGTAAACCACACAAACATTCCACCTCGCAGCATTCTTCTTCTTCAATTCGTATTGCATTCCCGCAATGGGGAGTACTGAGACATCACTTAACCATTATTATTATCCACAATGTAATACTCAAGGAGGAATTGGTCGAATTTGTCAGCTGGATCCGGATGCCTTCTTCTGACTAGATCTCTAACAATGACTTCATCACAAATAGCGTTGCATTTGTGTGCCATGCACCTTATCCGCTTGCTTTGACCTTCATTTATCTTCACAACAAAATGCTCAGTCCATTCTTGTTGTAGTGTTACCAGGTATCTCTTCCATGCATATATCACACATAATTATAGAAGTCGATTCCTTGGCCAAACTATGATCTTGGTCCTCAGCCAGAGGCACACCCGCATCCGCAAATAAACAAGCTTTACCCTTCTCCACAAGCACCGCAAGCAACTTCTCAACATCCCATCGGTGATGGATAAGAAAAGTTCGTGCATGGTGCTCTCTCAGTTATAACAAGTCCATCACCCTTCGCAAATCCCCTCTCTGCGCAGACAAAAGTGATTCTTTTGTGATGACCTTGGTGGAGGGACCTTGGGGAGGAACCCAGTAGTATTCGGAGTCCCCGTTGCCCAGCCCATCGAGGGAGTCCCTGTCGTCCACCTCCCACACCGGCATCCGCGCCGCCGTATGGGGAACGTCGCCAGGGGCGACCCTCGCCGCCCTTCGCTGACACAATGGCTTCTACCGTCGTGCCTGAATCCGCAGCTTCTTGCTCTTTATCGGATTCATCATAAACTAGATCTTCGTTAAAGATTGGATCTTCAACAAATATTGGATCTTCGTCAAAGATTGCATCTTCGTCAAATATTGGATCTTCGTCAAAGATTAGATCTTTGTCAAAGATTGGATCTTGAAGCTCAGGAATCTCGATCTTCATCCCGAAATTGAGAAAAGTGGACTGATTTCCAGGTCGTACTATCCAATTCTGTCCCTAATTCAAATCATCGAAAGGATTGACGTCTTCCTCTCGGATCCTCGATTCTCGCTGCTTCTTCGGATTGAACGCCCAACCTCGCCTCCGCAAGTTGTTGCTCCAAATCCTGGATTTGCCTCCTCTGTTCTTCAATTTTTACATCTCGCGGGTCTCTTAGACGCGGTTGTTCATCTGCTTCAGGAACAACTCCACGTCCCCGGCCAGCACAAGTCTATCGCCCACGACCATCTCGATTCCGTTTCGGCCATCGGCCCAAGGCAACCTGGCTCGATACCAATTGATGCCCAAACGCAATGAAAATTGGCAAAACAGGAATTAAGAATTGATAACGAGGAACAATCCGTTCTCTCGATTGCGAATATCAAATTCGACAAAATGCAAAGTCTGTAAAGTCTCTACTCTTCTAAGAACCATAAACACTCTTATATATGGTGTTGACCCTAATTAACCTAGAAAACACAATATTACGAAAATATTACTAAAATCACGAAATTACCTAAAATCCTAAAATTATGTAATATTACGCAATATTACGTAGATCACCAACTTTATTTGCATCGAGGACTTTTATAGTTTGAGCTCGTATTTTTTATTGGCGATTTGGGCTTGTACTCATGAATAGCTACTGCTATATAATATATTTTTTTTTGTACTTAAGAGATATAACGAGAGGTGCGAGGTGCTAATTATATAGTGAAATCATTTGCTGGACGTAGTCCTAGTTTAAGGGTGAGCCATGATAAAACATGATGTTTCGATTTCTCTTTTCCGCTTTTACGTTTTACTTCGTTGTGATTACGCATCGAATCCTAACACAAATTCTATCATCTTTCATAGGTACAAATTCGTCTAAATAAAATTAAATAATCTAGAATGCATTTTACAAAATTTAGCTTTACTTTTTTTGAAATTAAAACTAAATGTCAGATGAAATTTAGGTAGAACAAATCAATAAAGCAATAATTATTAGCGAATATGACATATGTGCACAGAGACGTAACGAAGTATAATATGATGAATATAGGAGTAAACATTCTGTCAATTACCCGTACTTTTTTTAATCGACATAGGAGGCTTGATCATGAATATTGGTGAAGCCCTGTGGTTGGGCTGTACTTCAATCATTGCTCTTATCTAATATCCACGACCATCTTCTCCTGCTAATTAATGGAACGAGACCAGCAAGCTCTTACTTTCATGGCGACAAGCTGGAAATATAAATAATGTTGGAGTGCATTCGACGCGACCTATACAAGAAACGTGCACTTCATCGTTATAGCTGTAACTAGTGTCAATACTAAAGGCAACCTAAACAAAAGGAATAAAAAGGAATAAAACCGACAAGAATTTCCCTGCACGAGGTTGACGTAGAACTGAAGAAACAAGTTCTGGCTGGTGGTTAGACAAAAAAAGAAAAGGAAAAGAGTTCTAGTAGGTTGAAAGGGTGGGAGAAAGTAACGTAACAGAAAGCGAAGGGACAGCAAAACCATAATTTATTCTTCACTTTCATTATCATGGCATATCATCTCTAAATGTTTAATTGATTCAATTAAGCCCATAAATTCCTTTTTAATTTGTAGTGTCATCGATGGCTTTTCAATCAATTTAATTAGGTCTGTAAAACATTTCGATATAGGTAAATAGTGAGTTTCTTTTGTGTGACATTTAAATGATACTGTACAAAACCGATACATCATTCTTTCGTTACGTTTACTATCCACTGCAAGCACTTTATATTTTCTTTGCTTATCTAATCTAATCGACGCTTTCATTCATTTAGTCCATGTGAGTGGAGGACAGCGGGTATCTCGGGCCTCGTGATTATATAGTAATCCCGAAGGAAGCCGAGTTCGCAGCTTTCCGAACTTTGTAAGCTTCCGTCAAATTCAATTGTCCGTGAATTTCGGATTTACTGGTGATGCATTAATCGCTTGCAAAGCTCTAGCCAAAATCAATCATATCTTCCAGCCAAACATGAACGACAATCGCTCCGCATATGCTAATTGAGATTATTAAGTTTGTTATTTTGTCACGGCGAATCAATGTAGACCGATCGATCCAGCAATGACATAATAAAGTAATTGCCATGAAAGAAGAGGTCCAACGACTAGGGAAATTAAGAATAGAGAGCTTGTTGGGCGGTCGAAGGCCCAATTCAGCCCCTCGGCCCATCTAGTTGAACAAAAGAAGAAATAAAAAGAGCTTCTCTTCTCTTCTCCTTTGCGCAACCGAAAGACACATAAAAGGACGAAAGAAGGAAGAGAGCGTGCGGCAAGAGAAGAGGAGGGAGAGAAGAGAGGACGAATAGATTGAGGGCAGTTGAAAATGTCGAGTAATGATAGAAATTGCCTTTTTGCAAGTGATTGGTTAGCGTTTCAAGAAGCCTTAACCTTTCTACAGGTTAGGTTCTATGTTTAGAGTCTAAATTTATCAGACCCCTCCTACGGATTCGGTTTCGAACAATGAGATACCACTCAAAGTTCCTCGTGTGGTTATTGACTTGGAGAAGAAAGAAAAACCCACCTCTACAGTTGAGGAGGACGCCAAAAGATTGACGAAAATAGAAGAATTTCTGAGTAACCAAGATTATGAGCTTTGCAGATTTGATAAAGTGACTCAGTTCACTAAGATAGCAGTCCCGGTGGACGACAAGGAACCAAATTTCATGAGAAAATACAATGGGACTGGATGTCCCAAGGCCCACCTCAAGTGCTACTTACGAAGGATGGTGAAATACTCGGGCAATATCCCGTTACTGATTAATATCTTCCAAGAGAGTCGGGCTGGCGCTGCTCTTTCATGGTTCATAGAGCTGGATACCGAAAGTTTTGTTGACTGGGATAAATTGGCAGATGAATTTCTCCGGCAATACAAGTTTAACACTATGAGAGCCTTACCCCAACTGGTGACGCTCCCGCCTAGTCCAAGTTATCCAGCGGATACAATTAGACCCCTTTCACTCCTAAGAAAGTGTAGAATTTCGAGGATCAAGATTTGGACTTTCATTATAGGATAGTTTGATTTTCGAAGTTCACAGATCTTACTACCAATTGTAACTGCCATTGAGAATGTTCCGTGATGTATTTTGTCAGTCACCAAAGCAGATTTTAGGTTAGGGAGCTTTGGATCTTGTAGTACTCCAAAAAGTTTTAAACATAGAGTCGCTTGAAACAGAATTCTGTAAAGAGAGCTATGACAAGTCAAAGTTCGTCGCGCCATCTGAGCTCGCTACTTCATTTGCTACAACAAGTTTGGTACTTGTGTGAACGATTTGCCAAAAATAACGTCACCTAATAGAGTTTTAATAGAGTTAATTTCCGTGTAAGTTTGCCGTTAAGTTAATGCTTCTTTGGTAAGATTTTGAGGATTTCCAAACGGCACCACCTTCTGTTTCAGTTTTGGCTTGTGTGAGTGGTGGTTTAATCTTTCACCAATTTCAGAATGTCATATCTTGAAGATCTAGCAAAGATTATGGTATAAGATGCACACATCATGACATGGCATTTTAAAATCCGGATCGGACATTCACTAACTTTTTTAGTACTAGGATGTGTGCATGTGGCTTGATTACGGTGACGCTTGCATGTTAATATTGATGGTGATTCATGATTTGGTGTCGTAGGACCTCAGGGTTGTGGCATGCTCTGAGTCTTGTGACCGTCGTTTATTGTTCATGCATGGGACATAGGTCGGCATGTTTTGCATTATAAGATAAATGGACAATGAATGCGTGTGAAAGTGGACTGGAAACCGATACTTCAGTTGGTCTGGTATCGGACACGGTCTTCGGTTGGCTTGGTCTCGTGGCGTTACTTCAGTTGGTCCGGTGATGTTTTTAAGTCGAATGTGTTCGACGATGCTTCGTGGGAGCCGAATGGGAAGGCAAGATACCGTTGGTCGATGCCCGATGATGTGTTTGTCGATGCTTGCGAGAGAGCGACCGGATTGGTTTCGGAAGGTTCGGATTGGTCCAGGACTTGATCACCGGATAGGTCCCGATAGTGATACCGTTGGTAGGGGTGAGCAAATCGGATCACCTGGACGGGACCGGTGGTCCAATTCCCGGTTCTAGAGGGAGCGGTGCGGTTCCGGTTCTAGGGTCCTAGGATTGGACCGATCGATTTTTTTTATTATAAAAAAACTACACTATCTTTATTTGTCAAAGGTGTCTAAGAAATTTTACCAAATTGAGAAGTTATTGGCACTCTCTATTTTTTATTCTCATATGTAGAAGTCTTTTTAGTTACACTCATTTTATTTTTTCAAAATAACCAAGCTCATGTGCTCCATGTTAAGAATGGTGCATATTTTTTTTTGTGCATATGTCCGGTCTAATGGCACCGCACAGGGAACTGATCGGACCGGTGGTCCGGTTCTCAATTCCGAAAAATTGAGAACCGAGACCATCGGTCCGATTTTCAAATCTTGAGGGGAACCGGACCAGGCCGGGAATCGATCACCCCTAATTGTTGGCACCCGATTTTTAATCAGCCTTTTTACATGGAAAAATCATTAAAAATATAATAAAAATTCATAAAATTAGAAAATCAACTTTGAAAGTCTTGGACAAGCCTAAGAGAACCAATTTTGAACAAAAACTATCTTTCAGTATTTTCTTGAATTTTTAGAATTTCTTTGAATTAGAAAAGAACCCAAAGTAGAAAAAATAAAATTCGTGGCCACAAAAATATGAAGAAATAGCCAATATTTTTATTTTTATTCCCTTTTCATTTTGAACATTTAAAATTTTGAAAATTCAATTTGGGGTCACAAGAGTCTTCATAAACATAAACTCAAATTGAGCAAAAAAATTACATTTTTGAGTCCTTTTGTTTTGTTTTCACTTTTTCCAAGTCATGACATTTGTCTCTAATGTCTCGTATTGCGTTTCAGTTCAATTATTTTGGAAATTGAGTAACTTTGGCAAAAATGACTTAATTGCACTTTTTATTTTTAATTTAGTCCCGATTTTCACTTGTGACATTCCCAATTTCGACCCTCTTCCAGGGCTAATGATTGAATGAGATCTCGAAATCGAGATATCCGACAATAAAGAATGCCAACAATTGAAATGAATTGGACTTCGAAATTGAACGTCGGACTTTCAAGGATTTCAATATTAATATATTGGATGTCGCTCACCCTGAGCATGTATATTTCACGATTCGCCCCAAAGTGTTGAAAAAGTGAAATCTGGGTGAATATGGGAAATGAGATGAATTATTGGTGGGACCCATAAGTCTTTGTCTCATCATTTCTAAGACCAAGAATTCTAGTCAAACTTTTCATCCCAAAATATCCTAGCCTAGCTTATCTACCCACCATATTTATCTTCTTCATTTGCACACAATTTTCTCTCACTTCTCTCTCTCGCCCAACCCGCTGCCCTGTCCCGACAGCTCCACTGTTCCGGCCATAACTTTTTCTTCCGATGTCGGTTTGAGGTAAGACCACTTCCATTTGAAAGCTTATTGTCTTAGCTTTTCAGGGACATATTATAAGCTCGATTTGGCCCGGTAGTGTTTCCCGTAGGTCCGTTTGAAGGGGCAAAGGTCCGGATGAGGCAAATCTGACCCGGTTTGAAAGAGGGAGTTTTTGCTTCGGTTTTCAGCTGATTTTCACCAAAGGATTTGGCTAGAAATCAAGTAAGTTGGTTCCTAAACCTTAATTAGGTATCTAGGTTGCTAAGGGACTTGAGATTGAGTAGATTTGGATGAAAAATTGGTTTTTTTGGCCATTTTCATGCCTTGGCCGAGAATGAAGAGGAGGAGGAGAGAGAATCATGTTCTTGAAGTGAATAGTGAAGTCAAGAGGATTTGGGTATGGTCAAAGTTGGACCATGGTTACTTTATGCCTAACTCTAGTTACTTTATGCTATTATTTAATCATGGTTAGGTTAGTTATTGACCCTAGTTAATTTTGAACCATGGTTAGATTATATTCGACTATAGTTACTTTTTATGTGACAACATGTTGTTATGCCACGGTGTTAATTAAATATGGTATTACTATATTTTAGTACTATAGTCGTGAATTAATTGTACGTTAGTCTAATTCCGAACATACGGCCGTTAGTAATTGCTTTGCGTTAGTAGAGTTAATTTTGTGTGGCGTAGATTAATTATTGCGGTAGCATAATTAATCTTGTGGCCTGATTTGGCCATTGGTCTTGTATGATCTAGTCGGGTGGTCCCGATTTATTAATTCTCTAACGTGAGTGAATCACGTGGTCCCGATTTATTAATTCTCTAACGTGAGTGAATCACGTGGTCCCGATTGAGTGTTTGCCGGTACAATTTAATCGAGTGGTCTCGATTGGGCAATTGAGAAACATTGGAGAGATCGCATGGTCCCGATCTTTTATTGGAGAAAATTGGTGAGACCGGATGATCTCGATCTGCTAATCAAGGAATCTAGCGAGGATCACGTGGCAAGGATTGATCGATCGGAAGTATTTAAAGGATCGTGTGATATCGGACGAGTGATCGGGAAATTATTGTGGTATATGGTCTTAAGTGGAATGAAAGAGAGGAAATGTGAAATTATTACCATGAGGCGTTATGACGCGGGGTATGTACTTTATAAGACCATATGTTGCTCGAGACGTTATGATGCGGGCTCTAATGTTGGATTGAGGAATTATAGCTTGAGGCGTTATGACGCGGGCGTTACTATTATTATACCCCGAGGCGTTAAACGCGGGGTTATGAGTATTATAATATCCTGAGGCGTTAAACGCGGGATAGTGACTTGAGGCGTTATTACGTGGGTACTTTCTATTCTCGGAAAGTATGAAAGTCGTGTTCAATTAAGTCGTCCGAGACCAAAGTGAGTCGTGTTCGACTAATTGTCCGAGACTTAATCCGGTCGTGTTCCTATGTGTCCGAGATCGAGATTTATGGGTCGTATTCAATCAAGTCGTGCGAGGCCAAAGTGAGCCGTATTCGTCGATTATGCGAGACCGGGGAAAGTATGATGGTCGTATTCAATCAAATCGATGCGAGGCCAAAGTGAGCCGTATTCGCATGATTGTGCGAGACCGAGAAAGTGTGAAAGTCGTGTTCAATTAAGTCGTCCGAGACCAAAGTGAGTCGTGTTCGACTAATTGTCCGAGACTTAATCCGGTCATGTTCCTATGTGTCCGAGACCGTGATTTATGGGTCGTATTCCTATGAGTGCGAGACTCTAGTATGTATATATGTGGAGCCGTGTTCCATAAAGGTCCGAGGCTCAATGTTATGAACTTGTATGAAGTCGTGGAGTAACGTGGAATATTTTCGGAGTAACGTGGAATTTTAGACGATAGCCTGAGGCGTGAAACGGGGCTTTAGAGCAACGTGGGTTATTGTTATTCGATCGAGACATGAAATATCAATATGAGGGTAACGTAGAATATTTGAGAAGGTGTGGAAATTTTCGGAACAAGTATGGAATATTCCGGGATTTATTAGTTGAATTATTAAGGTGAAGAAGGATATGTTGAAAAGTTGCTGTTTTTTAAAACTTGTCTGGAGGCACTAGAGCCCTAACCTAGGGTTAGGGGCTAGCTTCTTGAGATTTTATCTCACCCCATCGTGGGTTCGTTGTTTTTCGGACACTCCGCATCGGCAATGAATAATCCGCCCAGGAGATTCGATATTCCCCAAGGTCATGGTACCAAGAGAAGATGGGGAGGTTGTAGAGCGATCGGATGCGGAATAGCCACCTGAGATTGACGAGGATGAGTTGGAGGCGAGAGTCGATATCGTACCGGATAGCGAGGACGAGGCCTAGGGTAGTTGGCCTCTTGAGCTTTTTGTAGAGTATTTTCTTTTGGAAGCATAGCGGGTTTCGACCCACGTAATCTTTTGTTATAGGTGGTTACAGGCTTGTCAGATGGGCTCGAAGCCCTAGGTTTGAAGGTTGAACAATTGTGTATATGTACATAAGTTGTTTTACCGTCCCAAGTCATCGTGATGTTAATTAATTTCTGTACGGGAATTGTTTACGCTTCCGCAAGTGTTATATCTGTTGGCCTTTGGATCCTGGAGAACCGTACTTATTTGTTGGCCGGTGGGATGTCGGCGGCTCGTAGGGTTCGGGACGTGACATCCCCGTTTAAGTGGTATCGAGCAAGGTCAGCTCGATCAAATGAGATTGAGACTTGGAGTAATAAGGAGTGATGACTTGGGGACGATTAGATACTAAGACCCTTAGGATAAGGCATTGATTTCTGAATCTTGAGGATTATAGGCTTGAACTTGTAATGTATTCTAATGGTTCTAGTATCGTTTTGTTTTATTGGTAAACTTGGGTGATGATATTATTGAGGTTTATAAGTGAGCAAGCAGGAAATTGAGGAGTCATAAGTATGGATTTTGAGGTTGTACATGTGGTTGAGGCTAATAGGGGATTGCTTTTGAGCGAAGGGTCGGTTGGATTATATGACTACGATTATGGTTTGTCGATGACTCAACTTGAAGAATATGTTAGAACATAGGCAATGGATCTATGAGACGTGACGGTCATTGGTGGAATTAGAGATCTTTTGTGGATAAGAATTGATTTGGAAGCGACTATGGTACGTCGAGTAATGAGGACAATCATGTAGTGCAGGTGTTTGTGGCATTAAAACGAAAGTCATCGAATGTGCATGCATGAGCTTATCACTATCGGACCTAATAAACCGTCGCTTGGTATGGGGACAAGTTGACGGGATACCTATAAACCGTAATGAAGCGTGGTATGGGACGTGTGGAACGGGGCTTTCTCCGTAGATGTATGACTTGGGACAACCCGCAATGACCAGGTCTAATGAGGGCGGGAGTGATCGCCGGGACAAAGAGGTCCGGACAAGGAGCGGCTCCTAACAGGCTTCTAAGATAGCAAGGAGCGGGAATGACCCAGGCCATAAATTGAAAGGGAAAGTCTAGGTATCGGGTTAAGTCGATCTTGATTAAGAGACGTGTTGCACCGAGTTGATCCTCAAGGTGAAATTTCAAAATTTTGCTTGGCATTTGTGATGGCGCCTGGGATTGGCATGATTAAAAGCTTCGTGCGGGGCAGTGGATGCTGTTTTGTAGTTGGCATCATGTGATTGTTATGGCCAAGGTCTAATTGAGAGATTAGACGGCGTGAGGGGTTCATACCCCGTTGAACCGATATCTTCCGAGAGTGTGATAGCCTATGGTGTTCGTATTAGAGGAACATGTGCCTTTATACTTAAAATATGAGCGATTGACTCATTGAAGTAATGCCTCGAATGGTTGCTTGATGTTGGCCTAGTTGAGGCTTGCCTAATAATTGGCGGTTAATCGAGAAATTGCCTCGTTGAGGTTGGCTTGATAGATAGTCACTGGTTAAGGGTGATTTGAAACCCTTGGATAATTGGCAAGTAGTTGAGAGTTGCCTAAGAACCACTAGGTGATTGATTGCGGTGACGAGATAATGAGATGAGCAGCCTGGCTTGCTAGACTCGAGTAGATGACTTAAGTCTTTAATTCCCGGAGGGAATTGTAGGGGTTCAAGTGCCATAAGAACCTAATGAGGTCGAAGGACTAGAGTAAGGTCACTAGAGGAGCATTTGGCTCGAGTATGCAAGATATGAAAAGATTCTAGAACTGAAAGGAATCCCGAGAAATGAGTAAAGATGAATAAGCTGGAGTACGAGCTGGGAAGAACGTTTGGCCCGAGCTTGTAAATTGTACGAGACCCTAGAGTTGAAGGGGTCAAGAGAACCTTAAGAGGAATTTGAAATTCGATGGGTAGGCAAACTCGAGAAGGAGTTGCCGTTGTTTCCCAAAGCGAGATAAGACTACTACTGTTGATTGTGTTGTTAGCAAAGTAAATGGTAAAGATAGTAGGAAAGACGATAGAGAATGGAAAAGAAAATCGTTGGAAAAAAAAAAAAGCTTGTGGAAGGATGCATAAGAATGAGATTGATTAAGTTCGATGGAGAGAGAGTGAATTTGAAACTGCCTTCCTTTGGATTGGGGATTGTGTAAGGAAACCTCAAAGGTTTTGGGTGCACGGATGAAAAGAAAGTGACCCTGGTAGTTACTAGCCTTAAGAGGCCGTCGATGATTGGTGAAGGATCACTAAAGGAAGAATTTTTCCTTGAAGGCATGATATCTTCCTGGATTGTCTTCGCCAAGTTGTTCAATAGAAAGTATCTTTCTAAAGATACTCGAGAACAAGGATTGTCGAACTTTCATAGCTTTGCAAAGATCCGAAGGTGATCCACCAATGCGAGACGAAGTTCTCAAGATTGTCTAGGTGTACTAAGGGTGGTTAATGACCCTATTAATGAGACGTGAAGTTCTGCGTGGATTGGAATTTGAAAGCCTTATGATTAGTTGTTACTCCTGATTTTGAGGAATGGTAATGGGTTGTAATGAATGAAGTGGATGATCGGAAGAGGAATAAGCAAGAGAATTTTCGTTCATGAATTGCGAGTAAGGGAATTTTCCCTTGTGGAGCACGTAATGTGCTCGTGAGGAGTGGCTATTACCTTGGCGTAGAGCCCATAATGAAAGATTGACGTTTCTTCTCTTGTCATGGGGAAAAATTATAGAAAACGTTATGTCGGTTGTCGACTTTGTTGATCTATATGCGAATGAGTGAGGTTGAATTGGGACCACTTGGAAGTGGTATTGTGAGTTATCATCCTAAAGGATATGGTGTCATTTTAAATGGCGATTGGATCATGAGATGATCGTTAATGGAAAGGAAAGTAAATGGACTCGATAGTCCGACTACTCCCAGTGTTCATGGATAGATGAGTAAGGAAAAAGGGGTACTTGGATTATAACCGCAAAGTGAATTGATTCAATCAATTAAGATAACCAAGGTGTGGATGTGTGGAGATCGAGGAAGAACCTCGACTCCTTTGAACCTTGTCACTAACGATGACTCAGGTTATTAGAAGAGAATGTCAAGTATGGGGGCATCCGAATCCCGGAGTAAGAATATCGCTATTGGCGTGGACTCCAAGGACAAAGTGGGTTTGAAGTAGAAGAATACCACTTAAGTGTATAGTTTCCTTCATAGGGTAAGAGACCCTAATGTGGAAGGAAGAGAAAGTTCTAATTGTCGTGGAATTAAGATTGAACGTCTAGGCCGAGAAAGAAGAAGCGTAACTCGAATGATCTCCGTAAAATTATTCTAAGGAACTGTCTTGTAGACAATGTTGAATTCCAGGAAATGTCGATGTTCATTTGAATGAATGAAATGAGGATAAGATCGCATTAACTAGTTGTAGAACCAAGAGATTGAGGCACCGATGCTTCCCGAGGAGAGAGTAACAAAAATGAACAAAATGCGGCATGGTCTAACTAGAAATCTATAAAGACAGAGAGCCAAAGCATAAGCTCTCAAGTGGATGGTACGAATGACGGTTTAAACGAATCGACACCTGGTAGCAAGAGCGACAATAGTCGGATTGTGTATCCAAGGAATAATTGAATTAATAGTTACCGTCTTTAAAGACGATGGTCGGAATCGTTTAAGGAGTCACGAGAAGCATGACCCCGAGGAAACAATCATTGTATGCTAAGTGTGAAGAGTGTGAGTTTTGAGTCCGATAAGGTGAAATTCATTGGTCGTGTGAAGTCCGAGAGAGAGGATCCCTATGAATGCTTCATGGGTAGAAAGTGCTTCATGGGTAGAAAGTGATGATGGATCGATTAAGGTCGATGTGAGTTATGGAAATTTGAAGTTTCTTAGAATTGATGGATTATCATAGACGGATCGTAGGGAAGATTCTCCACAAGAATTATTCCATTGATGAAAGGGACTAAGGACGAGACATAGGGTGAGTGGATGAAATTGTTTACGGAGATGGGAGTGTTACTTGTGCAAGGAATGACCTCGCAACTATGTGAACTACAAGAGTTAGAAATATTGATTTCCCCAAAGGGAACTAAAGGAAAGGTCATGACTGTGATGCCCTTATCACTTAGGAATGGTGAATTAAGTAGCGGAGGCATACAATCGAAAATTGAGCGTCTTGCATTTGGCAACGAAGGACAGATCTCACCTCGAGGAATAAGAGATTCAACTTCTAAATTGGAAGTTTAGCAATTGACTAGCTTGATGGCTACTTGAAGCATCAAGCCTAAAGGTCGAAAGGAATTGAGATGTGGCGATGAATGGACCCGGACTTCTAAAGGTCATGGAAACGAATAGAACATGGAGGAAATCCAGACTTTTGAGTACTTGGAAAAGAAACCTCGAAGTTGAGGATAAAAACCTTGAAGTCCAATAGACGAGTGTACAAGTTCTATATTGAAGAGGAAGGTGAACACGGTTGAGGACCAAAGGAAAAAAAAAAAAAGCTTTGAAGGATGAAAACCGTTCTTTATTAAGGACGTTATCGAAGTGTCAAGTGACGACAAGAACTACTTTGGAAAGCGTGGTAGCGATGAAGCGTTAGTACCCCATAAGACGAGATGATTGGAGGATTGCAAATTTCGGGGCGAAATTTTTGTAAGGGGGAAGAATTGTGACATTCCGAATTTCGACCCTCTTCCAAGCTAATGATTGAATGAGATCTCGAAATCGAATATCCGACAATAAAGAATGCCAACAATTGAAATGAATTGGACTTGAAATTGAACGTCGGACTTTCAAGGATTTCAATATTAATATATTGGATGTCGCCTCACCTCGAGCATGTATATTTCACGATTCGCCCCAAAGTATTCGGAAAAGTGAAATCCGGACCGGATATGGAAATGAGATGAATTATTGGTGGGACCCATAAGTCTTTGTCTCATCATTTCTAAGACCAAGAATTCTAGTCAAACTTTTCATCCCAAAATATCCTAGCCTAGCTTATCTACCCACCATATTCATCTTCTTCATTTGCACACAATTTTCTCTCACTTCTCTCTCGCCCAACCCGCTGCCTGTCCCGACAGCTCCACTTTTCCGGCCATAACGTTTTCTTCCGATGTCGGTTTGAGGTAAGACCACTTCCATTTGAAAGCTTATTGTCTTAGATTTCCAGGGACATATTATAAGCTCGATTTGGCCCGGTAGTGTTTCCCGTAGGTCCGTTTGAAGGGGCAAAGGTCCGGATGAGGCAAATCGACCCGGTTTGAGAGAGGGAGTTTTTGCTTCGGTTTTCAGCTGATTTTCACTAAAGGATTTGGCTAGAAATCAAGTAAGTTGGTTCCTAAACCTTAATTAGGTATCTAGGTTGCTAAGGGACTTGAGATTGAGTAGATTTGGATGAAAAATTGGTTTTTTTTGGCCATTTTCATGCCTTGGCCGAGAATGAAGAAGAGGAGGAGAGAGAATCATGTTCTTGAAGTGAATAGTGAAGTCAAGAGGATTTGGGTATGGTCAAAGTTGGACCACGGTTACTTTATGCCTAACTCTAGTTACTTTATGCTATTATTTAATCATGGTTAGGTTAGTTATTGACCCTAGTTAATTTTGAACCATGGTTAGATTATATTCGACTATAGTTACTTTTTATGTGACAACATGTTGTTATGCCACGGTGTTAATTAAATATGGTATTACTATATTTTAGTACTATAGTCGTGAATTAATTGTACGTTAGTCTAATCCCGAACATACGGCCGTTAGTAATTGCTGCGTTAGTAGAGTTAATTTTGTGTGGCGTAGATTAATTATTGCGGTAGCATAATTAATCTTGTGGCCTGATTTGGCCATTGGTCTTGTATGATCTAGTCGGGTGGTCCCGATTTATTAATTCTCTAACGTGAGTGAATCACGTGGTCCCGATTTATTAATTCTCTAACGTGAGTGAATCACGTGGTCCCGATTGAGTGTTTGCCGGTACAATTTAATCGAGTGGTCTCGATTGGGCAATTGAGAAAACATTGGAGAGATCGCATGGTCCCGATCTTTTATTGGAGAAAATTGGTGAGACCGGATGATCTCGATCTGCTAATCAAGGAATCTAGCAGGATCACGTGGCAAGGATTGATCGATCGGAAGTATTTAAAGGATCGTGTGATATCGGACGAGTGATCGGGAAATTATTGTGGTATATGGTCTTAAGTGGAATGAAAGAGAGGAAATGTGAAATTATTACCATGAGGCGTTATGACGCTGGGTCCATACTTTATAAGACCATATTTTGCCCGAGACGTTATGATGCGGGCTCTAATGTTGGATTGAGGAATTATAGCTTGAGGCGTTATGACGCGGGCGTTACTATTATTATACCCCGAGGCGTTAAACGCGGGGTTATGAGTATTATAATATCCCGAGGCGTTAAACGCGGATAGTGACTTGAGGCGTTATTACGTGGGTGCGTCTATTCTCGAAAAGTATGAAAGTCGTGTTCAATTAAGTCGTCCGAGACCAAAGTGAGTCGTGTTCGACTAATTGTCCGAGACTTAATCCGGTCGTGTTCCTATGTGTCCGAGACACGATATTTATGGGTCGTATTCAATCAAGTCGTGCCTCGAGGCCAAAGTGAGCCGTATTCGTCGATTGTGCGAGACCGGGAAAGTATGATGGTCGTATTCAATCAAATCGTGCGAGGCCAAAGTGAGCCGTATTCGCCGATTATCCGAGACCGAGAAAGTGTGAAAGTCGTGTTCAATTAAGTCGTCCGAGACCAAAGTGAGTCGTGTTCGACTAATTGTCCGAGACTTAATCCGGTCATGTTCCTATGTGTCCGAGACCGTGATTTATGGGTCGTATTCCTATGAGTCCGAGACCCTAGTATGTATATATGTGGAGCCGTGTTCCATAAAGGTCCGAGGCTCAATGTTATGAACTTGTATGAAGTCGTGGAGTAACGTGGAATATTTTCAGAGTAACGTGGAATTTTAGACGATAGCCCGAGGCGTGAAACGGGGGCTTTAGAGCAACGTGGGTTATTGTTATTCCGATCGAGACATGAAATATCAATATGAGGGTAACGTAGAATATTTGAGAAGGTGTGGAAATTTTCGGAACAAGTATGGAATATTCTTGGATTTATTAGTTGAATTATTAAGGTGAAGAAGGATATGTTGAAAAGTTGCTGTTTTTAAAACTTGTCCGGAGGCACTAGAGCCCTAACCTAGGGTTAGGGGCTAGCTTATCGAGATTTTATCTCACCCCATCGTGGGTTCGTTGTTTTTCGGACACTCCGCATCAGCAAATGAATAATCCGCCCGGGAGATTCGATATTCCCCAAGGTCATGGTACCAAGAGAAGATGGGGAGGTTGTAGAGCGATCGGATGCGGAATAACCACCGAGATTGACGAGGATGAGTTGGAGGCGAGAGTCGATATCGTATCGGATAGCGAGGACGAGGCCTAGGGTAGTTGGCCTCTTGAGCTTTTGTAGAGTATTTTCTTTTGGAAGCATAGCGGGCTTCGGCCACGTAATCTTTTGTTATAGGTGGTCACGGAGCCAGACAAAGGGCCTCTCAAGCCCTAGGTTTGAAGGTTGAACAATTGTGTATATGTACATAAGTTGTTTTACCGTCCCAAGTCATCGTGATGTTAATTAATTTCCGTACGGGAATTGTTTGCCTTCCGCAAAGTGTTATATCTGTTGGCCTTTGGATCCCTGGAGAACCGTATCTTTATTTGTTGGCCGGGTGGGATGTCGACGGCTCGTAGGGTTCGGGACGTGACATCACTAGTGCAATTAATCCTTTTTCAAAGAATTGCAATCAGATCTAAGACCATGAACCTATGTTTTTCATCATTACGAGAATATTGGTGGGTTCGGTTTCATTCAATTTGATCATTAAGGTGGTCAATTATTCAAAAATCATTTTCAGGTCAAACTTAAAATTGGAGGTTTTGCATAAAATTAAACCAATTTGACTCGAAATTGTCGTTCTTAGATAATACACATGCTGTAGAATCTGATGTTGGCTTTAATTTTACAAAATTTGGTCATTTTTAAGCCTAATTGGATGAAATTGATGTGTTCGGGTCAGTTGGGTCGGACGAATCCGATCCGCTGACCCGACAGACCATCTTCCCCAAAATCCCACTCTCAAGCGCAAGTGCAAGGTAGGAAAGAGAGGTGCCAAATTCACGCCCATTTTGTACACGCCAGATGACCAAAGGGAGATGCCAGAATTGCCCATCGCCGTTCGACGACAACTGACCTATTAGCACGTGCCATCACGTGCACAGTGAGCTGGCACTGTTTGTTAGACGTATAGGAGATAGGAAAATTTTGGATAACTTCATCCGAGCATGGGATTCGACGGAGGGGGAGAGTTTTTGGATTCAGTTACAATGACAATAGATCAGAGAGAAGGTGAAAAACCCTCTCTGAGCTCGCAAAAACGCCATTGGAGGACCTCGAGCCCTAAACTTTGAGATCGCTTTTCGGCCAATCCAGACATCACGGAGCTTCCAAATCACCTCTCCAAGCTCCGTGATACTCCAGAGGTCGTCCTCAACCCCCAGCATTGAGTTTCATGACCAAAAAGGTAAACGCCATTATTGACATTACCGAGCTTCATCCATGGTAGATTTTGATCTTGACTGTTTTTCTTTGCGATTCTTAGTCTAGATTACTTGTGAACTCTCACTGATCACGGCTCTACCTTTGCTTTTTGATTTCGCTGCATATCAAGTTCACCTCAGAATGAAATTTTAAGGATTTTGCTACGGAAAGCAAAAAAATTATAAAAGAATTTTCAAGTCTTCATGTAAAATATGAAAATCTAATTGTATAGTATAATTTTTTTTTGGATATAGCGAAATTGACTTTGTATTCGATTAAATTTTTTTTTGACTATCTAAAAGAATTACGTTATGGATAGATATGCTTTAAAAGATTTAAATTGACAATCTTTCATAGAATAGATAGTAAATTTATGTCAACTACACATAATAAGATTTTTTATTATCAATTTCATACAAGTTCAATATGAAAGATCACGAAAGAAAATTTTCTATTATTAACCATATTTTAATAAAGAGTGAAAAAAAATGCAAAATCACGCAATGCGTGGACAACAACATTAGTTTAATATAAACCCATCATGTTTGTAATTAACAAAAGTTGAAAATAAACTAAAATAAATAGCTCAAATTTTGTTTCGCAAAATATTTAGAATCCAAATAAAAAGATTGGACATTTAACGAATATACCGTGAAAACAAAAAAGAAACTCATAAGACGTTTGCCTCAACAAAAGGCCACGTACGATGGAGGCTGTGTTCTCCTGATGTGTTGTCCCTCTATAACTAGAAATTGCAACAAGCATAGTCGGGTGATGCGACTTTAATTCAACTGAAGTCCTCTCTCTCTCTCTTTTTCCCGCCCAAGATAAATTCAAGTTGATTTCCTCCAAAAGGGTTCGCCCATGGCCGTCGTCAACCGGTCGTGGTGGAGAAAGAAGGAAAAAGAAAAATAAAAAGATAAAAAATATTTGAAATTTTGATTTTTTTTTTTTTTTGAGATAAGTGATAAGATTGAAATCAATTTTCAAATGAGATCCAAACACCAAAAAATATCTTATCACCAAATAAATGAAAACTAACTATTTTTTTGAAAAATAATTTCTCAGAAAGCATTTTTCTTTATGATAAAATTTTCCTTTAGGATGCCTTTGTTTTAGGGAAAATGTTTTCTCGAAATTAATTTTTCGGACCTTTACCGGTTTGGTTTGCCGAAAATAACTTAGCTAACGAAAGCATTTCGGTCAACAAAATTCATGCATAAAATTACAAAAGTGTATTCCCGGATCTAAAGAGATGAAAATACTTTCCGAATTTGTTCCTCTCAAGTCTTTTTAATATTTTAATATTATACTTTTCAATTTTTTAGTATTTTCATATATTTTTATTTTTTTAATGTTCTTTTATTTTTTCTTTCTTTCTTGTTTGTTCCTCCATTGTGGCGGCCAAGGGCTCGTGGCCGCCACAGCAGAGGAAGAAGGAAGAAGGAAGAAGGAAGAAGGAAGAAGGAAGAGAAAAAAGAATGTAGAATATAAAATGTAATTTAAAATTTTGATTTTTTTGCCTAAAATAAAGTCATGAGGTTAAAATCATTTTTCAAATGCGAACCAAACACTAGAAAATATTGCAATCGAGATATCACCAAAATAAAGGAAAACTACCGTTTTCCTATAAATGATTTATAGAAAATGATTTTCATTTTTCATGGAGTTTTTATTGAAACAAGTGCACCCTTAGTCTCTGTTTCGACCTTGTTCTGGGTTGACTATGTTTTTTTTTAGAGATAAAATAGGACACTTTTGTGTTTAGGATGGATGATGTTCCATATTTAAGTTCAAGGGGTGAAGCCTTTTCTTTTATTATGTCAGAAGGAAGGTGGATGGAATAATATACTTGACATAGGCTAAGACGTAGGACAAAGGGCATTTCCCACCCGAACTCATCAACTTTACTCCCAGTGACACAAACTCCTAAATTTTCAAACGGCTAACCAAAACCTTTCAACATTGTAAATGACTCTAGTAAATGACTTGAAAACATATTACATCTTTACCTTCTTCTTCATCATTGAAGTTTTCATTCGAATTATATTGCTTGAAGCGCATTTTACCTTTGAAGTTTTCGACTGCTTTGTTCAATTTTTTGATTTACCTAAAACTGTGCACTCAAATATCTTCACACAAAAAAAATACTCTTTGCTTATGCTTTCTTATGGTTTTGCATGTTTTGTTGTTCCTACTCTACCTAAAAAGTGAGGTCAATACTAGCCAATACCACTTAACTTGTACCACATACCCAAAATTACATTCCATAATAATTATGTCTGCAATGGTCGTTTAAAATTTGATTTGTCAGTTTATGGCCAAGGGATGTGCAGTGGCCTGTTCATAGCCTATCTTCTCCTTAAAATGATGATCTTGAGGGGAAAGAATTCGTATTATAGTGCACGTTCAGCTCAAAACATCGACAATGGAGGAATTTGGGGCCAAGATTAAAGCAATGCGATATGATATTGTCGCTTCAGATTTTGGGGGTGATGCTTCCACTAAGTGGGGTGGAGCTCAACGACATTGCACTTAAAGAGAGCAATACAGAAAAGAGAGAGAGAGAGAGAGAGAGAGAGAGAGAGAGAGAGAGAGAGAGAGAGAGAGAGAGAGAGAGAGAGAGAGAGAGAGAGAGAGAGAGAATTGGGCCCCATCGTTGAGGGAGCGCGCGAGAGTGATGCGGGGAGCTCAATGATGGGGTATAGTGGGTGGTGGTGGAGGCGGCAGTGACAAAAAACGGGGGTGATGGTGGGTAGAAGAAACTAAAGTTGACCTTTGTTGGTTTTGGAAAAAGTAACAGACATTAGGATTAAGAAGAAGAAGGGTTTGTTTTGAATTGAAAAAGGACAATATGATATATACCGTTGTGAATTTTTGGGAGGATGCAAAGTGGTATATTAAGAATTGGCAAATGGATACACATGGTCTATGAACTTTGACACAATATGTAATGTAGTTCCTAAACTTTTAATTTGATCAATATGGTCCTCGGACTTTAATCTAATGTGCAATGTGGTCATTGAACTTTTAATTTGACCAATATGATTCCTGAATTTGTGGAAATGTTCAACTCAGTTCATGAACTTAAATCAATGGAAAGACTATAGTAAACATTTTTCTATAATTCAAGGATTAAGTTGAACATGTTTCAAAAGTTTAAAGACAATATTGGTCAAATTAAAAGTTCAGAGATCACATTGTACATTGTGTTAAAGCTCATGAACAACATTGGTTAAATTAAAAATTTAGAGACTATATTGTATATTGAATCAAAATTCAGGGACTATTTGTGTCATTATCCCTTGAGAACTAGAGTATGCAAAGAAGCGTTGATGTCAAAAGCAGTAAGTGTTTCCTTTTCTTTTTTCTTTACATAGACATAAAAGTGCTTAGACGAAAGATACTTATTTATCTATATTGGCATCAAATCAAATATTTAACTTGCAGTTTCTTTCCTCCTCACATTTTCTATCTTCCCAAGCATTGCATTAACTTAAAAGCAATACGAATTAGGAGTTTTTAAGAATATATTTAGTAAATGATAGGACCAAATTCAAGGAAATTTGAAATTTTCAGGCTTCACTTTGTTCATTTAAAGCAGATTAAAAGGCGGACTAAGTATTATTAACTTGCATCCTGTGAACGAATCTTCTGTACACATCTCGTGTTATTTTAAATTCTTCTAGACTCATTAGTGTTAACTTTACATTCTTGTCGGAGATCAACGAAAGCTCAACCAAATGATTTCCCCCTTTAATTTAGAAATAAATAAACAATAAAAAAAGAGAAAAATGATAGAAGAGATACTGCAAATCTTTGTGCTTCATTTTTGTTACTGGTTACTTAAGTAGGAATTACAGAAAATGGTTAACACTGTCCAAGTTAGCATTTCAATTATGCATCTGTATCTCACAAAAAAAATATCATAAACTAGTATTCTTGACCCTCAAATTTACCCTCCTTTAACATTTTATCGGTATTCTTATGATAGATTTGTCACGTCCCAATCCTTGGGCACGCAGCAACCCTACCAAAGGCCTCGGGTCATTTAAAGGCTCCCGAGACACATCATCGACCGATTTATTTTATCTTTCAATTAAGCACATGCAAAAATGATTCTAAAATCTCCAAACGAACATAACAACGAGGGATAGTCGGAAAGGATACTAATAACTAGCGAGATAGCTAAAGCTCATTTTATTTATTCACTTGTTAACCTTGGGGAAGTACATATATACAATCCCTACCTCAAAGCCACTTCCCATGACCATAAAAAAGATACCGGATTAGGATCGGGGTTAACACTACTTCAAGCTACTCCAAAAAAGAGGGACCAACGTGCACACCCTCCTCGGCGCCGCGTAGTAGGCCGAGTCTTGGGGTTCTCATCTGGATGAGACTCCGAATTCTCCACTTCCACATCCGGGATGTCGATAGTCATCAAATCCCGTGTCCGGATCTTCGGGGTCTCGATTAGAGGTTCATTAAAATTGTGGATTGGCCCAAAGAGGAGCATGCCATGATGAATGAACCAGGCCTTGAAGCGGTGAGGTACCGGGCATCCCAATCCCTTCTCAACCTAGAGTGTAGTCACGTGGTGCTCCTAGACATGTTCGACTGCCGGGATTGGATATGACGTGACGTCGTGGGTCCGGTCTCCATCTTTAAAGTCCCAAAAATATTTAACAACAGCAGGTGAAATATAAAATCTTCATGAGTTAACGCCTAAGCTCGAATAGGGTGTTGATTCGTTCAGAGTGACCTAAACATGTAGGTTGATGTTTATAACAGATTAATAGCGTGCGACTTTCGCAACGTTCTATTTACTACATGATCGGGCACTTGACTCAACCAATCAACCATCAACCATAGGCACACTTACCCGGCCTTGGCACACAACACGGTATTCATTATGGCATCATATAGTAACACACAGGCCAAGGCCCACAACCATAAAACCCATCACCATATCGCATGCATAATGCATCGCATGTGTTTCAAATTATTAACGGCCACAAGACAACTCGACAGTTAGTGCTTTTCCAAGCATGACCTGGTATCGTCCCTCCCCATCGTGCACAGAATCGATAAGCCATGTGATTTCGAGTGACATGGCATGTACATATGAAGCATTCTTGTAATGAGCATCGGCCCACAACTTTTCAAGATCGAAATTCGTCCAGCCTTGGCGACACGAACTATCGTGCATTTGATAAGTCATGTGATTCCGATCAACCCAAAGATGAACATATTAAGCATCATTCTCGGGACATCTCTAGGTGATCGTTTTTCTCATATGACCACACGAGCACATCGAGACAATCATGCTAGTTTATATCTTTGCAATTAGCCTAATGCAATCATGGTCGTACTCACAACTCAGCTCATTGCAATTTTCCATGCTTAAAAATGTAACAAAAGTTTTTTACATGATCATAGAGACATATATTCCTTATCAAACTTGGTATTCCTCGATTCTATAACGTAATGGATTTTTTCGACACAAAAACATCACGGTTTAACGCCACCTCACAGATCGTCTTTAATTACGTGTCCAAAAATTCATTTTTAGTGTAACAAATTCCATCTCAAAATAAATGATTATTTTCATGTCAATATAAACATTCAAGGATACAAAACAATCATCAAATAATAATAATAATAATAATAATACTAAGTTAATAACTATTTGATAATTATTATTATTTAATCCGACCATGGTTAACTAACCAAACTATGATTAAATTGACCTAACTATAGTTAATTAACTCAATCACGATTAATTAAAGTAAATACGGTTAATTAAACCAATTAAAGTTAATTAAAGTAACTATGGTTAATAGTAAAGTAATTATAGTTAATTAATCTAATCATGGTTAACTAACCTAACCCAACCATAGTTAATATAACCTAACCATAGTCTAGCACAATTAGCATTAACTAACCACAATTAATATAAACTAATTACAATCAACACAATTTAATCTAATCCATAGACGCAATTAACAACCTAATCAAGAATAAGGAAGTTAACTCACAACCAACAATCACGTCGATGGTGGCGGCGGCGGCAATGACGAGCAACGCTACGGCGACATTGGTAACGGTATGGGTGGCGTGCGGCCGTTGGCGTTCGGTTCGATGGCGTGATTGTGGGTGGTCGTGGCTATGGCTTGCGGTGGTGTGGAGGTAGGTGGTTCACGGATGGCGGCTCACGGGCGGTGCGCGAGCGGCAGGCGGCGAAGGACGGCGCGATACAAAGCGAACGAACCGCAACTCGTCTCGCGACTACGAACGGCGATGACAATAACGGCTTGATTGCACGGCCGTGAGGCATTGCTTGGCTTGCACGGCGATTCGGGCGTAAATGGTTGAATGACATGGGTCGGCTTGGGTGGTGCGTGACTCGGGCGCACGGCGGCAATGGAGCTTGAGTGGCAAAAAATGGAGGTTAAGGGGAGGAGAGGGTGTTCGGCCGGAATGAGGGGAAGGAGAGAGGGTGGTTAACTAAGCATAGGGGAAAAGAGTAGGAAGAAGAAAAAGTGGGGCCCACAATCATAATCCACATAATGATTTTTGTCTTATTGTAATTGATACTAGGGACATTTTGGTAATTTCACAAGCAAGGGTAGGTTAGTTATTTGGCAATAATAATTGAGGGTATTTTGGTAATTTAACATCTAGGGTAAAATAGTAATTTTGCAAAGAGGTAAAATGGTTATTTCAAAGAAAGGGAAAAACAGTAAATTTATCTTTAGGGGCAAAATGGTAAATTTACTTCTAAGTTTCGGCTAGGACTAGGCTCGGGCCAACTTGTCTCAATGCTTTGATTCGACGGCTCGATTTTCCCAAATGACTTTCCTTGTCCAACACCTTAGGATTATCCAATATCCTTTTCAATTCAACAATTCAATATCCGAGTGATTGTCTCTTTGTCATGTCCCGAACCCTACGAGCCGTCGACATCCCACTGGCCAACAAATAAGTACAGTTCTCCAGGATCCAAAGGCCAACAGATATAACACTTGCGGAAGCGAAAACAATTCCCCGTACAGAAATTAATTAACATCACGATGACTTGGGACGGTAAAACAACTTATGTACATATACACAATTGTTACAACCTTCAAACCTAGGGCTTCAAGGGCCACTGCAAGCCCGTAACCAACTATAACAAAAAGGATATGTGGTCGAAGCCCGATACACAAAATAAAATAAAACACTCTACAAAAGCTCAAGAGGCCAACTACCCTAGGCCTCGTCCTCGCTATCCGGTACGATAACGACTCTCGCCTCCAACTCATCCTCGTCAAGCTCGGTGGCTATTTCGCATCCGATCGCTCTACAACCTCCCCATCTTCTCTTGGTACCATGACTTTGGGGAATATCGAATCTTACGGGCGGATTATTCATTTCGATGCGGAGTGTCCGAAAAACAACGAACCCACGACGGGGTGAGATAAAATCTCGATAAGCTAGCCCCAACCCTAGGTTAGGGCTCTAGTGCTTCCGACAAGTTTTAAAAACAGCAACTTTTCAACATATCCTTCTTCACCTCAATAATTCAACTAATAAATCCCGGAATATTCCATACTTGTTCGAAAATTCCCACACTTTCTCAAATATTCTTCGTTACCCTCATATTGATATTTCACGTCTCGGCATCGGAATAAAAAAATATTCCACGTTGCTCCAAAGCCCGCGTTCCACGCTTCAGGCTATCGTATAAAATTCCACGTTGCTCAAAAAAATTCCACGTTACTCCACGACTTCATACAAGTTCATAACATTGAGCCTCGGACCTTTATGGAACACGGCTCCACATATATATAAATATACTAGGGTCTCGACTCATAGGAATACGACCCATAAATCACGGTCTCGGACACATAAGAACACGACCGGATTAAGTCTCGGACAATTAGTCGAACACGACTCACTTTGGTCTCGGACGACTTAATTGAACACAACTTTCACACTTTCTCGATCTCGGACAATCGGACGAATACGGCTCACTTTGGCCTCGGGCGACTTGATTGAATACGACCATCATACTTTCCCGGTCTCGCACAATCGGACGAATACGGCTCACTTTGGCCTCGAACGACTTGATTGAATACGACCCATAAATCTCGGTCTCGGACACATAGGAACACGACCGGGATTAAGTCTCGGACAATTAGTCGAACACGACTCACTTTGGTCTCGGACGACTTAATTGAACACGACTTTCATACTTTCGAGAATAGACGGACCCGCGTAATAACGCCTCAGGTCACTATCTCGCGTTTAACGCATCGAGGATATTATAATACTTATAACCCCGCGTTTAACGCCTCGGGGTATAATAATAGTAAAGCCCGCGTCATAACGCCTCAGGCTATAATTCCTCAATCCAACATCGAGCCCGCGTCATAACGCCTCGGGTAACATATGGTCTTATAAAGTACAAACCCCGCGTCATAACGCCTCGGGGTAAAAATTCCACATTTCCTCTCTTTCATTCCACTTAAGACCATATACCACAATAATTTCCCGATCACTCGTCCGATATCACACGATCCTTTAAATACTTCCGATTGATCAATCCTTGCCACGTGATCCCGCTAGATTCCTTGATTAGCGGATCGAGATCATCCGGTCTCACCAATTTTCTCCAATAAAAGATCGGGACCATGCGATCTCTCCAATGTTTCTCAATTTTCCAATCGAGACCACTCGATTAAATTGTACCGGCAAACACTCAATCGGGACCACGTGATTTACTCACGTTAGAGAATTAATAAATCGGGGCCACCCGATTAATTTATGCTACCACGAGAATTCAATCCACGCCAAGCGACCATATTATACTAACGCAGAGTAAATTAATAGCGTACAATTAAAAGTACACTAACGTGGGAATTGATCCAGGCCGAACCATATTAATTTCTAACGTACAATTAATTCACGACTATAGTACTAAACTATAGTAACACCACATTTATTTAATACCGTGGCATAACGATATGTTGTCACATATAAAGTAACTATAGTTAGAATATAATCTAACCATGGTTCAAAATTAACTAGAGTCAATAACTAACCTAACCATGATTAAATAATAGCATAAAGTAACTAGAGTTAGGCATAAAGTAACCATGGTCCAACTTTGACCATACCCAAATCCTCTTGACTTCACTATTCACTTCAAGAACATGATTTCTCTCTCCTCCTCCTCTTCATTCTCGGCCAAGGCATGAAAATGGCCAAAAACAACCAATTTTTCATCCAAATCTACTCAATCTCAAGTCCCTTAGCAACCTAGATACCTAATCAAGGTTTAGGAACCAACTTACTTGATTTCTAGCCAAATCCTTTGGTGAAAATCAGCTGAAAACCGAAGCAAAAACTCCCTCTCTCAAACCGGGTCAGATTTGCCTCGTCCGGACCTTTGTCCCTTCAAATTGACCTACGGGAAACAATACCAGGCCAAATCGAGCTTATAATATGTCCCTGGAAAGCTAAGACAATACGCTTTCAAATGGAAGTGGTCTTACCTCAAACCGACATCGGACAAAAAAGTTATGGCCGGAACAGTGGAGCTGTCGGGACAGGGCAGCGGGTTGGGCGAGAGAGAGAAGTGAGAGAAAATTTTGTCCAAATGAAGAAGATGAAGATGGTGGATAGATAAGCTAGGCTAGGATATTTTGGGATGAAAAGTTTGACTAGAATTCTTGGTCTTAGAAAAATGAGACAAAGACTTGTGGGTCCCACCAATAATTCATCTCCTTTCCCATATCCAATTCGGATTTCACTTTTCCGAACACTTTGGGGCGAATTGTGAAATATACATGCTCGGGATGAGGCGACGTCCAAAATATTATTATTGGAATCCTTGAAAGTCCGACGTTCAATTTCGAAGTCTAATTCATTTCAATTGTTGGCATTCTTTATTGTCGGATATCGATTTCGAGATCTCATTCAATCATTAGCCCGGAAGAGGGTCGAAATTCGAATGTCACACTCTTAATCCTCGAAAATCTAATATTATTTACCAGGCTGGAATTCATGGTTAAAATCTATCAAATTCAGTTATTTTACGAATGTCAAAATTTCGGGACGTCACAAGATTCGTCTTATAGCCATCTCACATCTATGTTAATAATGCCTAACCATTTTAATGGCGTATCGGGTGGATTGTTGACGAAGGATAAATTTGGGTTATGGGTTCCGATTTATGATTTCTTTTAGGCTCGGTTTATCTGGTGAAAAATGAATGGTTTGAAAAAATATATTTTCATAAAAATGATAATGATATTGCTTGAAATAGCTAGTTAACGAAAAATGTTTTTACTATCGGCAATAATTCATGTGTAAAATTTCTTATGGACGATGAAAATATTTTTCTTTAAGAGTAACTTTAAATTTAGTTAGTAGCTTTTAAAAAGTTCTGAATAAATTAGAAAACTCAACATAGAAATTCATATTGATGTGAGATTCTTTAACTATAAAAGTAGATGTTTGTTATTGTGATTAGAAATTTTAATGAAGTGAATAACTCTCGAAAGTCTACAATACAAGGCCATGAAAACACTTGCCTTTTAAACTCTAGAGGAAAAAAAAAAACGAGCCGTTGGTTCGCTAATCTAGGGAACAGAAGAGAGAAGGACAAGCAGAGAGAACTTGGACGATGGTGACTACCCAATCCCCAATTCTCTCGCTGGTAGGTATCTGAAGCCCCGTTACGGATGTTTACTTGGATGCGATGTTCCTACCACCCACTTCTCCGTTGGTCCTAAAACTCTGTCTCTGTCTCTCTTAAATTTCTTCAGAAAATGTTTGAAATTGCTGTGACGGATGTTCACGGATGTGTTGTTTTTTCTTTGTTTGGAGGTTAGATCTGCTGGGTTTTTTTGTTGATATTGTGAAATTTCTGCACAATCTTTGCCATCGAATTGATTAGTCATTTCCTATAAAAAAATCTACAAAGTTGACATTTATCTATACCTATCTGATTGAGATTGATAACACATTTAATGCAGAGCCAATGGCCTATGGCACTCGAGAAATCAGCCAATCCAAGTCTCATGGCGAAGTCACTCACTACATCAATCAAATCTTTCTAGGATGGTGTGACATTGTTCTTCTGACCTTGCTATTACTAGCTCTATAAAAGTGACAATGTCATATGTTTTCATGCTATTGGAATTTGCCAGACATAGCTGTATCGCGTTCAATTAGGGTTGTCAAAAGGGGTTACAAACCCGTATCCATCCCAAATTTTTTGAACTGAGTCATAAATGGATCAGCTTAAAACTAATATATGGGTAATATATGTATTATAAAAAAAAAGGCCAAACAGATATGGGTTCTAGTGGGTCTTCTATGAACCACTTTCAACCCAAGCATGAAAAACAGATGTACTTCTTTAGTATGTTGTATAACTGGATTTTTTCGTCGACTCTTATTGGTATTATGAAGTACTTTTTGGCTGGGTTGTTTCCGTAGTAAACAGTTGTGCCAGCTAATTGAGAGGGGGACAATTGGCCACTAGCACAGGTACTTCTAAGTGTATAGCTGAGATTCTTTCGTACATGGAAATAAAGCAAATGTTACCAAACAAAGTAGCATGCTTTTTTTTAACCAAAAAAAGAGTATGCATTTTTATGCTAATTTTGGCAATGGCAGGATTCATTATTTAATGAATTACATGTTTGGGACTTTGCTTTCTTCCTAATACTTAGTAGTGCTGATGAAGCTATTTTCGAGCTCCTCAAACTAGACGCATTAGTTATTACTCAAATCCATCTTAACTGGTACTTAATATTGGCTCTATTCCTCTCTAGTTCAAGTCAAGTCGATTGGCCACTGAACTTCTGCGAGTTGAGGAGAATCTATGTATGTAGTGTTTTTAACATACTTAAGAACAATGAAATTTGAGTAATATAGCCTTTTAACTTTGATAATCTGAATGCAACTTTGAGCACATTTCAACTTGAGACCACAAGTTGATTTTAGATATTTGAGTCAAGTTGAGTTTTGTGTATAATATGTCACATCTCGAATCCCAGGAACGCAATATCCCTACCAATTCGCATCTAGTCATAATGATAATGATAACGTCCTAGGTGCGTTATCGATCCACGTTAGTATATTTCGCATGAGGAAACATGTAAATTCCTAGACAAGTAAAACAACATGGATAGTTGAATATAAACACTTGTTATAATAGGATATCTAAATACATAACTATCAATACAATACTAAAAGTAGGTCATAGTCAACCCTACAGAGCCACCGTTAAATACAACTCCACACTGGATGGCTCTCTAAAACCATCAAAAAGGGATAAGGGTCAAGTAGGGTTAGTCGTCCCTCTACTCTAAAATGAAGCTACATCAAGCAGCCTATCAAAAGACTACGACATTGGTGACGGCCGGTCTCTACCATAGTTAGATAGGGCCGTGGCGGTGTAATTAGGGTTCGTCTAGTCGGGGTCCATTACTTCACTATCAAGGTTACCAATAAAACCAGCAGAATCCTAGCGGGGGCCTAGGACGCGATCTCCATCACGAAGAACCCACGCTTTGTAGGGATAAGGTACCAAATCCTCTAATCCCTCTTCCACGTAGATCGTCATGATGCATTCTTCCCAAACCTTATTCGTGCCAGGAACTGGGTGGTGTACAACTTGAAGCCCTGTGTGAGTAAGAATCATAGACCTAATCGGACGTTGTTAGTTCGACATCTTACCTTGGACCCGAAAAATGGTAACCACGAAGGGGTGAGATATAATCTCGGTGAGTCAACGCCTAAGCTCGGTTAAGGTGTTGATTTGCCCAGAATATCCTACTAGTCAATCACAATTCACAGGATATACATATCAATCACAAGCAACTTATCTCCGAAGATGCCAAGCATAATGCAACATGAATGCAACATAGTAACCATAACCATTTGATCCGCCCATCAAGTTATACATTCACTCGTGATGCATCACCATGTCATTCCCACACTAGACACCACATGAAGTCCATTTATTAACGACTTGATAAAATTTGACTCACGCAACACAATGCTTAAGTCGATCCACACAACACAATGCGTCATCCGATAACCAAACATCGTCCCATTTCCTCCCGGCAACGGCAACTACAAATGATAACCTAATATCACGAGTAGGCATCTATAAGTGATAACCCAATACCACGAATAGGCATTGGTTCATCACAAGCTACGAACGACATACGATAATCTAGGCTGTACTCCGTACTTGTTGATATAGTACATAGAGAGTCGTGCATCGACAAGTTGTGTGGTTCGCATTATAGGCACGATACGAACTTGCCAAGCTACGCATCCTCATTCCATTATGTGATCAATCAACTCACCCAACAATCAATTCATTCTCATCTTTAAATTTAGTTAGATGCTCACACATTCGAGCTCAAAGACAAGGCTCTCGGTCATTTTCATGCTAAAACATGCAAGTTGAGTCACACGAGATCATATGGATGCACAATGCTAACCTTACTACTTTGCAAGTAAATATAGGGTAAGTAGTCACAACTTACGGTCCATTTCAGCCACCAATCAATCAAATCACACAATCACATAATCGAGGTAACCAAATGGTCAAAATGAATAGCCAATTCAATAGCGGACATACGTACTTTGAGAACCAACTTCATTCCTATAAAAGTGTCCCGAATGAAGCAATCAAGTCTCAAGCAATCATAATCAACTAACCTTCTTAATTAGGGTCATTTAGCCTAAATCAAGTTTTTGACCTAAACCGACCCTAACCGATCTATATAAAGACTTAAATAATCTAACCACACTAGTTCCAACTGCAATTAGCGATTTAACCAAGAATTAGGGGTTAACTCGCCGTTAAATGGTCTTAGAATGGTAATGACGATCCTCGTGGGCTCTTGGTTCCTTGGCTGTGATTCGGTGAGCAACGGACGTCAAATCAGCTCTAAAATGAATTTAACATGAAGTCAAGACCTAATCGAAAGTCACAAGAGTCATTAGAGTCATAGCGGAGCTCAAATGAGCAACGACCAGCAAGTATTAAGCTGAACAGAATACAACCAAAACAGGGCTGTCTTTACCTGTTTAGGGCAGACCGGGTGTCTCCCGGTAGCTACGGGCGATAGGGGCGGCTTGGCGGCGGTCTATGAAGGTCTCGAGGAACATCGAGGAAGCGACAAGAGGCTGCGGGATTGAGTCGCAGCCTCGATTTCCCTCAACAGATTCGAATAAGTAGAGCAGCGATGGCGAGGGGTTCTCGGGTGACTCCGGATCTATTCGAGCATGGAGTGGCAGCGAGCGGGGTCCTATGGTGGTCGAGGGTGACAAGGGAACATCAAGGAGGCTTGTTGGAGGTTGAGGGTGGTGGTAGCGGACCGCAGCAGCTGCGGTTTCTCAAATAGAAGCCGAGAATGATTATCGGCGGAGCAGGGGGCGGAACAGGGTAATGGGGGCTGTTCTTGGGCTCTTTGATGGTCGGCGGTGATTAGAAGTGGCTGGGACATGTCGGAGGGAATCTGTGGAGGTCGGCGGGGTGGCGGCAAGACAAAAAATGAAGCCACAACAGCAGTGGGGCCGGCGGTAGCTCGTGGCAGCGAAGTAGGAGCGAGCAACGGTAGCCTCGGCTCCTCACGACCGCACGGCAACGATGGTGAGCTGAGGCGGCGCTGTGGGACGGTGCTAGGACGGTAGAGAAGGGCTGTTGGTGATAGCGATGGCTGGTGGTGTCTCGGTACAATAGAAAACCAAGAGAGAGACGAGGGAAAGAAAGTGATTGAGAGAGGGCGAGAGAGAGATAATAGAGGGAGAGGGAGAGGTCGGTTGTGAAAGGATAAGGGGGAGAGAGTGGCCGGCCAAAAAAGGGGTAGGTGGCATTGACTTTTAGGGGCATAAGTGATAAGGTGGGTCTCCCCTTCATAAATACTTTGATAGAGATCCCAAGGGCATTTTCGCCATTTCTAAAATTGTCGAGGGTGCTTTGGTCATTTATCAAGTTAAGGGTAGTTTAGGCAATTCGCATTTCTACGAAGGGTATTCTCGTCCAAATTCAATCTAGTTTGGTTAAAACAAAGCCTAGACATAAGAATTTCAATTCTAAAACGAGATGATCAACCGATCGAATCCTAAACTAATTCGATCGATGATTTGTGAAATTCTCAATTCCTATCGCCTTATCCTCAAGAATTCAATCTCAAGCAATAAACTAGAATTTACAGACAACCCATAAACTAAATTCTATTACCGAAGAGGTCGATTCCTAGGGCATCACAATTCTCCCTACCTTAAGAAATGTTTTTCCCAAAATTTACACAACTACTAATTGTCTTAAAAAAGATCTGGATAAGTACGTCACATAGTTTCCTCACATTTTCATGTGGCTCCTTCGTCCTCCGGTGTTGCGAGATGATCTTGACCAAGGAAATCACCTTGTTTTGGAGTACTTGTTCCTTTCGATCCATGATTTTAACTAGACGTTTCACGTACCAGCTTGCTCATCCAAATCAATTTCCTCATAACTTAACACATGAGCGGGGTCCGGTTCGTACTTTCTCAATATCGAGACGTGGAATACATTATGTACTTGGGCAAGCCTCGGCGGTAACGCGAGACGATACGTCGATTCTCAATTCGTTCTAAGATCTTGAATGCTCCAACGTATCTTGGATTCAATTTTTTCTTTCTTGCCAAATCGGGACGTTCCTCTTATGAGTGATAGCTTCGAAACACATGATCCCCTACTTGAAATTCCAAGGGTCTACGTCTCTTGTCGGCGTAGTTCTTTTGACAACTTTGAGCCGCTTTAAGTCTATTTCGATGATCTTAACAGCTTCTATTGATTATTGCACTAGTTTGGGGCTGGTGATTTTCATTTCTCTAACCTCGTCCCAACATAAGGGAGTCCTACAAGGTCTACCATATAGAGCCTCGAATGGCACCATTTGAATACTACGTTGATAACTATTATTGTAGGCGAACTCAACTAAGTGTAACTGTTAATCCCAGTTACCTTTTAAATCCAGAACATACGCTTGTAACACATCTTCGAGTATTTGATATATTCCCATTTTCATTATGGGATTTCTAAGGGTTGTAGCGATCCTCCGGGTTTACGATGTTGCGCCTTAACCCCGCTAACACATCAAGCACTTTGCCACGTGTTTAGCTATGTCCGCTTCCATGCCACTCCACCAATAATATTATTTCAAATTTTGATACATCTTTGTACTCCCAAGGTGGTTACTATAGGTGCTACGATGCGCTTCGACAAGATATCATCCTTTAACTTTTCATCTTTAGGTAACACCAAACGGCCTCGGAACCTTAGCGTCCCATCATCAGCTACCTGGAAGCCGGTGCATTTCTTAGTCGAGTCCTCTTGAAGGATCTTTTGAATGGTGGGGTCTGTTGATTGCAATGTTTGAATCCTTACTTGCACTTCCGGTTCTATCTTCAAGGTGGCAATTAAACTTGACAAACAACCGATCTCGAATTTGAAGTCGAATCCGTAACTTCTTCTAGTAGACATCATTCTTGCATACGTAATTGAACAATCACTAATTTCCTACTCGGGGCATCTCGCGACCTTATTTGCCTTACCCGGATGGTACAAAATCTCACAATCGTAATCCTTAAGCAACTTCATCCATTGACGTTGTCTCATGTTCAGCTCCTTTTGTGGGAATATGTAATTTAGGCTTTGGTGGTTGGTATGTACTTGAAATCTTTCTCCAATCGGGTAATGCCTCCAAATTTTTAAGGCAAACACGACCGCAACCAATTTTAGATTGTGCGTCGAGTAGTTCATTTCATGAGGTCTCAATTGGCGAGAAGCATATGCGACCACTCTTCCATGCTACATCAAGATGCAACCTAAACCTTTAAGCGAAGAATCACTATAGATCTCAAATCCTCCGGAACTAGATGGAATTGTCGAATAGGAGCCATAGTTAGCTTACGCTTAAGCTCCGGAAAACTATGCTCGTACTTATCGGTCCATTCGAACTTCACATTCTTCTTGAGTAATTGCATAAAAGGCAAGGCTATAGTTGAGAATCTTTCCACAAAGCGCCTATAGTAGCACGCCAAACCTAAGAAACTTCGACTTTAGTCATTGTCGTTGGCGTTGGCCAATTTACTACCGCTTCAATCTTAGATGGATCTACGGTAATACCTTCTCCAGAAATCACGTGGCCTAGGAACGCCATACTAGTTAATCAAAACTCGCACTTGCTAAACTTAGCATACAGCTGATGCATTCTAAGAGTTTCTAACACCGTCCTTAAGTGCTCGGGACTTCTTGAGTATACCAGAATATCATCTATAAACATAATCACGAAACGATCCAAAAACTCCGTAAATACCCTATTCATCAAATCCATAAAGGCAGCAGGAGCATTTATCAAGCTAAACGGGATTACAAGTAAACTCATAATGTCCATAACGTGTTCCCAACGCCGTCTTCGGGATATCCTCCTTCTTGATTCTTAATTGATGATATCCCGTCCTAAGATCAATATCGGGAAATAACGAAGCTCCATGTAATTGATCGAACAAGTCATCGATCCTTGGTAAAGGGTATTTGTTCTTGATCGTCACTCGATTCAATTGCCTATAATCGATGTACAATCGAAATGATCTATCTTTTTTTTTTACAAACAAGATAGGTGCTCCCCAAGGCGATGCACTAGGACGGATAAATCCTTTATCCAATCACTCTTGCATTTGCACCTTAAGTTCCTTGAGCTCGGAGATAGCGACATTCCGTAGGGCGCCTTAGAAATTGGCTCGGTTCCCAAGATTAACTCTATTACAAATTCTATTTCCCTTTCTAGTGGTAAACTAGGCAATTCCTTAGGAAAGACATCGGGAAATTCTCACACAACCGAAATGTCTTTCAACTTAGGTTCCTCAACGAAACATCAACCATTGACGCCAAATAACCTTGGCAACCATTCTTCGAGAAAATGAGTAGCCTCAAGTGACGAAATCATCGCCGTCGAGGTTCCTCCTCGATTACCTACAAACTCAAAACTAGCCTTATCCAACGGACTAAACTAAATCACCTTATGATAACAAACCATTGTGGCCCTTTGCTTTGTCAGCCAATCCATCCCAACAATCAAATCAAAGTCGTACATTTCTAACATAATCAAATCTATCTTATCCTCATGTCCACCCACAACAAGTTTGCAATCGGGACAACCTACGGCGGCTATTACACTATCTTTTAGGGGTATAGAAATTCTAAACACTGCCCAATGGTTTCGGACTCAAACCAACAAGTTTAACAAATTGTTCGGGCACGAAGGAATGTGTAGCATCGGGATCAAACAGAGCATAAGCAACTTAGTCATGTAAGAGAACCGTACTAGCCGGTTGGCGAATCCTTCGCCTTTTCTCGGGTGACCGGAAACACCCTTCTTTGTGCGGGAGGTCGATTTGGAGCGTTTTGTGGTGCGCATCCTCTAGGTTGTCCTTCCGGTAGCCTATTTCCCTAATGTTGAGGGGCGTTCCTCATCCGATGACCAAATTGGCCGCATTTGAAACATGCTCCAATCCTCATGGAGCACGCACCGTGTCTATGCTTTCGGTGGCACATACAACATTCCTCATTTTGGCGATACATTGATTTGTTGATCGCACCTGCCCTATTTGGCGGAATATGGGCTCTGCCACTAGACGTTGACCTTTATCTTTGCCTAACATCCCTCCCGTTTGAGCGTGTAAACCATGGTCTAGAAGCGGCAGACCTTTCTATCGAATTCCTTTCCACCAATTGGGCTCTTTCATACGGTTCATTATAATCCTTTAGGTTGAAAGGCACCAATACATCTTTTATCTCGGGTTTCGGGCCATTCCCAAATCTCCTAACTTTATCCTCGGGATTCTTCACCATTCTTGGGGCATATCGAGATAGTTCAGCAAATCTTGCCTCGTACTAATCCACAGTCATCTGATTTTAACGCATGCTCATGAATTCATTCAACTTCTATTCTTGAGCACGGTCCGAGAAATACTTCCCATAGAAGGCTTGTACTAATGTATTCCACCTTAAGGCATGCCTTCGGGAAATATTAGTCTCTTGGATGCATCCCACCAACAGGGCAAACGTCTTCTCAAGTTCCTTAATCCATCGGGTAGCAAACTCGGGATCTCCTTCTCCTGCAAACTTAGGTGGCTTCAACTTCAAAAATCATTCTACTAACTTGTGCATCTACGTGCTTTCATTCACATTCATGGCTAAAGAACCCACTTGGGGTGCCTATTTCGCGCCCGTGTCCTACCAAATCCCCAAGTGCTTCAAGGATGTCATTCATCATCTTCGGATCCCATCTAAGAAGTCCATGAGATTCCTTCACCTTCCAAGGTTTCATTGACCCTTGCATTCGCCGGGCAGGCCTACCCTCGGGTGCTCTTCCATCACGCTCACTCATTTTGTAGGTATCGTACGAGTCCCGCTCATCCCATAGCAAGACGCGATAAGAAGGCAATCCAAAAATATTAGAACACAGGCATCAATCACATGCATATCGCGTAAAATCCTACTAACTATCCCGTTTCCCTTCGCCCCTTATTACTCCAAACTAATAACCGGATGGATCGGGTTGACCTTGCTTCGATACCACCTTAGGTGGGGATGTTACGCTCCGATCCCCGGGAACGCAATATCCCAACCAATTCACCTATGGTTATAATGATAACGTCCCAGGTGTGCTATCGACCCACGTAGTATAATTCACATGCGAAACGTGTAAACTCCCAAACGAGTAAAACAACGGGGATAGTCGAATATAAACACTTGTTATAGTAGGTTATCAAAATATATAGCTATCAATATACTACTAAAAGTAGGTTATAGTCAACCTTACGAGCCATAGTCAAATACAACTCAACACTTCGGGCGACTCTCTAAAACCATAAAAAGGGGCAAGGGTTAGGAAGGGCTAGTCGTCCGTCTACTCCAAAAGAAGATACATCAAGCAGCCTATCAAAAGCTTACGATATTGGTGACAGCCGGTCTACGCCAAAGTCGGATGGGGGCATGGGAACGTAATTAGGGTCTGTCCAATCGAGGTATACTACTTCACCATCGGGGGTTTAGGATGCAATTGCCATCATGAAGAACCCACGCTTTGTAGGGATGATGTACCAAATCCTCCAATCCCTCTTCTACGTATATCGTCATGGTGCGTTCTTCCCAAACCTTATTCGTGCCAAGAAGCTGGGTGGCGTATAACTTGAAGCCACCGTGTAAGTAGGAATCCCAAACCTAACAGGACGTTATTGGTTCGATATCTTACTTTGGACCTAAAAAATGGTAACTACGAATGGGTGAGATATAATCTCGGTGAGTCAACGCCTAAGCTCAGCTAAGGTGTTGATTCGCCTAAAATATCTTACCGAGTCAATCACAATTCACAAGATATATATATCAATCACAAGCAACTTATCTCTTAAGATGCCAAACATAATGCAACATGAATGCAACATAGTAACCACAACCATTCGATTCGACCATCAAGTCATACATTCACTCGTGATGCATCACCATATCATTCCCACACTAGACACCACACAAGTCCATTTATTAACGATGAATTACGTGCTTGATAAAATTCGACTCACGCCACACAATGCTGAAGTCGATCTACGCAACACAATGGGTCATTTGATAACCAGGTATCGGCCCATTTCCTCTTGGCGACGGCAACTACAAATGATAACCCAATATCACGATTAGGCATCTACAATTGATAACCCAATACCATGAGTAGGCATCGATTTATCACAAGCTACGACGGGCATACGACAATCTAACCTTACTCCGTACTCGTCGATACAGTACATAGAGAATCATGCATCCGACAAGTCGTGTGGTTCGTATTATTGGCACGATATGAACTTGCCAAGCCACGGATCCTCATTCCATTATGTGATCAATCAACTCACCCAACAATCAATTCATTCTTATCGTTAAATTTAGTCGGATGCTTACATACGTGCTCAAAGACAAGGCTCTCGGCCACTTTCATACTAAAACATGCAATTTGAGTTACATGATATCATATGGATACACAATGCTTAACACGCCCCGATCCTCGGGCCCACAACAGCCTTACCAAATCGCCTCGGGTCAAAAGGATGACGTCTCAAACACGTCATCGACCGATAATATTTTTAACTTATTAATAACGCAGGCGAACGCGCCACTCCCAAACAATTATAAAAAAACCAGGAATAGAAAAGTAGGATAACAATAGCAAATAATTTAGCAACAAACTTTTTATTTATATATAGATACTTCTTAACCGTCGGGAGATACAGGAACATCTACAAACCCACACTCTAGGGCAGCTCCACGTGACCAATAAAAAGATACGGGGTCGTTAGGGTTAATTCGTATCTACGTCAACTTGATGGGCCATCCGCACCCTCTTAGGTAAAAAAGGTCACCACAAACTTGCCTTTAAAGTCACCACTCAAGGGTGAAAACCCGGCGGTGGTCTAGGATTAGAACCCTTGGAATCCATATCGCTATCTAGATCCTCAACCTCCCCATCCGGAGTATCTAAATCCATGGGGTCCCATGTTTGAGTCGCGGCCACAAATGGTGGTCCATCAAAATCTCGAAGTGGCCCATACAAAATATCACCATCCCGGATGAACCAGGCTTTAAAAAATATGAGGTACCAAAAAGCCTAGCCCCTCCTTGACCCGGATGATCGTGGTGTGGCGCTCCCATAAATGGTTAGATCCGGCGATGGTGGGCTGAGTAACATCGTAAGACTAGTCTATCGGGACTCCGAACCTCACCGGTAAACTATAGGCATCACGGACCTGAAAATATTTAACAATAATGGTGAGATATGAAATCTCACGTGAGTCAACGCCTAAGTCCGAATAGGACATTGACTCGCTCAAGGCATCCTAGGCACGCAAGGCTATATCGATGGCAGATCAATAACGTGTAATTTGCATACATTATATTTACCACATGATCAAACATAGTCTCACATCGAACCATCAATCACATGCAGCCTTACCCCACCTTGGCCCATACATGAACAGTTTATATATACATACAATCAACTGCTCACAACCAAGATAAAAAACCAGAACGCTCATCACAATTCGCATACATAATGCATCACACGTATTCCAGTTATTAGTGACCGTTCTCGATCTAGCAAAACCATGCTTTTCCGAGGGAACCGGCTCGTCCCATTCCTTCGGTGACGGCGATCGACATGCCATGTGGTTCCAAGTACCCTCGACATGGACTAACAGTTAGGCATTCCTCAGTAAAGAGCGTTGATCCGTCATAAGCTGCGATCGGCATCCGATAAATCATGTGGTTCCAAATACCCTCGGCATGAACTTACCGGGCTCGACCCTCATACTCGGGGATCGATTTCGTCCTTACGTACTCGAGAAGACGGTATCCATTAAGTGACCACATAAGTACGACAGGCAAACAACTAATTTATATCTTCGCATTTAGCCCAATACACATATACACAAACAATCGTGCTCAAAACTTGGCTCAAGGCCACTTTCATGCTTAAAATATCACCACACACACGATCATATAAATCTACATATTATCCCCCGAGACTTTGCATCTATATACGGGGTAATTAGCTATTAAAACATATCAGTCACGACATTTCACAATTATCGAGATATTCACCGAATAATAATGAAGTAATTACATAATAATAATCTAATAATTAATTAATAACTAATTATTAACCAAGCCATATTCAATTAATCGACCCTATTAATTAGTCCAGATTTTAATTAATAACACCAAAATATTTAGCGAGCTCGAGTTTTGAATAAATAATTCATTCGCGAGATAATTAAATTATTCGGCCCAGCTAAACATTTTAACTTAACCAATAACGATAACACTTATCCTTAAACGCAGTTAACGCCCTATTCGTAGAGTTTAGGGGTTAACTCACAACTCCCGCGTTCTATGTCGGGTCCGGCACAAGGCGACATGAGTTTGAATTTAAATCCATGTTCAGGTTCGCGGCAACCAACGGAACTTGCACGTCAGGTCCTCGGACTGGCGCGGCGTTACAGGTTCGAATGTCGGTTCGGGTCGGTTCAAGCTCACGGGTCGGTCTTGGTTCGGGTATTACGATTACTGTTCACAACTGGGTGGGTGTTGGGCCTGCTGGCAAATAGCCAAACAGCAGCTGTGGTGGTCCGAACAACATTCAAGTGGCGTGCAATCACGGAATAGGAGGTGGTGGTTGCTGTGAGTGGTCGGTCCAAGAGCGCAGGATCACCGGATGGGTGTCGAAATTGCTCGGCTTGGGATGAGAGGGAGCAACGACGAACTATGGTGCGGCTGAGCAGAGGCGACGATACAAAACGAAGGCGTCGGGGATGGGTACGGCCTCTCAAGGGCTGAATAAAAGTTGGAAGGAATCGAGTGACGTCGGGGACTCGGGTCAGCGACGTTGGGTACCTATTTTCAGCAAGGAAAGGCGTCGAACAGAGCTGGGGTTGATCGTCGAAGGTGATAGAGTTCTCGGGTGGTGGTTGGAGAGCCTTCGGGGCAGGGCACGACGGCACAGACCCCGTTGGCCCTCGGCCTAGGAAGTGTCGGCGGCTCTATGGTAGCACGGTAGGATCGAAGTAGAAGTTAGCGCTGCCGTTGAGCAGCCGAACAAGTGGTTGGGTGATGGTGGCGGTGAAGTCGAGCGTCGCATGGTAGGGCTAGTTCGCATGAGTCGAAGGTAAATAAAGAAGCACTAGAAGTTACAGGTTGAAGAAGATGAAGAAGATAAGAAGAAAAAAGGAAGCCGATGAGGCAAAGTTGTCGTGTGGGTGAAGGACTAAAAGAGATAGAAAGGAATAAAAGAAAGAAGGAAAGGTGGGGCAAAAGTTGGTGAAATTAGCCAGAGTGACGTCAACATGGGATGTGGTGTGATTGATTAGTCAAAATGATGGGGGAAAGTATTCAACCGAAAGAAAAAGTAAAGATAGAGGGGAAAAGAAGAAAATTAGGTTGAAGTAGCCGAATGTAAGAAAAAAAGGGACCCACAAAGAAATTTTCAAATGACTTAATGTTCTTGTCTTATCTTCATAAAATTTAAGGGCAAGATGGTAATTTATTAAATGGGTATCGGATTGTCATTTGGCTCAATATACTAGGGAAAAAAATGATATTTTTGCATTTAAAATTCGGACAAGATTAAATTTTACGCGCGACGAGTCTTGATTCTAGGAGTCAAAGTTTGACGATTCAAACTTTATTTTTTCCGACAAATGCTCTGGAATAGCCAATCATCGACTATTAAAACCTTAAGATCAAATTTCACTTTACACGCTAGAATTTAAAATTTTCTTTCAGTTAACTAAATTTTAGAATGTCACAATTCTCTCTTCCTTATGAAATTTCGTCCTCGAAATTAAAATACTGTTACATTTCATTTTCCTAAAAAAGAAAAGGGTACAATTCTTTCATAATTTCCTCGTGTTCCACGTTACACCCTTTGTTCCATGGTGTTGCCATACCACTTTAACCAACAAGATCGTCTTCCCTCTAGCACTTGTTCTTTTTTATCTATAATCTTTATCGGGCGCTTTATATACGATACTGTTCAGCCACTTCAATTTCTTCAAAGCTCAATTTATGAGCTGGATCATGCTCATATTTTCACAATATCGACACGTGAAAAATATGATCACTTGAGCAAGTCTTGGTGGCTACGCTAGAAGATACGCCAAATTTTCGATTCGCTCTAAAATCTCAAATGGTCCAACATATCTCGGACTTAGCTTCCCTTTCTTGCCAAACCGAGACTTTCCACGCATTGGTGACACTTTCGAGAATACGTGGTCTCCAACTCGAAATTCCAAAAGTCTTCGCCTCTTGTTTGCATAATTTTTCGGCGGCTCGAGCCGTCTTGGGTCTTTCTCTCATGACCTTAACAGCTTTCATGATTGTTGCACCAATTCGGGGCTGTGCTAGTTCTTTCACCAACTTCATCCCAACACATCGATGTCCCGCATGGTCTACCGTATAATGCTTCAAAAGGTGCCATTTTGATGCTCTCTTGGAAGCTATTATTATAGGCAAACTCAACCAAATGAAGTTGTTCCTCCCAATTGCCGTTAAAATCGAACATGCAGGTTCTTAGCATTTTTTCAAGTGCCTAAATTGTCTTTTCGTACTAGCACCTGCCCGAGGATGATAGGCTGTACTAAATTGCAATTTCGTTCCTAATGCATTATGCAACTTTTCCAAAATGTGGCAATGAATTGAGGATTACAATCCGAAGTGATCATCACTGGGCACTCCATGGTGTCGTATAATTTGGCGTACATACAAGTCAACATATCTATCCAGTGTAAAGTCCTTTCGTACAAACAATAAAATGTACAAATTTCGTTAACTGTCTACCACAACCCAAATGGAATCATTGCCTCTCGACTTCTTGGCGTCCCATCACGAAGTCCATTGTGATATGCTCCCATTTCCATTCCGAAAGTTCTAGTGGCTGCAATAATCCTTTAGGCTTATGATACTGCGTCTTCACCGCTGATACGTCAAGCATTTCGCAACATGTTTAGGTGTGTTAGATTTCATACCGTTTCACCAAAAATGTTGTTTCGATTCCGATACATCTTCGTGTTACCGGGATGAATACGTAGCTGCTCCTATGTGCTCCTCGATAAGATTTCCTCCCTTAAATCTTCATCGGCAAGCACACATAGACGTCTTCAAAACCTTAGTATCCCATCCTCGGTTACTTGGAAGTCAATATTTACATTGGCTGAACCTTCTTGAAGGATGTTTTGAATAGCTAGGTCCGTTGATTGCAAAGCTTTAGCTCTCACCTGTACTTCCGGTTCAATTCTTAGCTTAGCTATAAGAGTCAATAGGCGGGTTACCTCCAGCTTAAAGTCGGATCTCTCACTTGTTCAAGAAGTCGCCATTCATGGGCTTGTAATTGAGCAATCAACGATTTTTTGCTCAAGGCATCCGCCACTTTGTTAGCCTTACCCGGATGGTACAAAATCTCGTAGTTGTAATCTTTAAGCAATTCCATCCAACGAAGTTATCTCATATTTAGCTTCTCCCGAGAGAACAGATACTTGAGACTTTAATGGTCGGTATACACCAAAACTGTTCATCAATTAAGCAATGTCTCCAAATTTTAAGAGCAAAAACAATAATTGCTAACTCCGGATCATGCGTCGGATAATTCAACTTATGAGGCCTTAACGACGAGACGCATACGCAACTACCCTTCCATACTGTTCCGGCCTTCTTCGTCCAGGCCCGCAGGTCGCGACCACCCCGAGCAACCACCTTCAACCCCTCCCTATCCCTTAAGGCCACCGGAAGCCGATCGCCTCCCGTAGAGCCCCGAGATAGCCCCGAGATCAAAACTCCCCGATTCTCCCGAGATCCCCTATTTTACGCCCGGTTCTGCCGAGCCTTTAACCCGCTGCCGTGTGCCTCCTTCAGCTGCCACCGGCGCCACCTGCCAGTAACCCCGGACACCACCCGACCTTGGCCGAACCATCTCCCAACCTTAGACAGCCCGAGCCACCACAAATCGGCCTCGATACCATCAACTTTGCCCTGTTTTTCCCAGTCCAGCCACTGTTCATAGCCGGCCGCCACTGTTCCAGCCACCGGAGACCACCGGTCGCCACCCTTGAATCTCGTGCCGCTGTCCCGGAGTGTTGCGGCTTCATTGGATCGCCTTAGGCCAAGTTCGAGAACCCAAAATTTGAGTTTGACCGCGAGTCTTCGATCGTCGCCGCGGGGCCCGGCCGAGTTCATTATTGTCGGCGCCCGAGTTGAGATCGCCCGAGCTAATATTATTGGTGAGTTAACTCCTAACTCTCGGCTAGGATGCTAATTGCGTTCGAACTTAGATTAATTAGCTAATTAGGGTGTTTATGTAGTTTAATTTCGATCGGGTTAGATAGAAACGTGGTTTAGGCTAAATGACCGTAATTAGTTAAGATTAGTCGATTAACTAGGTCGTACATGGCTAATTGGTGATTAGAACTGATTGATTTGATTGATTGTGTTGGTTGATCGTGAGCGAGCGATAGGTTAGAGACGAGTGCGCGATTGGCTATCAATTGAAATTGAAATTGTAATTAAAAATCGATTGGCTGCAATTGATTAGTTGATTCGTGAATTATTGGGTGTGAATGCCAGAATTGATTGTTGATTGTTATGGGGGTCCAATTAGAGGTTAATCGCCCCAAATTGCCCGAAGTGTCGATCGACGTAATTGTGTATTCGGGTGACCACGTATGGATTAAACCACGTATGGATAAACCGATTGGGTGATTGGCATATTTGTATGGTCATGTGATGGTTATCGTCGGCTTGGGGGGTACCAGGGGACGATACCCAATATACCTATTATAACCGTCTGGGGGTACCAGGGAGATATTTATCGTTGGCCCGGGGTACCGGGGACGATATCCAGATATACCTATAATATCCGTCTCGGGGGTACTAGGGGGATTATTATCGTCGGCTTAGAGGTATCGAGGGACGATATCGAGATATGTCCGTCTCGGGGTACCAGGGGAACTATCGATTGCCATGACCAAAAGAAATGGGACGATGCCCGGTCCGGCCAGGCGACATTGCCCGATTGTAGTGTGAGACCACACTAGTTGTGTGAGTCGAGTGTTATGCCGAGACGCGTGGGCCAACGTTAATAAATGGACTTCGTGTGGTGTCATGTGCGTGCAAGTTAATGTGATGCATTGCCGTTGTTTGCCGGTTGTGATTTGTTGAATTGAGTCAAGCATTGCATTACGCATAGCTGAAGATTGGTAAGTTGCATGTGATTGAATTATATTCTTGATGCGTTGTGATTGATTATTAGGATGTACGAGCGAATCAACGCCCTAACCGGGCTTAGGCGTTGACTTGCCGAGATTTATTTCTCACCCCGTTGTTTAACCATTTCGGGTCCTAAGTGATGGAGCCGTGATGTTAGGGTATGGTGATCGAGTAGTTTTTGAGAGTAGATGATGGTTTAACCTTCTTGGACCGTATACCTTTTTGAGGTCCTAGTAAGCTGCCCGAAGAATGGGGTTGTTTATGTCTTCGTAGCTCAATAGGATTAAGACTTATCTGCTCCGGCTTTATAAATGGAATTGTCTTGTGTTTGATGATTGAGTTGATTTCCTACTTGTACTATCCCATGTTATTTGTTGTTTAGGAGAGTTCACATTTCCGCATGTGTCATAGGCAAGTAGGTTGATAGCGTGCTTGAGACGATATCTTTCATGACTCGTGGTGAGTTTGGTAGGGATGTCGCGAGCTCGAGAGTCGGGCGTGACGAGACTGTCGGGTTGCATATGTGGGTTCAAGCTAGGACAGTGCGACCAATGTCAAAACTAAGTTATGCAAGAATCGGGCAGGGGAAAACCGAACACAAAATCAACAGACTTAACTTTTTGCAGGAAAAATGACCAAGGGATCAACTTCAAATCCAGCCGAAGTAATTTAATTCAAAGAGAACTCTGGATCCATTTATAACATGAGTCAACAAATAAGAAAAACACATAAAGAGAGAGAGAGATATTCAGCATTGCTGTGCACTATGGGATTCACAAAATCAATTTCATCTCATTGAACCACTTTTTCTCATCTAAAATTGGTGATAGCTAACCTCAGAGGAAAAATTTATGCAATCATGTCCAATCTAGATGTCACCGACACCATAATGGGGAGAATTATTTGGCTCTGTAGGATATTCAAGTTAAGGGATGCATGCATATCTGCAGGCATACACAGCATAAATGAGGGCAACGATTGGTAAACAGCAGATGAGACTATGCTTGTGTTCTCTAATGAATGCCCCCATGTGAGAAGTTGTATGTTTACAGAGGGACATTATTACGAGTGTGGAGAGGCATCATAGGACATGCTTCCCAACTCTGGAGAAAGGCCTCAAATATAGTGGTCATATAGAGTACGCATCGTATCAAACGCAGGAGAAAAAGAGGACACGTGTTTCCAGTTCCACTTAAAGGAGGAAGGAAAATGTTTGTTGTTAATTGCACTCCCTACTATAGATTTCCAGAATCTGTACCGCTAATCCACAGTCTAAAAATGCTTAGTTGCTTTTCAACTGCTGCTTACTTCTTCTCGGTCCTTTCTAAAGCATCGCCATTTAATGGCATAGCATTCTTCCTCACTTATTCTTTGAAGGTGCGTGCCTTCCGACATGATCTTTTTGCATTGATGCTTTTTTTCCCCTCTAGGCATTAGGTTATGTGGGCTAATACTAAACTACTACAAGTCATTTATTACCTCGGACAAATTCCCACACTTAGTAATCAAAGGTGAGTCAAAATTTCTTTAAAGGGAAAATGACACAAATAGTCATTGAACTTTGACCCAATATGCAATGTGGTTTCTAAACTTTTAATTTGTTTAATGTAGTCCTTAAACTTTAATTCAATGTGCAATTTGATCCCTAAACTTTTGACTTGTTCAATGTAGTCCTTGAATTTTTAGTACATATTCAATTTAGTCCTTAGGCTATATGAAAATATTCATTATTGTCCCTAATTTTAAATTAATGGAAGGACTACATTGAATATTTTCATATAGTTCAGGGACTATAATGAACATGTAGCAAAAGTCTAAGGATCACATTAAATAAACTAAAAGTTCAGGGATCATATTGAACATTAGACTAAAGTTCAAGAACCATATTAAACAAATTTAAAGTCCAGGGACTATAATGCACATTAGGTCAAAGTTCGGGGACTATTTATGTCATTATCCCTTCTTTAAACAGTGGATCATCTTAGCTTATCTCTGACGGTGACTTCACTGCAGCAGCTTCATCTTCTTCTGACCCACAGAGCAACGTCGCCCAATTAGATTCCATACATACAGCCTGTAGCCTTCAAGCAAAAAACCACCAATAATTAAAATATTTAATATTCAACATTGGTTCCCCTGTTTCCCATAAACCGCAATGCCAAATGCGCTTACTCTATATAAAGATTACAGTTGATCTCATGGGCATAAACAGAATCAGTTCAAACAGACTTAATAAGCATAAAACAAACTTGCCTAATTACCCAATCAACCAGAACACGAACATTAACAAATGACATTCTGATAATAAAGAGAGTGCCTTACAATATCAAGAACTCTCTTAAAGATCAAGTTTGCAAATTCTAGTAGCAATTTGGGAAAGTGACATAGTCAAACAATTAACCTTGAAATTGCCTGAATCTGGTTGTTGAAATTATTAAACTTTCAGACAGTCTTCTAAATTTTTCTTCGTAGTTCTTTAAAGCATGCATTGGAATGCCGACACCACACTAAATCATGTGCTGTAAGGCTTGTTACCTTAAAATTATGCTACTTTTTCCAGGAAGACTAGAAAAGTCACATTATTGAATGTAGCTCTAGAAATTCACGACAAAAGTAGTAACAGTAAACTATCCGTAGTTTCACATACAAACATAACGGGGGTGATCGGAAGAAGAAAATGCATTATTATCAAGACATCACACAAATTTCTTTGGTTTTTCTTTCACTTATTGCACTACTTGGTGACAAGTTAGTTTTATTAGAATTATATTGTGCGGATAAATAATTTAAGCTCATTAATCATCTCCCATGACCTGCGAAATTTCTAATCAATCACATGGTAATATGTGCATATAGTTTGCAAAAGAATTATAAAGGCTGAAAATAGAAGAAAACATAACGAAGTCGCTTATCTTCTCGATCAAGAGAAATACTTCTAACGGACAATGCCAGCTGGAAGCATCTTACTAGGGCCATGGCCATAAGGCTGGAAGACTCCCGAGACGACAAATAGAAAGTTATTAAAAGAACAGCTAACAAGTGCCCTTTGGGTAGAGATGTACAGTACTTCCAATACACAGCCTTTACATCTCTGTACATGTACCAAACACCAAAAAATATGCACTCACATGAGGGGCCACTTAAGAAGCTTTTTACTTAGCATACATGGCTAGCATGAAGATTATACATCTTGATCGCCATTTATTCAGAACATCATTATAAGCCTTGTGAGATTTTGTGGGACCAAACATTGGTTAGGGTTTTCAGACTGTTCCTGAAAGATGTTGAAAGGATGCAAAGGAACAAAGAGCAGATGAGCTACACCCCTAAGCTCACCTTGGAACGTGTAAACAATATAGCTACGTTATATGTATGTGCCATAGCTTCAAAATTTGCTGGTGAGTTTTCTGCAAATGTTGCCTGAACCCAGATTGATGAAACCCAAAAGCTGACTATATCCTGTAAGCAAACCCTTAACCAGTAAGACAGGCACTTGGAGATAAGTCTGTAAGTAAAGCAGCAAAAGAATCATTGATTGCATGGATAGTAAAAAAAAAACTATATTAGAATCAATAACAGGATAATAGAATATCGTCTTATCCATGTCAGGATTGGTTAAGTGGATTGATAAGGATATAACCTTGTCACTTATATCTTGGTTTGACGAGCCCTGATCTGCCTTACGCTCTTCTATAAGCCATTTTTGCCGAGGTAGAGAATCTGGGTTTTCCTCTGGTTACACCAAGTTGATTGTAGATATGCATATTTTCCAGCATAAGTGACAAAATATGTTCCACTACAAATACATCACCCTTACAGAAATTAATTAATGCTAATCCCGTCAGTCCACTAAAATGTCTGGCTTTCACATTCAAGGTGTGATTTTTCACAAAAGGATGACCCACCTTGTCAATGTCCATGTTGATATCGGGAATGTTCTCCCATGATGGACAGATAAACTATGATTTACTATGACGCCTTGAAACCTCCACGTTTGTAAAGTAACTGGACTCGGTTAAGGTCCAACTGTGAATTCCAGTTCGTTGAATAAAATTTGGGTTTTGAGAATTTAAGTGACAATGGTTGGATAATTTCTGAGGCATCGGTCGGTTTAGACTAGACTTCGTGAGATTAGTCGTCGCGTTTTAGGATCGAAATCCGCGCGCCCGAGCCTAACCCCGACCGAGCTCGGCCTATGAAAAGATCAAAATTATCCTCCGTCGGTTGAGCCAAATCCAACTAGTCCTAAATTACCCGATATTCAAATGCCCATAGTATTAATGCACAAGTGATGAGAATTTTTGCTAGATCCCACCCTTTCGTTTCTTTTTGAAAATAAGATTTTCAATGATTGTACTAGACGTTCAATTTAGATTTCTAGCATGCTCAAGTATTGTTCTAGGAATTTCTCGTAAATCCTATCTCTTGAACTCTTCCCTTCTTGGAGTGACGTCGCTTCCACCTTGGAATATGCAATGATCACCAACGAGGTTCATGAAATGAATATGCAAGCTCAACTAGGTTGTGCAAAGGGTAAAAGTGTATAGGATAGAGAAACAAACGCTTTTTGTCATCCTAAAGCACCTGAATTATCGTATAAGCAACGCACGAAGATTGATGTTAGTCCAAGCAAGAAAATTTCTAACCATTTTCCTGTTGACATTCTTGGACTTACCTCCATTTGGCCCCAATGTAGGATGGTTCTTAACAGGTGTAAAGAATGAAACCGTCGTTCAAAGGGGTTATCAATGGTCACATATAGTGTGTTTATGATAGGGAAACGAATGCCTCCGTCAACTCAATTCATGTACTCGCTGCGAATGACCCCCGTGTTCGTAGGTCAAGGTTTTGTTATCCCTTCCACTCCACTCATCTATCAAGTGTGTATAGAAAGTGTTTGGATCGGGTTTGCTTCGGTATGAGGAAACATCCTTTTGCACGGTTTAAACAACTCTTGATTGGAAAAATTCATTTCATTTTCTCCAAGCTTTACCCTATAGGGGATTTAGGATGCACCATGCATATTCTAGTCGTGTTTAAATAACCTCCAATTTTTAAACATAAATGCAGGTCATGTGATCCATGAAAAGCTCAATTCTCAAATCCGGGGTTTTTACGAATTACCCATATTTATGACCATCTCCAATCTTGAGGAATGATGGGAAAATCTTTCACACGATTTTGACGTTAGCTTTCAATCATCTTTGCCTTCGATTGCTGTACCTTGACAAAAGGAAGCCAACACTTGATAAGCAATAGGGCAAATAAAGGGTGATGGAACAGATACATATCGCCTATTTCAACGCACTGAGATCAATAAGCTCTTAGTTCCTCTTGAACATCTTTGGGTTCCGGGTTTCTTCTTTTTGAACCCCGCACAATACAATGTATGTATGTATGGATGCATGACATGCAATGTAATGATTCTATGGCGACTTAGATCATTCCAAAGAACGCCAAATTGCTTCGATTTTATTTCAGGGGATAATACTTCTTCACCGCATCAGCATTTACAGGATATCCCAATTTTTCTCCATTTGAACTTACAAGAATCAAAGCCCCTCCCACAAGGACTTAATGATATAAGGGCCCTCATAATTCGGCGTAAACTTGCCTCTAGGATGAGCGGCATTTGGCAGCTTCTTTCTTACAACAAGATCGTCTACCTCAAAATACCTAGGCTTAACCTTTCGGTTGAATGACTTAGCTACTCTCTTACGGTGACTCTAGCCGTGGTAAATTTCCTTTAGACGCTTCTCATCAATCGATTCAACTGTTCACATACGTGTTATATCCATTCAGCTTCGGAAAGTTTAACTTCGATAATACTCTTGAGGATGGGATCTCCATTTTCATAGGTAGAACTGCTTTCATACCATAAACCAAGGAATAGGACTTGCCCCGATTGAAGTCCGAATCGATGTTCAGATATGCTATTAATGTAAATGGTAACCTCTCATGCCAATCTTTGTAATTTTCTACCGTTTTTGAGAGAATTTCTTAATGTTTTTATTTGCCGCTTCAACTGCTCCATTCATCTGCGGGCGGTAAGGAGACGAATTAAGATGTCAAATGCCAAAATGATCGAAGCGGACCATCGACGATCTTGTTATTCAAATTGGACCCGTTATCCGTGATAATCACTTGGGAGTCCCATATTGAGAGATTATATCTTTCTTGATAAATCTCGCTACATTCATTATAGTGGCATTGGCATAAGAATTCGCCTCAATCCACTTAGTGAAATAATTGATTGCTACTAGAATAAAGCGATGACCATTCGAAACAGTGGGTTTATCAGCCCGATCATATCTATCCCCCGCATGGAGAACAGCCCGAGCCTCGACATTTGATGAAGCTTATTCGGGCGCATTGATTTTATCACCATATACTTGACATTGATAATACGATCTTACATGTTGACTACAGTCGACTCCATGGTCATCTAGTAATAACCGAGTCGCATGATTTTCTTTGCAAGGAGGTAGCCATTCATGTGCGGCCTACATACACCTTCGTAAATCTCCTTCATGAGTATGTTCGCCTCCTTGCCATCTACACATCTTAACAATATTGAGTCAAATGATCTCTTGTACATGGTCTAACCGCTAAGGAAAAACTTGGTAGCTGTCTTGGCTATGTACTTTCTAACTCATGCCCGACATCCTTCGGGAAATTCTCCTTTCAAGAGATAATTCTTGATATCATGATACCATGGCTTATCATCAAACTCTTTTTCGATCAATATGTAGTAAGCTGGCTTCTTAATTATGCCAATTCTTAAAGGTTCTATATCAAGTCCACTCGTCACCCGTAACATAGAGGCTAATGTGGCCAATGCATCAAAAAGTGATTCTGCGTTCTTGGCGGATATTCAAAGGATACCTCCTCAAATTCTAAGGTCAACTCTTCCAAGTATCCATGATAAGGAATGAGTTTTGAATCCTTCATCTTCCACTCTCCTTGAGTCTGAAGGATAATGAGCATGAAATCTCCATAGACTTGCAACTTTCACACCTTCATGGAGATGGTCAATCAGCAGGCCCGTAATACATGCCTCATATTCTGATATGTTGTTAGTATAGGGAAATACCATTTTCGCATAAACTAGATAATGTTGGCTTTTTTAGGATATCAACATTTGCTCCAGATCAGCTCCCCGATAAATTGACTACACCGTCAAAATACATGATCCATTTATCATCCGATAACTCAGGATTTGATTTTCTATTTCTTTCTCCTTCCGAGATGTTCCGTTCGAGAGCTTTACGCTAGCATATTAGCTATCGCACGCCCCTTTATAGACTTTTGGGGTAAACTCCTAATGTCAAACTCGGATAACATTACTTGCGCATGAGATTCCTCATATGGAGAATAGAGGAGAATATCATAGATATAGATCCGGGCATTAGGAAGGATGGGTTGGAAGATTCGTACATGGCCTTTTGGAATAAGGAAGGAGCAGTTTTAAGTCTAAAAGGAAGGACTTTCTATTGAAAATGTTGGTTCTGGATGCAAAATCCTATTTTTGGCCTATCTGCCGGATCTATACCTAATCGCCAAAAGCTTGCCTTAAGATCAAACTTTGAGTAGATCTTTGCCTGAGCAAGGCTGGAAAATAAGGGGTTTTTGTGTGGCGGAGGGAACTTGTCATCTTGGAGAAATTGGTTCGAGAGGCTAGTAGTTGATGACTAACCGTAACTTGTCTCGATTTTTTCAGTTCTTTTATTCACATAAAAAGCTTCACATGTCCACCGGGAATCGAGGGTTCTATGAGGCCTTGTGATAGTAATTAGAGCATTCTTTTTAGGCTAATGAAAGATGTTCCGGGTTCATACCTGAATGGTTGTCCTTTGTAGGATTGACATCTTCATTTTTCTTGAACGGGAGTTTGACAAAATACTCTGAATTTGTCCAAAGGGGTTTAGGACAAATCATGAAAATTGAACATGGGATTCCGAACAACATGACAGGAGTGTCTTGGTAATAGGATCAAGGATTTACGGTTGAATGACAAATAACCTTTGAATTTCCACAAATTCTTTGAAAGGACTCTTCAATTGCAACCCATCCCGGTTGATTTTAAGTTGTGGGAGTTGAGATAGAATATCCCAACCAATGATAAGGTCTTTGTCATGAGAAGGGCAGCCAAGGACTTTTGTAGTGATAGAACAATCGGGGAGTATCGAATAGTGACCGGTGTCCTACGCAACTTTGTGGAGAAAGTGTCTCCGGAAGCGATTGAAAATACTTTGTATAAGGCGTCCAATATTGGCTTGGAAGGATTTTAAGATCCATAAGAGAAGCTGCAGACACCGAAAATTAATGAGAGCTATGACCCGAATGGGTTTTTCATTTTCGGATGGGAAAATCGACTTGGAAATATGGAAGATGGAATATAGGAGAATGGACTCGAAAATGTACCGTGAGAGGGAAGAAGGAGAAGATGTCTCCAAGAGAATCTAAATCGAAGAATAGGCTTAGATAGCACATAGAGTTTTAGATGAGGGTTCATCTTCTATGAAGAAAATAGACTCTATGTCTTCGTCATCAAGGGAAATTCCAGTATGTTGTGATATCTTTGTATCATGTAGTTCCCTTGTTTCTTCGCCCGAGGGCATTTTTTGGCGAAGTGGCCTTTCTTATTACGAGATATAACATCTGTCTAACTTAGGTCTTTTTGGGACTTTGTGGAATGATGGTGAGATTTCTTCCACAAGAATTTCCACTTCCCTTTGCCTTTGCGTCTCTTAGCAAAAGAAAACTTTCCGAAACGGACTTTCTTCTTATGTTTAGAGCAAGAAGGATCATTACAATCCTTTGTGCATTTGATCTTCCACTATGGTCGATCATAGTTCTTGTCTTGTTGCCAGTTTTCTTTGATAAATTGGTCGAACTATCTCCGTCTGCGACATTTCTCTTCTATGGCAATATGGACGACCATTGAATTTCTCCAAAAGTGGCCTCAAGGAGGGGTTTTTTCAGTGTTTTTTCTACCTCTTCAGCTATTTCTTTTGGGATTGAGGTTAGAAAACCGGCTTCAAATTAATATCCGCCCGATAAAGAATCTGATTTTTAGAATCGGAATATTTACTTGTCTCATATCTTTTATTTGAATATATTTTGCATATTTGCATCAAAGTGGATATTTTTTCAAAATACAGGTTGTTTAGGAAAATTTACTTTCCTAATCCGCAACTTGCCGTATAATCAAGAAAGTCCATCTTTAAGATTATTGAATACTAGATTAGGCATGGATTTAGATTCAATCATTAATCGTAGGATTACGAATTAAAGATTGACTCAAATATTCGCTAAATGTTTCATAACTTGATTGATATATCTACTTTTTGATTGACATTGATTGGCATATTCACTTTCTTTATTTTGCTTGATTGTTCTACTTTTTAGAATATATCCGTCGCGTGATGTAATCTGGAAAATTCTAAAAAAATTGCATTCATCCATTTTCCATATTTGAAAATTACACATCTTTTAAAAATAGCATCATGTAGATAATTGCATATCTAATATTTTTTTGTAAAATATTTAGATTAGATTGCATTTTAGGATAGATATTGCATGTTTAAATAGAATCTTATGGTTAAAATGATTTATCTTTAATATATTAGGGTTTAGGCCAATTTAAACTCTAAAATATGCAAGATAAATATTGTTTTGGCATAGTTCTATTTTAGGAAATAAATTCATCCGAAAAAAAAAATCATCTATGCTATGTCATATTTGCCACGACATCCATGCCATGTTATCTTTGCCACGACATCTATGCCATGTCATTCATCTTTGTTATGTCATCTCATACCATGTCATATAGGTCACATGTCAGTTTGCATTGCATGTAGAATTGTATGCTTAGGTTAATTTAATTGATTCCAACATCATGTAATCAATTTAATTAAATTATAAACATATCTTTATACATTATTTTAAAATTGCATATTTAAAATTTTAATTAATTCAAATGTCACAAGGTTAATTTTCATTTGCATGCCATCTTTTGCACGTCATCTAGCTTAGTTTTGCATTTGCATCACGACATTGCATTATATATAGTATAGTCTTTCGTGCATTCATATAAAAATCGAAAATAAAAAATAATAATTTTGTGTGGCGCATGCTCTCTTGATTATATTGATTTCCGGATGTTCGATTAATTGATTGTGCACCCGCATGATAATCTTTGTTAGTGGCTTAGGTTAAAATCAATTAATGTTGCCTTCTCAAATGATTTTTCATGAGATAAAATGGTACCGAAAGGGCATTAGAGTAATCTAGCGTAATCAAGTCCCCGAATCCTCAATCTCTAGTTCGCGAAGTTATTTAGTTCTCCCGATATTTTATTTAGATTTCTAATCGACCTACCAAAAAATGATTAGTGGCGACTCCAATTGAAAACATTTGAATGTTAATTATTTGAAACTTAAGTTGCGAATTGGTAGGGCTTAGGAGAGTCCGAGTTATGTTAGTTAAATAATTAACTTGATAATCCATTAGCCTCGAAAATTAATGATTTTAAGGTCACGACGTTGGAATTCATAGTCATTTTATAAACTGAATTCTATTATTAAATGGACGTCGAATTTTCAGGGCATTGGAATTAAGAAGTGGCCGAGACCTCAATAGGAACTTCACAGGAGATGATTTATATCCAATCATATACACCCAAGCGGACCACATAGGTGCACCCATTAGTTTACGGGTCGGGCCATAATTACGATCGGTCAAAACCACATAGGAACACCCAAACAGCTTCTCCTCGGTGACCTACATGCATCCCTCGACAATGATAAAAAGCAATTGCGAATTCTTCTTTATGTGATATCTGATTTATCTTGATCGCATTAGATGTCAATTACTACCGTCACGATCCGAACCCTACAAGCCGTCGACATCCACCCTGGCCACGACCGAGTACAGCTCTCCAGGATCCAAAGGCCAACAAAATCAAATTTCGCGGAAGCAACAAAATCTCCGTACGAAAAACCAATAACACTACTATAACTTGGGATGGTAAAAACACACATATGTACATATATACATAGTTGTTACAAACTGACAAATCTAGGGCTTCAGAGGTCACTGTACAAGCCCGTGACCACCTATAACAAAAGGCATGTGGTCGAAGCTCGCTACACAACCAAAATACAACACGCTATAAAAACTATGAGGACAACTACCCTAATCCTCGTCCTCGTTACCCAACACAAACCCGTATCGGGCTGCCAGCTCGGCCTCATCCAACTTTGGAGACCGGTCGGCATCCAAAGGCTCCACGACTTCGCCATCTTCTTCTGCGGGTACCATAGTTATGGGGTCGGGCGCCAAAATTTCAGGTGCAGCCTCGGGATTCACCACTTCTCCATCCGGGAGGTGCAGCATTCACGGGATTGTACTCCCCGACTCCATTAAAGGGAACTTCAAAACCGCTCAATGGTCCCACGGTCAGGTCCCCGTGGCGATAAGTCCATGCCACGTAGGTCCGAGGCTTCCAAGTATAGCTCTCCGGTGTCTTCCCATATTGTAGTACCATACCTATAATAAACTTGGTCCTCCTCGACAGGATACTCTATCACCGCGTATCCATGTCCCGAGGAATACCGAACTCGGGGGGCGGAACACTCATGGCTGAGGCGGAGGGTCTGAAAAACAACGAACCCACGACGGGGTGAGATAAAATCTCGCAAGAAAATCTCTAACCCTAGATCAGGTCGCTAGTGCCTCCCGGACACATTTTCATTGAAAAATTTCCGACAATCCCTCTTTCTTACCCAAAAATTCACAATTAAAATCCAGAAAAATTCCATTCTTTCTCCGAAATTCTCACACCTTCTCCAATATTCTACGTTACTCCCGTTTCGGCGTTCCACGCCTCCGTCGACAATAAAATATTCTACGTGCTACGGGGCCCGTGTTTAACACATCGGCCTACTATAAATATCCACATTACTCCGAAAATTTCCACCGTTACTCCGAAAATATCCACGCTACTCCAGAATATTCCACGTTACTCGAAATATTCCACGTTACTCCGAATATGCCACGTTACTCCGAGAAATATTCCACGTGACTCCGGAATAATCCACGTTACTCCACCGCCATCAAATAAGTTCATAACACCGAGCCTCGGACCTTTATGGAACACGGCTCCATATATATATATACACCGGGGTCTCGGACACACGAGGAATACAACCCACAAATCTCGGTCTCCGACACATAGGAACACGACCGGATCAAGTCTCGGACAATTAGTCGAACATGACTCACTTTGGTCTCGGACGACTTAATTGAACATGACTTTCATACTTTCTCGGTCTCAAACAATCGACGAATACAGCTCATTTTGGCCTCGGACGACTTGATTGAATACGACCCTCACATTTTCTCGTAGTAGTTCGGAACCACGTGATTCACTCACGTTAGAGAATTAATAATTCGGGATCACCCGATTAATTCACGCTAATCCAAAGATTAATCCAGACTACCCGATCAATTAATACTACCATAGTATCCAATCCACGCCATGTGACCATATTACGCTAACGTAGCAATATATGAATAATGTGCAATTAAAATTATACTAATGTGGGAATTTGTCGGGACCGAACAATAATAATTTTCTAACGTGCAATTAATTCTACTATAGTACTAAACTATAGTAATAATGCCACATCTAATTAGCACCTTGGCATAACAATTTATTGTCACATAAAAGTAACTCTAGTTAAGATATAACTAACCATGGTTCAAAATTAACTAGAGTCAAAACTAATCTAACCATGATTAATAAATAGCATAAAGTAACTATAGTTAGTAAAGTAACCATGGTCCAACTTTGACCAAACAATTATCCTCTTGCATTTACTATTCATTTCAAGAACAAGCTTCTCTCTCCTCCATTCTGCAAATTTTCAGCCAGCATCATTTCAACCTCAAATTCACCAATTTTTTCATCAAAATTTCACAAATCCTTGCTCTTTTAGCAACCTAATCACCTAATTTAGGTTTAGAAATAATCCTACCTCAAAACTCGCAAAACCTCCGTTGAACGGTTGAGGAAAAGCTTGAATCGAGCGGCGATTCCGACGGTCCTTGCACGGCCGGCACTCGTCGACGATCTAGCAACTCCAAGCAACCCAAAGCGACTCCGGTGAAAGCTTGAAGAATTTTCGGCAATGGAGGGTGAGAGAGAGAGTGAATTCGGCTATGTGAGGGGGAGAGAGAGAAAAGTGAGCTAGAGAGAGAGTGTTCTTGGATAATGAAGAAGAAGAGGGCCAAAATAATTAATAATATAGGTTAAGGATAATTAATTGGGTCCACAAAGTCAAAAGAGAAAAAAAATAATTTTCTCCCCACAATGACTAGTCAAACTCGGCCAAAGGTGAAAATGACCAAAATACCCTTCGTTCCAAGTGAAAAATGGGGTATTTTTCGAGGGCAAATGGGTCGTTTCCCATATCCAGATCCAAATTTACTTTTCCTGAACCTCTTTGGGGCGAACCGCGAAGGAATTGCACACAGGATGAGGAAACGTCCAAAATTTTTATTTATTGAAACCCTTGAAGGTCCGACGTCAAATTCGAAGCTCGATTTGCGATCAATCTCGATCAATAGAATTTTCGGCGTATCTCAAACTAACGGGCAGCTTTTAGGAGTTACGCATATCGACCCGTGATTAAAATCACGTTTAAGAATTACTCGAGCCATGGCGACCTTGGTTGTCACTCAATTGCGAGGGTCAATCACTAGTCACGATGGACACGATCGTTAGAAAATAATTCAAAGACGTTCGGAACCCATACGAGGTCAAACGGAATCACTCGTGATCCAAGCGTAGGGTATTATCCAATTCGTTCCTTAATTATTCTAGGATCGGCCTATATTGGTCCAAAATATTCCCTCGACAATTTTTGTGGCCAAAGAGTCGATCCATGACCAAGTTCTTAGGTTCACGTACTTGATTTTCCTAACTAGCCATTCCCATTTGGTTAGTCTGCTTCAAGATGGACCATTCTCGAATGAGATTAAACCGAAATACATCAATGAGACTTTTCATTTATTCAAGGCTTCAAAACGAGCCGGATTACAGGATGTCACAACTACGCTCCATTTGTTTTGCAAAAGAAAAAATAATTGCCTAAAAGGAAATAACAAAAAATATTTTCATCATTTAAGAAAATATTTAAACATAAATTTTATCGATATGAAAACGTTTCTCATTGGCTAATTATTTCAAAATGTTCTAACTTCATATTTGGTGGTTTCTGGCATTCAAGTCCTGACTGGAAGACGAAGGCCCTACTTTGGTAAATGCTATCTTGCCTCAATCCAGATTTCACTGTCTCGTAAAAGAACTTGGACTGGACCGCTGTCATGCTCTAGTACTACTCAAGCTTTATGCTTCTCTAGCTCACCTTTGCTTAACAAAGGACGCTAAGGGAATTCAAGAAAAATGATTTTCTCACATACCATAAAATGAACTTGGATATGACGCGCTATGATGTAAAATCAATTTGCGAGGGATCCATCATCCCTTGTTAAGTAAATTTGGTTCATAGTAATAAATATTATATTTTTGAAGAAAAAATTATTAGAAACTAACTATATCATTCAAGAATATTTTTGAGATGCTCTTCTTGTATTTTTTTTTGTTTTAAATTCCAAAATTAATAAAAGATGGATGCTTACGGATAATAAGCTATACAAGCTAACGTGCACTGGTCAAATGTGCTGATAGCGTCTAGTTTATTTTGACACATAAACAAAAATACCCTTTGCATAGTTCACATTTGCATCTCAAAAGTCATGCATGGCATATGACAATCTTGTGGCCTCTCTGTAACGTTACAAAGGACTATCCCACATAGGATCACCTCCTATTGATAGCCGGCCATCACATGCTGATGGCTTCAAAAGACGAAGAGATATCACTTGTTGCCCTAAATCTTGGCGAGGTTATCTGGAGTTAGTTGGATTTGAATTAAAGAGAACCAAGATTTACGTGGGTTTCACATTTGAAAATAACACAAAAGGAGATCTCTTTGTGGGAACTTCAAGGCAAAACAACCAAAAGAAAAAAAAATCTGTTAGCAAAGGTGAGTGGGCTTCGGATTGTGGAACCCGGGAATTTCTCGTAAGTTGTTATAATGGGATTCTTGAAAATCATGTTTCTATGTATTCAGAGATTCGCACAGAGAATAGTGGGGAACCAAAATTTTAGATCGGAGAGAAACGTACGCTCGCGAGAAAAGGAAGACATTTGGCGACATGGGTTTGAGATTTCACGCTTTTAGGAGAAGTGCAAATCGAGAGATGGGCGAGCGCACATTCTTTTTCGTCGATTCGAGATTTAGCGAACCCGGCGTTCAGTTTTGTCAGAATTAACCCAATCGAATTGTCGATGGCTGTTCGTATTTATCTTCGGCATCATGACCAGGTGATTCTGATCCATTCTCTCTTTCTCATAGCTTGCTTCTCTCCGCTATAATGCCTGCTCTTATGTTTAAGAATAGGATGATGGGATCATTACCAAGCTTCTCAGGACTATCATTCTTAGCGTGAATGTGAGTTTTTGATGAGATTAATCTATTCATGACCCACCATCATTAAATATGAATATGAGTTTTTGGTGAGATTCAAGAGGAACACACGAATTCTTTCTTACCCATTTATGATCCACTACCATTAAATATGAATTATATATAGGTTCTAGACCCATTTTGCCAACCATAAGCATCAGGCATACTACGTCAATAGAACAAACCGGTGACACCTACTGGTTGTGTGACCCAAATGATAATTTGTACTTCTTTTCCCAAGATAAAGAAAAAGCCAAACATCCAAAGCATTTGTAAAATCTCACATGCTCCTGAAACCATCCATTCCTAGATTTTGTGGAATTCACACTTGGGCTAGTTCTAGTTTTTTTCCTTTTTTGTTCTAGGAAATGGGGTATGATTAGTTCATTCAATTTTTTATGTTGACTAGAGAACATATCTAAATGGGTACGACTCCCTCTTATAGCATGTCATAAGTATTCTCGCAATTCTTATGGGAAGCACGTTGAAAAATTATACGGGCTTACCATAAAATGAACTTGGATACAACAAATTACAACACAAGGTCAGTTCGTGAGGATCCATCATTATTAGTTACGTAAATGTGGTTCATTAAAATTAAATATTATAGGATTGAAGACAGATTTGTTAGAAACCAACTGTATCATTCAAGGACATCTTTGAGATAATTTCCTTTTAATTTATTTCTTTAATTCCGAACTTAATAAAACACAGATATTTAAGGATAACACAACAGATAAGCTAATAATCAATGTTCATTTAGCCATTTGTTGTATACAAAAAACTAGGGATCAAACCCTGCCCCTAAACAAAAATACTATCTGCATAGTTCACATTTGTATCTCATTTAGGTCATGTATCTAACATGGCAAACTCATAACCTCTCCATGAGGTTACACGGACCATAGATAACCGGCTATCACATGCTCGTGAATTGAAAAGATGAAGCGATAACACTAGTGGCCGTAAATATTGGTGAGGTGAGAACAAAAGGGGTAGAGCAAATCTGATGGGGAACATTCGCTCTAGAGTCCAACCGGTTATCTAGAATGAGTTGGGCCAAGAACTGATCGTCCGCTTCACACTGAAAATAACACAAAAGCATATTTTTTTATGGCAAATTCTTTCCTTGAAAAAAAAAAAAATTCAGTTAGCAAAGGTGAGTGGGACTTTGGATTGGGGTACTCGGGAACTTCTTGTAAGTTGTTGCAAGAAGAGAGAATTTGTTGGGCTTTTAAAATTTTAAGCGGAAACTCCTTGCTTTTAGGGGAAGCGCATGGCGAGAGATGGTGTGAGCACACATTCTTTTGGGGACGATTCGAGATTTACGGACACCCGGAGTTCAGTTTCATCAGTCGATCGCTGTTCGTATTTATCTTCCACATCATGACCAGGTGATTCTAGTCCAATCTCACTTTCTCGTAAATTGCTTCTCTCCACTATTATCGCTGCTCTTATGTTTATGAATAGGATTGGGGAGAGATCATTACCGAGCTTGTCAGGACTATCATTCTTAGTGTGAATGTGAGTTTTTGGGTGAGCTTTTCAAGAGGGAAACATGAATTCTTTCAGTAATCGCACTTCCCTATCTGTATCCATTTAGGCAGATTGATGTTGGATATCAGTGTGTTCCATTGCTACATTATTAGTTGTCCATATACTAGAATTATATCTTCAAGTCGAAATAAGGTCAATGATTTGTTTCTGCAACAATAATAATGCTGCTGAGTTTAAGTCAGATGTTGGACATAATATTTTCCCTCTCATAGTACAGAGAGAACCAGTGATTTCTTAACTGGCTCTGCCCATGTAAGAATGTAGTCTTTTTGTCCTGCCAATGCTGGCGGACCCTAATTTTACGTTTATAAAGGAGAAACTAAAATCTCTTAGAAAAATGCTGTGGAAGACCCTCATTTCTTGTTAAGTTTTCGGGAATAGCAAGCTGAGACCAAAGTATGGATGATGAGAAGCATCGTAATGGATCACGTGTCAAATAAAAAATAGGCTGTAATCTTGATGTAAATAAAGTCTGTTTGATAATTGTCGAAGAAAGTTTTTACCTTGGGTGCTATTATGTTTTGCCAACCAGTATCGTATGGGGTATTGCACAAACCATAAACGATAAATGGAAGCATGGTGGTTACTCGGTAATGGTTCTACAAACCTGAAAAAGGCAGGTCGTGCAACAGTAGAGAGCTCTTTTATAGTTTCTATCGAGCCGTTCCCGTAGAATCTATGATGCACAGGTGTGTGGTACATTTTATTCCAATTCAAAAGTAGCTCCCCGAAAAAAAGAGAATTATGGTTTGACAGCGCTAAAGGTTTGTGACCCTCCTTGAAAAGTAATTATGGAAGTTGACTGACATGCAGACAACATACAAGATAGACTTCTCCTTAAAAAAAACCATGGAAGATCTAAAACCGTGAGAGATCTCATTATTAGCACTCTGTATCCAAATATGAGAGATCTCATTGCAAGGTGGTTTTTTGAAGGAGAAGATCTATCTCATGTTGTGTGTTGTAATCCTTGTATGCCAACTTTCTTTTTTTCAACAGCTTCATAAACCTTTTGTACTGTGTAACTAGGATTCTGTGTTTTATCTGGGAGTTTGTTTGTGAATTGGAATGAAATGGACTACATTTGTGCATCACAGATTTTTTGAGATCCTTGTCTCGATAGAAACTATAAAGAGTTCTCCACTGTCGCGTGGCTACCATCTCCCACCTCCCTTCTTCAGGTCTGTAGAACCATTGCTCAGTGACCACCATGCTTCCATTTCTGGTTTGTGCAATGTCCTATATAAAGTACTTAACTAAATACTGCTTTGCAAAACATAATAGCAACCACGGTCATTTATGCTCTTTCCCCATTTTTACCTCAAATATCCAAACTCAGTTTTTGATATGCGAGCGAATTGACTTATTAAGGTGATATCAGATTCTCTTTTAATGGTTTGAATTTCTTTAGTTGGTCTGACTCATCATTTTGTTGATCTTACTCCATGAGTTGTCTAAGACAATATAAAGGAAATTAAATGTTCTAGAACATCAATTGAAAGATGGCTCAAAGCTGCCTTCAGGTCAGACGGAGGAGAAGCAGTAGGGGGTGACGCGGATTTACTACACGTTCGTTAAAATAATAAACGCAAACTTATATAAGAGGAGTTTTTGACACCGAAAAAGTAACCAGCATAAGATACCGAACGGGTGACAGAGTTATTGTGTCCCGAGATTCGGTAGGTTGGAAGCAAGATACCGAATAAGTGATAGGATAGCTATATCCTGAAATTCGGTAAGTTGAGAGCAAAACACTGAACAAATCTTAAGGTCACTTGATCTTGGAACTCCGTAAGTGGAAAGTAAATATTAGAATGGATAACAAGGCAGTGGATCTCGAGATTCGGTAAGTTAAGCAAAGTACGAAGGCTTACCAATTGAACAACTAAAAAATCAGTGATCGGGAAGTACAGCGATGTAGTTGAACATGAATGTGCCAAGTTAGCCAAGTCAGTTGGGATATTACAAAAAGAGACAGAAATAATGGGCACGAGCAAATCATGGAAAAGTTAACAAAAGGAATCAAAACTAATTATGGAGGTTACAATTTGATCACGAAATCATTTGAATTTTAGCGGACAAGCTGAGAGGATTGTGTGGATCAAAAGGAAGTTGTGGAAAGCTCCAAAATTCAAGATTTGAAAGCCATGGAATAACTGACTGGACAATTACAAACACAAAGGATGATAAATATGCAGCAGAGATGAATGAGAGGGCTCCCGCTCAACTGATCAACAAAAAAACACTTATCTTCAATTTTGTTGTTTAACTTTCATTGCGCCTTATATTTCTTTCACCTTTTCATTCCTTGTAGTCAAGTTTAGTTTCCTATAATCTACTACTTTCTTAGGAGTATTGTAACTTGTAGAAGTTTGACATCTTGTTGATCAATCCATAATTCAATCTTTCCACACACATCTATCCATCTAAATATTTGTTGCCAAAGTCATCGTCAATAATTAAGCCATGGAACCCAATATGCACCAATCTTGGCTACTAAAACTCTCAAGTTACTGGCTAGTTTAGAATTTTTTGCTAGAAGGTCTGACTGATAATAAAGACCATGTTTAAGATCAGCTAAGGATTGTTCAAGGCCAACCAGTTGGTGTGCGTAGATATGAAAGAGCTCGGATATCTCTTTAGCATCCCGAATCTTTCTATAGTGCCGATTCATTGAGCTCTCGGTTAAGGTTTCAGCATATATCAGCTCTTCTTCTAGTCTTCAAGATCTAGCCCATTCTACTATGGACTGTGAGAGGAAGTTGTGGATCCCAATGGCTACATCAACATCATACTTAAGCTGATAGCAAATATCCTTGACCCTGTTATACTCTTCCTTCGAGGCTTCCTTCACTATCCAAGCCTCAAGTACATCAGCTTCGATGGTTAAAAATTCAAGCCACCGACTCCCTTCATCATTATATTCGAAGTCATCTAGACAGGAAGGGAAGAGAGAACATGGCTCCCACACCAAGTCCAAAAAATAAGAATCAGCAGACAGAAACAGTTTGGATTTGAGTACATTTGTCAATTCGATAACTTCCGGTCCAAGTTCAGGATTCAAGAGTAAAATATGATACCCACGTAACAGTAATGCATGCAATTGCCTTCATTATTGAGAGTTCGGCTTAAAGAATACTTCTACACGAGAAAAGAAAAATTGGAAAGCCGAGAGGTAATTTCAAATGAGATAAAGCCGAGACCAATAGGTAGTCAGTTGATAACTTACATCTACGGATAGAGTTGTTTTCCTTAGGATAAGGTTGGAAGGGAACATGTGAAGAATCACCATGTGAAGACATGATGTAGAAATTTAAAGAGGAAATAGTAAATAGGTGATAGTAGCCAAATTAGAACATTTCAAATGCTTAGTGAGAAGTGGTGACCCGAAATAATATGGGTGAAGGAAGTAAGAATATATACTAGTAATGGTTAAAATCATGCTAGAGATCATTTCGGAAAAGGGGAATAAGGCAGGAGAACGTGATTAAGTGCATAAAGAGATCCAATTATAAATGTGGAGAAGTATTTTGCCAAGTTCTTTGTGAAGCAGTAATTCGGTATGATGAATCATACCAAGGTGTTCTTGTTAGATATTCGGAGAAGTCAAGAGTCAATTGGTTATTCTGTATCAATAGAATTCATTGTGTGGAATCGGTTATTACTTTGACTAGTTATTCTCGCTTTGACGATTCATACAAGTTATGGATTTAATGAGCCGAAAGGATATAAACATAGAAATTGCAAGGAAATAAAAGGGACACAATTCAAACTTTGAGAAAGATAATGTGTTTTATTTCCACTTAGCCAATAGTGATCCGGCTTTGGTTACAAAGGAATGTAACTTCGACTATAAAGTCGATTCTCCTGCATAATCTTCTTTCTCTCTTTCTCCTGGGTTTGGGCCATCTAGTGTTGGGAGTCGAACTCCTTCTCCAACTCCTGGTACTTTTGGAACTCCTGTCTAACTGAATGGCTAAGGTTTGTCTTCTTAGACTTACACCGATCAAGCTTCTCTTGGACGGTCTTTAGCTTGGCTTCCATCTCTGCCTTTTCTTTCTCAAGCCGTTGGATTTCACAATCCACAGCCTTGTAATCATTATAGAACATAACAGCATCTTTGCACTTGCTAAAAAGCTCGTCCTTGATTGCCAGTCCTCTTTGTTCCCCAAAGATCGGATAGGGAAGCTTTTGGGTGTTGACTCTGATAGTATAAATCGCCTCCACGAAGCCAATAGCAAATGAATCACCGGCTTCGGAAAGAGCTCTGAACGCATAAAGGAGGGATTGTCGGTGCATATCTCTTGAAATATGGTCCTTGCTTTCCACTCCTTTTTTTGAGTCAACCACCAACCCCACATAGGTGGACTCCAAATGATCAAGAAATTCCTTTCACTTAGCCTTGGCATCATGTTGGAGAACAACAACAAGTATCGGCAGAGAGTCCCGAGATTGATCGGTGTTGTGCTGCTCTTGCGATTGAATAAGTTTCAACTTCTCAAGTTAGTTTCCTCCTACTCGACAATGGCAAGACTTCATCCATCGCTGAAGGAGCATTGGTCATGGGAGGAACCTCCTAAGGTGGTGGTGGAATGGTTGAAGGATGTGCTAATGGTAGATTCTCAAGAGGTTCCTCCCACAACCAAAGCTCCTTTCGCGATTAGTGAAGTCTTGCCACTATCTCGAGTAGGAGGAAACCGACTTGGAGAAGTTGAAACTTGTTCAATCGCAAGAGGAGCCCAGCACTAATCAACATCGGGACTCTCTATCGATACTTGTTGCTATTGCCCCGTATGTTGCCAAGAAGGCCAAGTGAAAGGAATTCCTTGATCTGTTGAAGTCTGGCTACGTGGGGTTGGTGATTGACTTGAAAAAGGAGTTAAAAGCAAAGATCCTATTTCAAAAGATATGCAATGGCAATCCCTCCTTCATGCTTTCCAAACCTCTTCAAGAATCTAGTGGTGCATTTGCTATTACCTTCGTAGAGGCGGTGGATACTATTAGAGTCAACACCCACAATCTTCCCTATCCGATCTTCGGGGAGCAAAGAGAACTACCTATCAAGGACGGGCTTTCCAACAAGCGCGAAGATGATGTTCTGTTTTATAATGATTATAAGGCTATGGATTCTAAAATCCAACGCCTTGAGAAAGAAAAAGTAGAGATGGAAGCCAAGCTAAAGATAGTCTAAGAGAAGATTAATCAAGACAAGGCGAAGAAGACAAGCCTTAGCCTTTCGCCTCGACAGGAGTTCAAGAAGTGTCGGAGCTGGAGAAGTAGTTCGAATCCCAACGTTGGATGGTCCAGGACCCGAGAAAGAGAGAAAGACGATTATGCAGGAGAATCTGACTTTAGAGTCTATGTTACATTCCTTTGTAACCTAACCCGGATCCCTTGTTGGCTAAGTGGAAATAAAACACATTATCTTTCTCACTATTTGAATTGTGTCCCTTTTATTTCCTTGCAAATTTCTATCTTTATATCCTTTCGGCTCATTAATCCATAACTTGTATGAATCGTCAAAGCGATAATAACTTGTCAAAGTAATCATTGATTCCACACAATGAATTCTATCAATACCGAATAACCAATTGACTCTCGACTTCTCCGTCTATCTAACAAGAACAACCTGCTATGATTCATCATATTGAATTACTTTTTTCACAATGAGCTTAGCAAAATACCTTTCCACATTGATAATTGGATCTCTTTATACACTTACCCACGTTCTTCTTCGTTATTCCCCTTTTCTAGAAGGATTTCTAGCATGACCTTAACCGTTACTGGTATAAATTCTTCCTTCCTTCACCCATATTATTTCGGGTCACCACTTCTCACCGAGTATTTCAAATGTTCTGATTTGGCTGCTATCACCGCTTACTATTTCCTCTTTAAATTTCGATATCATATCTTCATATGGTTCTTCTTCACATGTTCCTTCCAACCTTATCCTAGGAAAACAACTCTCTTTGAAGAGGTAAGATTTCAACTAACTTCTAATTGGTCTCAACTTTATCTCATTTGAAATTACCTCTCTGTTTTTTTATTTTCTTTTCTCATGTGGAAGCATCTTCTTTAAGCTGAACTCCCAATAATGATATAACCAAGGACTTCGAATGTTTAGCCTTATTTAATGACACTTTCTCAAACTCCATCACATCATTTATGGAGAAAAGGAACTCTGCCATAGTCATTTCTTTTTTGGGATACATGTTCAACATCTTCTTCGACCATAAACAAGCTCCCAACTCATATGGAAGCCTTGCATGAACTAAGTTTATTTTCACCGGGGAGCCGAGTTCTTTCGGAATCATGGATTGCCCTATGCAGCAATTCTTATTGCTCTTTCGTGGTGACCTAGTGTCACTCTACTTTGACTTATTTTTATGATTCAAAGTAAGAGCTACTCGTAAACTAACCGAAATTTATTGTCTGCGACATATCCCAAACCATTTTCCTTTCGATGATTTTGCTTGAGAACTACCTTTTTATGTTCAGGAGAAATACTTTTTCCTACCTTGAATTCTTTTTGCTTCCGGAGAGCTACGCCTCCAAACTCAATTTTTTTCTTTTGATATGGTCCTGACATTGAAGCTTGAGATATCACTCCCTCCGCCCAAGCAATCTCCAGGTTCTTCTACTTACTCCTCATTCTTTGAATTTGTCTTTTGACAGTTTAGTAGGATGCTTGCCCGGGTGGTTTAGCTTGCATCCACTTCTCTTCAGGAATGTTGTAAGGGACTTTAACCGCCTTTTTATTTTGTACTTCCTATGGAACCGGGTCCGACGACGGATCATCAAACTCATCTCCCCAAGCATTTTATTCTATTGGGAATGAAAGAGGAGGGTAATCCAATGAATTACTATAATACATCACATAATCAAACTTATCACTAAGCTCTCCGAGAAGACCCACTCTCGGATCTCCTTCTCTCGTATCACCGCATAAGACTTTTCTTTTTCTCGGACTTTTATTTGACTTCATCATCCTTGCAAGCTTGGTTGCCAATATCACTATCTATAGGCACTTGTATTAGTTTCCTTTGCTGCATTTCCTCCCTTGATTGTGAAGGAGAATATCTCGTGGACACTATTTCGGACCTTACCTGTGACCTTACCTACGGCCTACCTTCCCTTCGGACAAACGAATCGGATCGGTATCTACCTCTCGGTCCTCTCATGAATTGGTACCTTGGAACATACCAATCTTGACTATCCAATTCTTGATGATAGCGAGTGCAAAGCCTACTATTACCATATCTTGATGAATCATGGACATTGACCATACTAGTCATCTTTGGAAAAGGTTCTGTATCTACTTTAATAGGAGCTTTACCCTTTTCTTCGTCAAATTGGATTTTACCTTGCCAAATTGCTTCTCGGATTGTCTTTATGAAAATAATGCTATTCACCGTATTATGGCTCGTAGAATGATGCCACTTGCAACATCTCTTGTCGGTTGGTTCCTTTTTGGACGGGATTTTCTATCCTTCACCCAACTTAATCAACCCATCTTTCAAGGACAAGTCAAATATTTCACCTAACTTGTATATGTCGAAAGAATAATTGTTTGTCTCCTTAACCTTGATTTTTGTGATATCACTCACTTTTGTTGGTTTGAGTGCTGGACACACATAAGACTTCTCCAAAATCATAGTTGCAAATAGCTATTTCGTTTTCTTCCTCTCTTTCAACCGAATTATTGAATTTGGCACTTTCTACAAAAGCTACCGTTTGACAATTTTCCTTCACTGGCTCCTTATCTCTTTCCCTCAACATATGCTTGTATTTAGAAACTCGTGTAGTAAACTGGAAGAGATCATCAAAAGCTTGTCCTTCAAACCTTTCCCGTAGAATGAATTTTAGCCCTTTAAAGGGTAAATCAATCAACTCTCTTTCGTTGAGAGATGTAAAACAACGATTCCTGGACTTCTTAAAATGAGCAATAAACCGGTTAGCTGTCTCGGTACTATATTGATACATCCTTGCCAGGTCGCCCACTATTACTTTTGGCACGGAACGGTAAAATTGAGAATGAAACTGTCTCTCTATCTCATCCCATGTTTGGATGGAGTTTGCAGGCAAATTTGTATACCACGCGAATGTTGTTCGTGACAATGACAACGGGAACAACCTTAATATCAAATATACATTAGTACCAAACTTCACGACATTGGGCCGAAACAACCAATATGTTTCACCGTTGACCGATCTTCTTTTCTTGTGAAGACAATAAAGTCCGGTCTCTTGAATCCTCTTGGGTAAGGGATATTATCCTCCCAATCGGGATGAGGCTTCCTAAACACTTGTCTCGGTATATCTCTATCTCGCTCCCAACTGTTGAATTACCAACTCGCTGTCATGACCCGAACCCCGCGAGACCATCGATATTCCACCTGACCATATCAACGTACGCTTCTCCAGGATCCAAAGGCCAACAAACTTACGCGGAAGCAAAAACAATCCCCGTACATAAAACAACAACGCTACGATAACTTGGGATGGTAAAAATAAACTTATGTACATATATACATATTCTTTACAACTCTCAAACTTAGGGCTTCAGAGGCCACCGCATGCTTCTATGACCACTACTACAAAAAGATCTGGTGGTCGAAGCCCGCCGCACAACCAAAATAAAGCACTCCACACAAGTCTAGAGGCCAACTACCCTAAGCCTCGTCATCGCTATAATCTACTACTTCCAGTTCCTCCTCTTCGATCTTAGGCGATCGCTCCGCATCGATGGCTCTATAATCTCCCCATCCTCTTCGGTGCCACGACCTCCGGGTCGCTCTGGGGTAGTCAAGGTCATAAGGGCCGACATCGGGGTGTACCACTACGCCATCCGGAGGTGCAGCATTAGTGGGGTCCTACTCCCCAACTCCATCATAGGGAATGTCGAATCCTCTCAACGGACCTACCGACAAATCTCCGTGGCGGTACGTCCACACTACGTAAGTGTGGGTCTTCCAAAAGAGCTCTCCGGTGTCCACCGTAATCGTAGTCATGTGCCTATAATATGTCTTATCATCCCCTACCGGATATTCTCAGAACTCATTGCTTTCCATATCCCGAGTAATACCGAACCTTGGAGGCGGATCGTTCATTGTTGAGGCGGAGGATCCGAAAAACAACGAACCCACGACGAGGTGAGATAAAATCTCGATAAGCTAGCCCCTAATCCTAGGCTAGGGCTCTAGTGCCTCCAGACAAGTTTTAAAATAGAAATTTTCAACGGTTCCTCGGGGATTTCCATAAATCCTCTTATACTAAAAAATTCAACTAATAAATCCCGGAATATTCCATTCTTCCTCCAAAAATTGCCACACCTTCACAAATATTCCACGTTACCCCCATATTGATGTTTCATGTCTCGGATCGGAATAAAAATATTCCATATTACTCCAATGATCGCATTCCACGCCTCGAGGTTGTAATATAAATAATTCACGTACTCCAAAGCCCGCGTTTAACGCATCGGCTATCATATAAAATTCCACGTTGGTCCAGAGCCCACGTTTAACGCATTAGGCTATATTATAACCGGACAGGACATGCGTAATAACGCCTCAAGTCACTATCCCGCAATTAACGCCTCGGGATATTATAATACTCATAACCCCGCTTTAACGCCTCAAGGTAAAATAATAATAGAGCCCGCATCACAACACCTCAAGCTATAATTCCTCAATCCAATATCGAGCCCGCGTCATAACGCCTCGTGCAACGTATGGTCTTATAAAATACGAACCCCGCGTCATTACGCCTCGGGGTAGAAATTCCACATTTCCTCTCTCTTATTCCACTTAAGACCATATACCACAATTGTGACAACTCGTAATCCGGCTCGTTTTCAAGCTACCATTTTCTTTTGTACGATCGCTTATCCAAAGCCGATGAGCGAACCTCATTCAAATCATCTAAGTTTATATGCATCCAATCTTTATAATCTTCTGGAAGTATATCACTTTGCAGCTGGACTCTTGAATATTCAACTGTTATTTTCATTGGCAAAACGCTTCGCGTCCATATGTGTGCATGTATGGACTAACCCCGTGCTTGATCTTCGAGAAGTTTGGTATGCCTATAATACTCGTTGATAACAAAACGTCCCACTCCCTTGGATTTTCTTCTAGATGCTTTTTGATTTATCATGCAACTATCTTATTTGTGGCTTCGCCATCCTATTAGCTTGCACATAATAAGGTGAGGAATGTACCATTTTAATCCCCCTCGAATGAACAAATTCCATCATTTTTCACATCAAAACCTTTGGACTTCGGGCAGGTTGTTATGAGATTAGTGAGCATGTTCATCCACCGAGATGTCGATCCCTCATTCCTAGTTATTCATTCAAGGAATGATCGAAACTACTTGAGAAGTGAGAACCCAAACATCTACGATAGCGGTTAACTTGGCCGAGGATATTGGAGGCTCGTATTATTGGTTTAGATGGAAACTCGATCCCTTTGTTGGGTTGGACGGGTGGAGTTGCCTATTACCTCATTCGAGTGGTGAGACAATTTGGTATGCTTCAAGAAATCCCATCGGAGACTTATCCTAGGATTTTCTCATTTGATTTGCCGCGGAGTGATCTCACCAAGAAGACTAAAGCACTTTATCAAGCTAAGATCAAGTCGATCATACATCCATTAGAGAACTCTCCCTTACAAGAGGTAGAGTAGCCAAATCATTTGAATGAAGAGATGGATATCCACCATGCTTCCAAGGAGTGTATTAAGAAGTTCAAGAAACTTCGACAATCTCTAGTGAAACTATACATCCCCGAGTATATATCACCTTGAGAACTCGAAGTGGAACCCTATATTCGGAGTATATTATACTGCGTGTACACCGAGGTAGAGCTATATATTCCAGAGGATCCAGAGCCATTATCACTCGAGGAGAATGAAGATCCTTATATGTGGGACTCGGATGGATCTAAGGATTATGTGGAGCCCAAGCGTCCCCGATGTGGATAGATAGATTCCCCATTAGTATTGATATGAGATTGTTGCATTTATGACATTTTGAACATTTTAAAATTATTTGGATTATAATAAACTCATCTTGCTCTCATTTATGCATAATTGATTCATTCATCATATAGCGACAATCAATTATCACGGATTGATTTCCTTTCAACAACATGATTACTTGTGATAAATGGAGAAAAAAACTATTCAGTGGGGCCAAGGCCCGCCAATGGGTCTTTTTCCTCATTATTCTTGGATAAACATGGTATTGAAGAGACTTTAAAGTTTTAAGTCCTAAGTACTAATTCTTTCAATTCTAACCCATATCTTGGAAAACAGGTGATATAAAATCACTAGCACTCACAAAGAAAGCTCGCTCCTTATGTGGCTAGTCTTGAAACACAAATGAATGCTATGGCCAATATGATGGCGAATTAAAGGCAATGTTGATTGCAATTCACGGGAAATATTTGATAGGTCCGGATCCAAATGTCCAACCCAGCTTCTTCTAATGACTCGATTAGACTCATACTACCAATTCTACTCCAAATGCTGAGATACCGCTTAAGGATCCTCTAGTGATCATTGAATTGGAGAAGATGGAGAAATAGATTCTCAAGGTTGAGGAGGGTGCTAAGAGGCTCGCTAAGATCGAGGAATGTCTAGCCGGCCAAGGTTATGAGCTCTCGATGTCCGATAAAGTAGCACTATTTGCTAAAATAGAGGTTCCAGCTTATTACAAGGAACCCGACTTCATAAGGAAATGCAATGGGACAGGGTGTCTTAAGGCGCACCTTAATTATTACCTCGTTGCATGGCTCAATACTCCAACAAAATTTCGTTATTAGTGAATACGTGTCACACCTCCAACCCTTCGAGCTCGATAACATCCCGTCACGACCGTTTACTTCGATTATTCCCAAGATCCAACGGCCAATAAAAATCGAACTTAATGCAATTGAAATGCACATACGGAAGCGATTACACATCTCCATACATAATACTAAAGATGACTCGGGACAAGAAGGTACGTCTGTTCACAACACCAATTACAGTCCAAAGGTTTCAATTCTAACTTCCAGACAAAATGAAATCCTTAGGGTCTCAAAAGTAAATCCATTTTCTACGCTTATTTCCTCGAATGTTCATCCTTGTCAAGCTCGATTTCCATCATCTAGGACCCGAAAATGTTAATCCCACGACGGGGTGAGAATAAATCTCAAGAAATCAACCCTAACCCTAAACTAAGTCACTAGTACCTCCAGATTACTTCTCAAATCAAAGACGTCAATAACACCAAGTATAGATATGATGCGGGCGCAAACATAGACATTGGTAATTTAAACAATCACAATAACTAGACATTCGGTAGTTCGAACCAAGCTCTACGTACCGGTACAGTAATCTCATTCTCGATATCAAGGCTCGCGTAATAACGCATCGGCTATCTTGATGTACTTGGCAATACCCGCGTAATAACGCATCGGGTTTACGTATAATTGCTAGGACCCGCGTAATAACGCATCAGGTCTAATCTCATTCTCGATATCGGGACCCGCGTAATAACGCATCGAGGCTATCTTGATGTACTTGGCAATACCCGCGTAATAACGCATCAGGTTTATATATAATTGCCGGGACCCGCGTAATAACGCATCGGTCAAATCCCGCGTTTAACGCCTCGGGATAATATCAAAACCCCGCGTCATAACGCCTCAGGGTATAAATAAACTCATCACCCGCGTCATAACGCATCGTTAACACAACTCATATATTCACCAGTCAATCGATCAAACTTAATCTCGATCAAAAAAATTTCCCATTGGCCAAGGGTTCACAAATATAATTCTCATTTCAACAAATGTTATGATCGAGTACAAACTCGACTTAATGAGCATTTATCCATAGCACACGAGAATACTCAAAGCCACATTACACTAGGCCCGGCACAAATTGCACCGCCATGCAATCAAGTCAACAAGCATAATTCTCATCAATTCAATCATAATTCACTCTCGTGCCTTACAAAGGATTAAATATCATACGGTCATTTAATTCATTCGACCATGCATAATTCAACTCATAAATCACCCAATTGGATCACAAATTGGTCCCTTAGTACCCTAATGTCTTAATAAAGGGTTAAGGGAAATTTACCTATTCCAATGAGCTAGTCGCGACCTTCAAATTGAGCTTCCGAATCCAAGATTAATTCTGTCTAAAACAGAGCAGATCGCCAATTAAGTTTCGTCGCGCCGTTTAGTCACAATTCTAGCTCTAATCACCAAACCACTTCACATACTCTTCATTAACACACTAATATACGTCGTAGCATGTCTAAACGACAAATTCAAGACAAGGCGACATCAATTCCAGCCTTGAACAGAACTGGACAGCACCTTCCCAGAATAGAGCAGAAACCGGTTCTGCTTATACCACCTCCAACAGTCCATAATTTCATCCTAAGCTCCCATTCAATATAAAATCAACTTGCTAAAACCTTCTTCTATATGTTTAATAGGTTCACCGAAACATTGAAGCCAATTGAACACCTTGAAGACCTCCAATTAGGTTAATCCTTTCAAGTGTGCAAACTGTCAATTTCTGCTACTCAAAACCCATCTCAAAACAGCCAAGAACACCTATCAATACTCAACTAAAATTATCATTCCAACTCAGCCAAGTCGAGTACTATATGTCTAGAACATCCCACACAAATTTTGAAGCAAAATGAGCTCTTGAAACCGTTGTAAGAGAGCTCTCTCTCAAACCGGGTCAGATTCAATCCCGACTGGACCTTTGTCCATTCAATCAGACCTATGGGAACAAATACCGGGCAAAATTTTGTTCATAATATATCCCTGGAAAGCCAAGACAATTATTTTTCAAATGGAGTTGACTTTACCTCAAAGCGACGTCGGACGAAGGAGATATGGCTGAAACAGTGAAGGGCGTCGGGACTTGTCGGGTTGAGCGATTTTCTGTGGGTGCAGAAAAATGAAGAGGAAGATGGGCTGGCGTGGAGAGCAAGTGTGGTTGGTCTGCTGAAGCAAAAAGGAAGAGAGAGAGAAGTTTCACCTCCATTATTGATTTGGTCAAGCTTGGAATAGTTAAGCACATGGTCAATTAAGACTAAACCTCCAAAATTTGACACTTGTCCTCATGTTAATAATATCCCATGAGCATTGACCATCATTGACCTCCTCATCTTCCAATTTTCAGTAGCCTAAGGGGACAAAAAGACCAAAATTCTCTTTAGACCACTTAAGGTAAGGTTAATGCTTGAGAGGTAAAATGATCATTTTACACTTGTCATCCAAAAAATTTTGATTTTTCCCAATCAAACTACTATCGATGAGGCGACGTCCGATTCAAGACCACAATTGGAATTCTTCATTTCTATTTTCCCTAGTTTGAGAACCCATTCTATCATTAGCCTTGAAGAGGGTCGAAATTCGGAATGTCACAATACGTCATAGGAAAATCTATCTAGGGTAGCATTAGCTTGGTTCATCAAACTAGAACCTAAAAGCTTCACTGATCGGGACAAACTAGCTGATGAATTTCTTCGCTAGTATAAATTCAACACACCGACTATGCTCACCGGGAAGATCTATTGAGAACATGAAAGGGAAAGAACAAAGCCATTCCCGCTTACGCTCGAAGTGGAGAGCCTTGGCTATGCAAGTAAAACCACCAATTCCCGAGGAAGAACTCGTTGACATCTTCCCCGAAGGCTCTACCCTTTGAGTTCTTTGATAAGCTGAATACCTCTAGATGCCAGAAATTTGCACATTTGATTAAAGTAGCGGAGCGTCATGATTGGGCTCTAAGGGAGAAGAAGACACTAGAAACGATATTAAGATGTCGGTATTCTATGAGAAGGGAAAGGGAACAATCTGGAGACATAGCTTTTGTGCCTAACTCTTCTAAGGCAAAGAAGTTCCCAACTCTACGACAACTCAAGGGAGTACTTCCTGGTCCAAACCAAGAGTATCCGAACCAAAAAAGAAACCGCCGGTTTTCACACCGCTACCACAACCACTATCTAAGCTTTTGCCCATGCTTTTAGAAGGGCACTTGATTGCTAAACAACCTCCAAGAACAAATCCTTCTAAATTCCCTGGACTCAATGAAACCCAATCCCGTGTCTACCATATGAGTGAGAAAGGGCTCGACGATTGTCTCCTCCTCAAGTATAAGGTGCAAGTTATGATAGATGGCGAAATTTTGGAATTCGACAAGCCGTAACCAAATGTACTACCCGATTATCGCGAAGCTAATGCAATATTCGAGGATGAGCGAGAAGATAAGTTGGAGTTCATCGTTGAAGTAGCGAAGTTGCAAGAGGTCCTGGATATCGCTTCTCAATATCTAGAAGAAGGCAATGTCTCACAAGAGCAAAAGAAGTTATGTCTTGCCAAGTTAATCGCTTTAGGTGTCATTGGGAGACTTGGGGACTCCACTTTTATGGGAACCTATGTCACAATAGACATGACCTCAAATGAATTCACGATGAAAGCCACAAGAGGAGAATCTTGGAAGATTCCTTACATGTATCTAATGAGCGTTAAAGATGATAAAGAACCTAACAAGGAACCAGATGAATATGAGATAGTCCGGGAAAAGCTCAAAAGAGTGACAGAAAGTTCATACAAGAAGCCTTATGTGGAGGAGATGTAGTCTACAATTTAAGGCCAAATAGCGGAGGTTATAACTTCAATGTTTTGTATTCCGCTTCTCCTAGCTTCTTCGTGGGTTCAAAGGATGTAGTTCCCGATGACCGGGGTGGAATGGACGAAGTAGCAGAGGAAAAAACTCGTTGGCACGATGGATGAAGAGCCTAGTAAAAAAAAAAACCTTCTAGATGAACAGAAAGAGCGGGAAGCTCGACATAAGAATTTCTAATATGGAGACTCACATATGCCATTTGGCAAGCATGGTGTTGGAATTGTCTCGATTGGTGACGTAACTTAATGGTTCCAAAGCTAAAGATAGCATGCAAGCGCTAGAAACGCGAAAAGCAATTGAGACACAAAACCACCGAATGGCTGACTTGCAAGAGCATTGCAATGAGTTGTCTAGTAAGATATCCAAACTAAGGGAACTTATAATCTCTATCACTCAAGCAAGGAACGTTCCACCTCAAGGACCAAGTCCGAGGGTGATACTCCACGTAAAATATGATGTTACGGGGTGCCTTGTGACCCATATCTAATATTATCTTCGCAAGATGATCGAATATCATGAGGATGATGAACCTCTCATCTAAAGCTTCAAGTTTAGCTTGACAGGATCCGCTTTACTTTGGTCGCAATCCATTGATTTAGATTGGGTTCCAAATCGGGAGGACCTATCGAAGCAATTCATTTGATGATTTGGAACCGAATCGAGGGATATGTCGCAGGGACTGATTTATTAAATGTCAAGAAGAGTGAAGACGAGAGTTTTGAACTCTTTGCATGAAGATGGAAGAAGTAAGCTAGAAAGGTGTAACCTCCACTATCGAGAGAAGGAAATGGTGGAATATGTATTGAAGTCACTTCCCGCAGAGTATTTTGATTGTATGTGCGCATACGATTACCACTCTTTTGAACACATGGTAGATATAGGCGTGAGGGTGGAAAGCATAGTGATGAGAGTCAAGATGGAACATCGTAGATGATTCAATGAAAGAAAGCCTGAAAGCTCTACCCGTATTAGACCCTCTTGTGGATACAATTCGAAGATATCCACGAAGATGAACTTGTTGGGCTGATTGATTCGCCGACTCCCTTCTTTATTTAATCTGAACAAAGTGGACACTACGGGGTGTGAATGAAGAAGAGCTCTCTCGTAAGCCCTTGATCATCAAGTTGACAAGTGACGAATCAAATGAAGTGCTAGAAAACCATAATGATATGATCAAACTAGTGAGGACCAAGATTCCACCTGTGGAAGAATACGACCCAAAGGCAGTATCTTCAAATTATGGAACCGACGAGATTGATGCCATTATGAGATCTGGAAGATGCTATATCCCAAGACAAGGTGAACCTCGAGAAGAGAGCGCCGGTCAAAGAAAGCGTCGAAGAACTCCAGTCCGTTGTAAGGACAAATGAGTATGAAGTTATAGATCAACTTCAAAAATACCCACATAGAACTCACTCTTGGATCTCTTTATAAACTCCGAGAAGCATAAGAATGCTCTAATGAAGGTGTTGAACGAGATATATGTTCTGGAGACCATAAATGAAGTTCAGCTCAAGGACTTCGTTGGTACAATTCTTTTGAAAGGTCAAATCTCCTTTTCGGATGAGGACTTCCCTAGAGAAGGATGAGTCCACAATAAAGCTTTCTATGTTTCCGTGAGGTGTCAAGGAAAAGAGATACCTCACATTCTGATCGATAATGGCTCCACTTTCAACTTATGTCCTTAAGTACTCTAGGATTTTGAGAATGAGTGAAGATCTCATCAAGAAGTCGAAAACCACTATTTGCTCATTTGATGGAATCTCAAAGCATGTGGTAGGTAAGATTGAATTGGATGTTATGATTGGTCCCATCAGGTTCTCTACTTCCGTTCCAAGTGCTAGATATTCCAAGTTTGTCCACGATGCTCCTGGGGAGGCCTTGGATACATGAGCTGAAGCAGTACCTTCGAGTCTTCACCAAAAAAGTGAAGTTTGTGGTGAACAGTAGACTAATCACCGTTCATGATGAAGTGGGGTAAACATACCTCGGTGAGATCCAATATACCTATAATTGTTTGCTCTTCTTATCAAACTGCCGCGCCTCTAGACCGGGATTATAGTTGCACTCTTTGCGCAGGCATTGTTACCTGCAGTCCTAATAATATGTACCAACTGGGAGAAAGAGGTATTTTACAATGAATCGATAAATTGAACGTTTTTACCATGCAAAGTATTTTCGGGTCTAATACCAGACATTTGGCATTGTTGCAAGCAAAGAAAGCCACCGACAGAGTATGTACCGCGGTGAGTCTCGCCTGGTGGATTGCTATCATAAAGCCACAGTGAAGAAATATCTCCATTGGAATCTGATGGTAGACTACGGACACTCTGGTTCCTGGCGTTGAAACCTAGTGCGAAGTGATGAAAAGGAAGTACTTGTATTCCTCTGGATCTCCGGCTATCGCAGGAAGAGCCACATGTGGAGCTTCTGCCGAAAGTCTGAAACAAATGTTAAATCTGTATACAGCAAGGTTGATCTCAGAAATCTCTTTATGATGATCTTATGCCGCAGTCCACCGCTCATGTGTTCTTTAGCATAATTTGGGTTTTACTTCCTGGGCTTGTGGAGAATACCTGTGTCGGCGGATTGCACATTTTCTGCTACTACAGACCATCACAAAGTTGAGCTGCTCTTCTCCGGCCTTTTTAACTGAACTCTGACATAAATAAGTCTCCAGGAAGTGTCAAGACAATGTCACCATTTGAACTTCTCCTCTTTGGTGTTTGCGAGAATACCTCTCTATGTCTCTAGGGGTTAACTTTTAGGCATCAGACCACTTATTTTGTCCAGGGTCACCTCCTGAGTCCGGTCAAAGGTCCGCTATACATTCCGAGGAGGTCACAAAAATTTGCTGTCTCAAAAGTCACAATCGAACCTCAAGAAGTTACAACAAGCATCGAAACCTTGTGCTTAAGGCCGAATTCTCTATGATCCATCCATAGCATAAATTTTTAGTGATTCCATCAAGAGATGTTAGGTTTTTCCATCTTTCCACATAGATCATTGGCCATTGGGTAACATAACAACAATTGCTATTGATATTGGAGTACTTGTCACACACAAATAAAAAATAATGCACCATTATAGCATAGTATCTTATCAATCGGAGATTCCAGCGTTTCCGAGAAGAACATTAAAATGAAAGAAAATTAATGCTCCAAATTAGTCACGAGTAATATGGAAAAAGTATAAAATTAGCCAAGCTGTTTATTATCGTGTTCATTTTCATTATAGAATAATTTCATTAGTTTTGGAGGTGAAATTGAGGGTCATAACTCAAAAAATTTTCCAAATTAATAGAGTGGGAGAGTGCCACCACAAGTGGCATAACTTTGGTACAATGCTTCAAAGAGCTGTAACTTTTTTATCACTTAATTGACACATTGATTAAGAATCGTTCACTTGAGTGTCATTCGTGATTTATGTAGCCGAAAAATCCAACGTGTCATTAATTTAATTTAGATATAAGGATATGGCTTGCCCAAGAGATAAAATCAGAAAAAGAGTGCGTGTATGATGTTGTTTTTAGCCATTTTGTTGCTCCAAATAAATTTGAAGATGAAATCGTAACTTAAATAATCAAAAAAAAAAATTATGGCGTTGAAATGAGTGCTTTACGAAAGTCGTGATACTTTTGGTGTTATTTTTTTTATGCTTCTCCTAGTTCACTTTTGCCTAACAAAGGACGCTAAGGAATTCAAGATAATTGATTTTATTTAAACCGTTCTTCTGATTCATTTGTGGGCTATACTTTGATAATTAGATAACAAAAAAAAAATTAGCTTGACACAAACGATGAGCAATTATCATTGTTAATCTAGATTATATTCCTTACATACTTTTAAAACATAAGGGAATTCATCGTCTCGTGAAGGTCCTTCGAGACGAAGGTCCTATTCTCGGGCTTCTTCCTTATCCGAAACGATTATTTATTGGCCCTCTCAATCAGGGACATCTGCACTTTGCACCAAATTTTTCAAACTTTTCCAAATAACGTTCTTGTGCTTGTCTCAGCCTAAACGCCGGTTGCTATTGCGGAAAACCTGAAACAAATGTTAAATTGATTGTATAACATGTCGCTTGAACTTGATCTTGGGAACCTTTCTTTTCTTTTAGAAAGATTTATAGCTGCTTCAGAAAAGTCCTATTGTGTGGAATTCACGGTTGAGCTAATTCTCGTTTATCTTTTTGGTACCAAGAAATGGGGTCTAATGAATTTATTCATTTTTTTGGTACTACGGACTGGACTATCACGATCACCTCCAGTAGATAGCCGGGCATCACATCACATGCTGATGAATTCAAAAGAAGAAGCGATTACACTTTTGGCCGCGAAGGGCAATCACCTCCTCTTGATGGTTCTCTCATTCTCTCCCCTCTAACAAACTGAGGAGGTGGCAGAAACAGAGTCGGGGAAGCGATAAAGGGCGACGACGTTCTCTTGAGGGAAAATATGAAAGAAGAAAAGGGGACCTGAAGTTTTTTGGGGACTAACATTTTCATTCTTGTCATTGCACTCCGATCTTAACAGCTGCCACCGATTGAGGCCGTTTGATGTCCCGGAGCCTCACCAAACCTCCTTTTCATTCTGCCCTGTTTTTCACTCAATTAATCCTCCTTCGTCAGCTTGATCGGGATTGAGTTTCAAAGCATACGATGCTGGTCCCGATTCTTCTCTGATGTCTCCGATTTTAGCTCCGTTTTCATCTATTGACCAGGTGATCTTTATTGCAGTTTTTTTTTTTTTTGGCTCTGTTTTTGTGGAGTTTTGAAGACCTGAGTTCAATTGATGAGCCATGAATTAATCACATCACACTAAGGCTGTACTGAATGATTTTTAAGGGCTTGTGACCTTAATACGGATTTCAAATGATTGTTAGAAAGAAAACGTGCCTTCGATTTTTTTTTAACAAACTGAGAATTCTTCCTATGCAGTAAAGTGTTTGGCAAAATGCATCAATGGTGTTAACATGGAATTGTCCGTGTTTTAATCAGTTCTGTAATGCCTTAGCTTGAGTCACTTGTCTCATTTCTTCTCTAGCGTTGGAAACCAATTCCATTTCATGTTTTGTTATTCTCGAATCTGAGCATCTTTCCTTGTTTTTCTTGTTTTGTGTTCTTGTACGTCTCTGCACTGATTTGCATGCTAAGTGAAATGGATTAAGAATTGGATATATTTAGACAAGGCAATAGGACTGGTATAAATTTGAGACCCAACCCGGTCATGGGAAGCTTTTTGCTAGACCTTTGAAAATGCAAGGGCTATAAAGGACAGGTATCGATGCCACATGCCTGTTAGAATAAGTGGATCCCAACGGCGCAGATGAGCAGGTGTAGAGGAGGAGATCTCGCCATACTCTTTCCTCAGTTCCCTACTTGGTGACCTTGACAAGTCATGGTTGCACTTGTCAATATCATTGAGCAGAGCATCGGACAAGATACGTGGCAGGATTTCATCCTCCATGTGACCTCGTCCATCCACAACTTCCTCATTTACGTCGTTAGAATTCACTACTTCTAATTGGCTTCGGCATCGATGCTATTGTCCTTCACAATCTCTCATTTCCAAAAACTCCAATAGAAAGCTCATCGCAACCATTGCAGTTTGCTTCATAAGACGACTTGTCAAAGTTGGCAAATCTTTGTTGACAAAAAAAAAAGTTGGCAGATCTTTCAAAAGAAACAGATATTCCACAGCCCCGCATTTTCTTGGCCCAATTTTTTGGCATCACGAGAGTCTTAAATGAATTGGGCGCTGAAAGACCACGAGTAGCTCGTTTGGCAATTCATGTTTCCTTAATGATGGTCACCAAGAAGGCTTGCTTGCAAGTACTCCTACGATCTTCGGTCGAAGAGCATGGGGCTACCTCCATAGCATAGAAGAAGAAGTCGAACCAAGTGGGAGATATATTTCAAGTTCCCCTTTTTGGATGGCATTCAATCTGGGTTTTCAGTTATACTTTTCTTATTATTGCAGTTTAATGGCCCACCTGACCTAGTTAAAGTTTGACTACTTATCCCGATAATTAGGGAGGGAAAATGGAGAATGTGTCAACTCTCAAATATGCTCCAAGTCAAAACCGACTTTCACTTCGAACTTTTTATGCTATAAGTTACATTTTTTTAAGGCTCTAAAAGACAAGGATGGCAAAAGATTGGAGATGCCACAAATTTGGGTGCCCACTTTTTGTTGGGTGTTCGGGTTGCCATATTCCTAGCTTTTGTCTATAAAATTGTGGAAAGGTAAATCACGGTTACCTTACCATTCTACTACAATTCGTCCTTTGCTTTCACCCTAACTAGAAGTCAGTTTGATATTCCTACAATCGCTTGTTCTTCTTATCGAGCTGTAGGGCTTCTGGACTGGAATTATAGTTGCACTCTTTGTGCAAGCATTGTTGTTTTCGGTGCTAACAGGATGTACCGGCTGGGAGAATGAGGTACATAGCTCCGTGACTCCATTATCACGAAGCTTCAGTGAAGGAATATTGCCATTGGAATCAGATGGTAGACTACACGACTCTGGTCTTGGCATTGAAATATGGTGCAAATTAAAGAAATAAGCGGCACTAATCACTCTGGATCTCATGGGCTGCCGCCCTTGAGGAAGAGCCACAAGTGGAATTTCTACCAACAGTCCGAATTAAATGTTAAATCCGTATACAGCAAGCTTGATCTCAGAAATCTCTTTATGAGGATCTAATGTCGCGGTCCTCAACCTCGTGTTTAATATTTGGGAAGAGTTTGGTGCACAGTCCATCGCTAATGTTTTCCTTAACATAATTTTATTCTTGACTTACTAGACTCTTGGGGAGTACCTGTGTCAGCGGACGGTACTTTGTCTTCTCGTCCTTGATTAATTAGTAGGACATGAACAAGTCCTCTGCAATAGCTATTATCGTGTTTGGAAGTGAAGTTGAGGGTCATAACTCACAGAAAACTTTCCAACTCTAAGAGTTGAATCTCTGATTGTTCAAGTGATTGATCTGACAGCAACTTGATGTTTTGAAATAATCTTGATTATGGAAGAGCTTCATATGTTTAGAGTTGAAGCTGTAGGCCTAAGTCCATTTCAGAAGAAAAATAAATTCAATATGCTTAAATTTTACCAACACTTTCATGAGTTTACATGTACGGAAAATGATTTTGATTTTACGCACGCGAAGCAGCAGAATCTTCTATTAAATTGCATGCAAGTTAGGATGTGGCCGAAATTATAGTTGCTCATTGAAGAACTGGCCTTAATTTTCAAACGACAAGTCATTGAACTTTTATCCAAATTTCGTCAAGTCACATAACAGCAATTCAAGTTTCTGTCCGGTTAGATTGTTGATGGATCACTGATCCAGCATTGGATAGATCAACTGGATTGAAGCAAAATTGAAGTTATTTGACTTAACTGATAACACTGGAAAGTCAGATAACACATTTTATAAGTTCAGTGATCGCAAAAGATACTTTCTCTAGTGAATTTTTAAGCAACGCATCATCATTCGATGGCTATTGACTATGGATTTGATAGTATTCTCTATTGAATTTTTAAGCTACGCATCAGCATTCGATGGCTATTGACTATGGATTTGATAGTATTCTATTTATTTCTACTCGTCAAGGAATGTTTATTTCATAATTCAGACAAAACAAAAAGCAGCATACTTTCCATTTTCCAATCAAAATAATCGAAAAGAAACAAGATTTGCCTCATGTGGTGAGATCTTCTGGATGTCTTGTTTCACTTAATTAGCTATTACTCCGAAGGTATTTGCTCAAAAGACGATCCGAATGGTTCATCGAGAAGATGAAAACACCACGTGACAATCTAAGGAGTTCATCAATTAAGAGCATAGGCTCTCCCAAACCTGTACCTCGCTCGACGTTAGGATATTCAATTATAGTTTTAAATAATTCTATGAGAATTTTATGCGAGGAGTCTCCACTAGCCTATGGGGCCGACTATAAATCAAGTGATGTATGAGTGTATACCTCATTTCTTATACAACTAGAGTTTTCTAGGTTCGGGGATTTGATTATACTAGTTATCTAACTAGTATACTTTCGTGCCTAAATTTAATTTTTTATTCACTAACTATCATGACCCGAATCTTGCGAGGTCGTCGACATCCCACCTAGCCACGCTTACGTACGCTTCTCCAGGATCCAAAGGCCAACAAATTTCTTGCGGAAGCAAAAATCATTCCCGGTATATAAACAAATAACATCACGATGACTTAGGACGGTAAAAGCAAACTTATATAAATAAGTACATATTCTTTACAACTTTCAAACCTAGGGCTTCAGAGGCCACCATGCAAGCCTATAACCATCTATAATAAAAAGATTACGTGGTCGAAACCCACTATACTTCCAAAATAAAACACTCTACAACGTCAAGAGGCCATCTACCCTAGGCCTCATCCTCGCTTTTAGGTACTATCTCATCGATAGCTGCTAACTCATCCTCGTCCAATATCGGTGGTTGCTCCGCATCAAAAGGCCCATCCTCTTACGGCACCATGACCTCCGGGTTGGGTTCCACGTCTTCCAAAAGAGCTCTCCCGTGTCCACCCAAATAGTGGTGGCATGTCTATAGTACACCCGATCTTCCCCAACCGGGTACTCTGTCACTACCGTTTTCATATCCCGAGGAATGTCGAACCTTTGAGGTGGGTCATTCATTGTTGAGGCGGAGTGTCTAAAAAATGAGAGCCCATGACGAGGTGAGATAAAATCTCAGTAAGAAAGCCCATAACCCTAGGTTAGGGCTCTAGTGCCTCCAGACACGTCCTAGGCGAGCAATTTCCAACAAATCATCCGACAATAAAAAAAAATTCCACAATTAAATTCCTGAATATTCCATTCTTTTTCCAAAAAATTGCCACACCTTCACAAATATTCCACTTTACCCCCATATCGATATTTCACGTCTCGACTGGAATAAAAATATTCCACGTTGCTCCAAAGCCCTCGTTCCACGCCTCAAGCTATCATATAAAATTCCACGTTGGTCCAGGGCCCGCGTTTAACGCATCAAGCTATACTATAACTAGACAGAGCCCTGTAATAACACTTCAGGCCATTATAAATATTCCACGTTGATCCGAGCCCGCGTTTAACGCATCGGCTATCATATAAAATTCCACATTGGTCCGGAGCCCGCGTTTAACGCATCGGGCTATACTATAACCGGACAGACCCGTTTGATAACGCATCGGTCACTATAACCCGCGTAAGAACGCATTAGGTTAAATATCCCGCGTTTAACGCATTAGGATAAAATAGTATGCCGAACCCCACATTTAACGCGTTAGGATAAAATAGTATGCCGAACCCCGCGTTTAACGCCTCGGGGTAATATAATAATAACAAGGCCCGCGTCATAACGCCTCATGCAATTTATGGTCTTACAAAATACGAACCCCACGTCATTACGCCTCATGGTAAAATCCCACACTTCATCTCAATTAATCCACATAAAGACCATATACCACAATAATTCCTTGATCGCTCATCCGATACCACACGATCACTTAAATTCTTCCAATCGATCAATCTTCGCCACGTGATCTTGCTAAATTTCCTGATTAGCGATCGATACCATCCAGATCTCACCAATTCCCTCTAACAAAAGATCGGAACCACACGATCTTCTCAATTTTTTTCAATTGCCCAATCAAGACTACTCGATTAAATTGTACTGGGCAATTACTCGATCGAAACCACGTGATTCACTCACGTTAGAGAATTAATAAATCGGGACCACCCGATAAGGTCACAATAGACCAATGGCCAATCAGGCCACACGATTAATTTTGTCGCTACAAAAATTAATCTATGCCACACGATCAAAATTATACTAATGTAGCAATTAATAATTACCGTACGATCAGAATTCCACTAACGTACAATTAATACGTACCATAGAATAAACTATAGTAACGTAGCAATTAATCCGAGCCGTCCGATGAAAGTATCATCACGTGCGATTATTTTCCACCACTTGATTAATCTTCACTAAGCAGGAAATAATCTTGGCCGTCCGATCAAGCTTCCTCAACAAGATTCATCCTAGGCCGTTGGATTAAAGCAAGATAAGCTAGATCAAATCCTAGCCATCCAAAACCAATCATGCATTTCACTATTCATGCAAGAACACATTTCTCTTTCCTCCCTTCATTTGCATTTTCGGCCAACTCTATGAACTAGCACAAAACCAACCAATTTTTCACCAAAATCACTCAATCTATAGTCTATTAGCAACCTAGATACCTAATTTAAGGTTAGGGACCAACTTACCATAATTTTAGCAAGTTTTCCGGTGAGAAATCGAGAGAAGTTTTGAAGCCCGATGAGAAAATGTCCAAAATGTCGAAAATTTAATTATTGGAACCCCGAAGGTCCGACGTCAAATTTTGAAGCTGATTCGCGATCAATCTCGATCAATTGTAATTTCAGCGTATCTCGAACTAACGGGCGGCTTTTAGAAGTTACGCGTATCGACCCGTGATTTATGTGACGTTTAAGAATTTCTCGTGCCATGGCGACTTTGGTTGTCATTTAATTGCGAGGGTTAATCACTAGTACCGATGGGCACAATCGTTAGAAAATAATTTAGGGACGTTCGGAACCCATACGAGGTCAAACGGAATCACCCATGATCCAAGCGTAGGGTATTACCCAAATCGTTCCTTAATTACTCTAGGATCGGCCTATATTAGTCCAAAATATTTTCTCGACAATTTTCATGGCGAAAGAGTCAATCTAGGATCAAGTTCTTAGGTCCACGTACTCGATTTTCCTAGCTAGCCATTCCCATTTGGTTAGTCTGCTCGAGAGGGATCAACTCAAGTGAGATTAAACCGAAATACATCAATGAGATATTTCATTCATTCATAGTTTCGAAAGTGGGTCGGAATTCGGGAAGTCACACTAACCAAGCAGTCTTTTTACCAATTATGAGTCCTAATGTTCTTGTCCGTCAAATATCCATGCAATGCTTGCTTATTGTGATTCTAATATTTATCCTAAACATGCTAAAAAAAAAAGACCAATCAATGTATTGAAAGTGTGTGATCAAGTAAATGGAAATAAAAATGAGCAAACAACAGCCTAGCATTTGTCTCTGATAACATGCAAATCCTACTGTAGAGTTCTATGAGATTGTTCATTTTGTTAGTCCAAATTTTGTCCAAAAATCTACACATCTCTTAGAAATTATTCTAATCCTAAAGTACTTATTAAAATCGCTAAACTATGCGCATTCTAATATAGGAGAATCTATAACTAATTCTAAACTAGCCAAAATGTAATTTCTAAGCCTTTTCCCTTTTTTTTAAAAAAAATTGGGAATTTTTTTCTTGACCTTTTGGAATTAGAGAAGAACTTCTTCGCGTGGGCGGCATACATAAAAGGCTATTCAGAACCCCTCCCTCTTGTATGAGTTGCATTGCCATCATCCATTTCTCCTTTGTCAGGTTGTAGTACCTTAAGTTTCGGAGTTAACGACTCTCTAGTTTGATTATTTCTACTTTTATGGCAGGGTTCAAGTCCCTTCTTCTGCTCCTGGCTTGGTCGTTTAGTGGTAACGAGTGCAGTGCATAAGCCCCTTTAGAGAGAGGGGCTTTTCCCTAGAGCAACTTGCATAGGGTTCCAAACCTATCAACCTAATAAGTGGAAAGAAGCAAGCCAAAACCTACAAGTTGCTGGCTTTTTTAGCCGTTGTGCGTTTGCGTGCTTCAGTAGAATTTATGGATCCAACCCCGACCTAAGGTCCGGGTCGGCTCTGGATCTTGGAGCAACCTTTTGGGCCTAGTTTGACCATATTTGTTTCACACCAATTTCTTGCTCAGCCCAACTACATTCGGCCCGGCCTCTCAATCCCCTAGCGCCCATTCGACCTTCAGCCCATTTTTTTTTCTATTTTTTTTTCTCATTTTTCATTTTTCTTTTGACTTTTTTTTCTTCTTCGGTGAGAGCTTCACCGATAGCGCCTGCCTTGGAGCTCACTTCCTCCCCTCAAACACCTCGTCATGATATTTACTACCAATGCCGGCGATTATTGTTACTTCACCCTCATCAGCCCCCAATCGTGATAGTTAACTGTCCGCCAGTAACCTATCCTAGCTATCTTATGAACTGGTTCCAAAACATACGCTTGCAGCGTCGTTGATTATCTTCTTTTGTTCTCTTAATTTCTCTATTAGATGAAGCAATTGAAAATTACATTCCCTGGTTGTTTTATTGCCTACAACAGCTTCAAGAGTTGGTCCTTGGAGATGAAGGTTCTATTGTTGGGACTTCTTCCTAATTAGAAACTTGAAACTTCTATCCCCTCAATCAGGTACATGTGATCTTCACAAATTCATATTTTGACATCAATTTTTAATTTTTTTTCCAAAGTTATTCGTCCTAATATTCTTGTGTTTGTCTTAGCCTAAACATCGATTGATTCTACCGAAAACCTGAAACAAAAGTTTAAGTGATTGTATAACACGAGCCTTGAACTTGTCATGGGAAACTTTTATATTCTTACTATAGTTGTTTAGTAGGAACAACTTAATGTATGACGCTTGTCAAACATTTTTAACTAGTGATAATGATTGGTTCGGTGACCCATATAATGGATTATACTTATTAAGATCTAAAAACCCCAAATATTTGAATTCACGCCTGGGCTATTTCTAGTTTTTTTTGTTTTTTCACCAAGAAATGGCGGTTGAGTTAATTCATTGATTTATCGATTAGAGATCATCTCTCTGAATGGGGCTATGTCAGACTGCTGCTAGTCCATGAAGTGCTCTAGAAACAATCAATCTCTATTGTAGCTTGTCATAATTTTTCTCGGAATTCTTATGTGAAATGCATTGAAAATTATATAGACATTACGATAAAATGAACATGGGTATGACTTATTGTAAGGGTATGATGGGTTCACAGAGATCCATCATTCTTAGTTAAGTGAATTTGGATAATTTACATAAAATATTATATGATTGAAGAAAGATCTGATAGAATCCTTTGACTCATCTCTCTCTCTCTTCTCTCTCCACTAACTGTCCCCCGTAAATGTTTGCGATAAGTTGGTTTCAGAAAGAGAGGAGAAAAATTCTTTCTTGATGGTCTAATTCTCTCTCCACTAACAAAACTGAAGAGAAAAATTCCCTCTCGAGGGAATAGAAGAAAGAAGAAAAGGGGGACACCTGATGTTCCTTGGACACTAGCCGCCACTGATCGACACGGTGCGACGTCCAGGAACCTCACCAAACCTCCTTTCATTCTGTCCTTTTTCACGCTCACTCAGTCCTCGGCCTTTCATCAGAATTCAGGTAAAATGTTTGACAAAATGCCTTAACGGTGTAACCGAGGATTGTCCATGTTTTCATCAGTTCTGAAATCCGTTAGTGGGAGTCACTTGTCTCATATGTTCTCTAGCATCCAATTCAATTTCATTTTTTTTAAATTCTCGAATCTGTGCATCTTTCCTCGTTTTTTTTTTTGTTCTTGTATGCCTCTGCACTGATTTCGGCGAAGAATGATCGGAGACAGATCAGATGAGTGTGGATATCCAACAGAATTCGAAATCAGGTTTCGGTTAGCATAATTTTCCACGTTAGTTGCCTTATAATTGCACTGTGATGACTGGATTAGGTGATTAATGAATGTAGGTAATAGCCAGAATAGATGGCCGGCAGCGAGGGAGTAAGGTTGACTGCCGGAGTTGGCAATAAGCATCGATGGCCGGAGGAAATGTTGCTCCGGCGAGATCGTCGGTGAGGAGGTCTCGGGATAGCTCTAGGAGAAGAGGAAGCCGAAAGAAAAAAGAAAGAATAGAAAATACAAAAACAAAGAAAAAATAGAAAATAAAAATTAATAAATAAAATGTAAATGGCATAATATAAAAGAAATGAAAAATATATAAAAAAAAAAAGGGATATGGGCGGGATATAATAAGGCCGGGTCAGGCTAAGAGAACAAGTTGAGTTGGGAATTTGTGGGCCGAGTAAAATGGATTAAGAATTGGGTATATTTAGACCAGGACATGCAATAGGCCAGGTCCGAACTTGAGACCCAATGCGGTCATGTTTACCAGAAGAGGTGATGTAAGTCCCTTGGAAGCGAAGCGAGGGCTATAGAGGAGGATAGTATCGAGGCCACACGCCTATTGAAATAAGTGCACCCCAATGGCGAGCAGATGAGCATGTGCCCGCCATTGGGGATCGAGCCAACTCTTAAACAGAAACACCATTTGCATAATTCACAATAGCATCTCAAAGGTCATGCATTGCACATGACAATCTTATGGCCTCGCCGTAACGCTACCACAGACTTTTGCACATAGGAATTTTTTTTTTTTTTTTGTGGTCAATATCACCTCCTATAGATTGCCATCATCCATCATATGATGATGAATTCAAAAGGCGCAGCGATTACACTTTGGCCCTTAAAGCTTGGTCAGGTGAGAACAAAAGGGATAGAGCAAATCTGATGGGGAGCATTCGCTGAAGAGTCCAAGTGGTTATCTAGAGTGAGTTGGATTTGAATTGAAAGGAAACCAAAGATTGAACCGGGCCAAGAACCGATCGTGGGTATCGCTTTTGAAAATAACACAAAAGGAGATTATTTTTATGGGAACTTCTTTTCTTTTCTTTTTAAAGGAAAAATTATGTGGACATTGGATTGTGGAACTTGGGAAATCCTGCATGTGGGCTCGTAAGTTGCTGCAAGAAGATAGAATTTGTTGAGCTTTTAAATTTTGAAGCAAAATCTCATCTCCACAGTATTTCAAATTTCACTCGAATCCTTAGCCCCATGGTTCTATCTTCTATGTATTCAGTGCCTGCCAAAAATTTAGATCGGAGAAAAACGTACGCTCGTGAGAATAGGAAGATTTCACGGTTTTAGGAGAAGTGCACGCAGCCAGGTCTTGACCGCGCCTCTTAAAGAGATGGTGGAGCTTACCTCCTTGATCAAGAAGGTATTGATGATTTCATAAGGATGAGTCTGTTTGGAAGTATATTGTAATTTGTAGTTGCATGTTGATCTCCGAGGCTTGTGCTAAATGCATAAGCCAGAAGAACCTGTTCGCTATTCATTGCAGAATTTCTCTCTCCCTCTCTCTCTCTTCTATACATGTGATAAGTTGGTTCAGAGAGAGAGATTCGCTCTTGACGGTTTTCTTTCTCTCTCCTTTAACAAACTGAGGAGGGGTTACGACGGTTTTATTCTCCTCTTTACGTGCTGATGAATTCAATGGATGAAGGGATTACACTTGTGGCCGTAAAGCTTGCGGAGGGTGAGAACAAAAGGTATAGAGCCATAAATATATGCGATAAGTTGGTTTAGAGAGAGAGAGAAGAGAAAAATTCCCCCTTGATGGTTTCTCTCATTCTGTCTCCTCTAACAAACAGAGGAAGGGGGCAAAAACAGATTACGACGGTTTTCTTTCTTTGAGGGACAAGCAGGAAGAAGAAAGAGAAAGGGTTGGGGAATGACGATTTTCGTTCTTCTCATTTTCTCCGGTCGTAATAGCAGCTGCCGTCCGACGTTCCAGAGCCTCACCAAACATCCTTTCCTTCTGCCCTGTTCTTCGCTCGCTCTGTCAGTCCTCGACTTTTCATCAGAATTGAGCAAGTAAACAACTTACCTTGACCGAGATTACGAAGCATACTGTCACGCCCCGACTCTCGGGCCCGCAACATCCCTACCTATTACGCCTCAGGTCAAGAAGAATGACGTCCCAGGCACGTCATTGACCCCTTTAATTTTTTTAATCTTCAATTACGCATGCGGAACGTGCACTCCCCAAAAAATCAAATCAAACAACAGGAATAGTTAAACAAATAGTTACACCAACCAAATCACAACAGATCAGCAAACATCCCCTTGTATTCAATTATCTTTATTAACCCAAGGATGTGAAACATCCACAAGCCCATTCTTCGGGCTACTTTCTACGACCCTCCGAGATATCAAGTCAAAATTTACACAACTCCCCAACTTATCCCATAAGGTCCACATCCACTTCCAGTTCTCCACGGGTAAGGCCTTAAAATGTTTAACAACGACGGGGTGAGAAATTAATCTCGGTGAGTCAACGCCTAAGCCCGGCTAGGGCGTTGATTCGCTCGACGTCCTAACAGACAACCACAATATCACAGAGCAGATAATTCAACCACATGCAAGTTTACCGGTCTTGACCCGGCATAATGCGATGCGAGCGACTCAACAGTCAAATCAATTCAATTTATTGGCAAAGCATCGCCATACTTGCATGCACAAGACACCACACGTAGTCCATTTATTAACCGGTGACTCACGCGACCGGGCGTGACACCGACTCACACGACCGGTGTGGTCCCACACTACGGCCGGCAGTGTTATCAGCAAAAACCAGGCATCGTCCCATATCCTCTCGCGACGACGATCGAAAGCTATGTATCCAGCGCGGCCGGCGCGGCATAGCAAACAGGCATTCCAATAAGGAGCATCGGTCCATCACAAGTGCGACCGGCATCCGACAATCCCTTAAATCCGTACGACTGGCACGGGGCATGAATTGTCGTGCATCCGACAAGTCGTGTGATTCGATCGACACGGCACGATCATGTCGGGAACAACCATTAAGTGGTCACTCAAGCGCATCCGACAACAATCACTCAAATTCTTATTTTTACACTTAGCCGGATGCTCATGCGACGTGATCAAAGACTCGGCACCAGGCCATTTTCATGCTAAAATATGCATTTTGATTCCACACGAGTTGCATGAATGCACGAATTATCCACGAGACTTTGCATCTCGAAAATGTGGGACCGACACCCACAATTTTCACCCATAGCATCCAACACGCAACACCAAGCATCCATATAAGCGAGCAATCCGGACAACCAACCAAACATATATCAATAATTTGACGATAAAAGCCGATCCAGATTTATAAAACAATTATCAAAAATCCAATCCAACTAGAAATCAATCGTTTCCTCGGCTCTACCCTATCGCTCGCTCGCGATCAAACAACGGCAGGTCACCTGCCCGGTCGGACAATTCCATCTATTCACCAATTAGCCACGAGACAATTTAACTAAGCGATCGACTTAATTAATCGTGGTCATTTAACTTAAACCTAGTTTCTATCTAAACCGACCACGATTAAGCTACCTAAACGCCCCATTAAACTAATTATACTAACTAAGCGCAATTAGCGCCCCTAATCGGGGTTTAGGGGTCAACTCACCAAAACGACGGTCGATGTCGAGTCGGGCATGAACTTCGAGACATGGCCGAAAATCACTGTTCACGGGCCGAAATCACTGTTCAATGATACTGTTCACCGCACTATTCACGGTACTGTTCACCAAACAGTATCTCGCGCGGGACGCTCTCGGGTTGACGACGGGGTTGCGATTCCGGCGGCGACGACGAAGGATGGCTTGGTCTCGGAGGCGGCGGCCCACGGAAACTCAGGAACCACGAGACGATGATGAAGGGTGGCACGGCTTGAGGGTGGCCATGGGCTCGGGATGAGGCCGCGATCGTGGGGTGCGGTGTGAGCTGGTGGAGCCGGGGCTGCGATCTCGGTGGCCGGAACACCCGGATCTGGTGGGTCTCGGTTGGGTCCGCGCGGGTCGGCTCGCGGGTTGGTGGGGGTGGCGTCGGACGGAGCTCGACGGAGGTCGAGGCGGCGAGCAGAGGATGAAGAGGATGATAGAGTCGGGGATCTGTGGGTTGGTGACGGCTACGTGACGACGCGAGGTGGAGGAGGGCATCCGTGGGTCCGTCGGTCGCTTGGAGTCGCGGGTCCCCGACTGGTCCGAGCGGCTTGCGGACTAGGTGGAGGTCGGGGCGTCGCGCATAGCGAAGGGAAGGGAGAAGAAGAAGAGAAGAAGAAGAAGAAGAGGGGAGGGAGGGAGAGCACGTGGGGAGCACGAGAAGAGAGAGAGGGTGATGGGATGGTGGCTGTTGGAGGGTGGGTTGGCTGAAGAGACTTGGGGGGGCTCACGAGTCGGGGTGTTACACATACGATGTTGGTCCAATTCTTCTCCGGCATCTCCGATCGTAGCTCCGTTTTACATCTATTGACCAGGTGATTTATTGGCTTTTCTTGTATGCTCTATTTCTGTGGAGTTTTGAAGACCTTAGTTCAATTCATGAGCCCACGGATTAATCACATCAAACTAAGGATGTACTAAATGATTTGAGAGGGATTGTGACCTTGATACGGATTCCATTCGATGTTACACGAAAGCGTGCCTACGTCTTTTTTTAACAAACTCAGAATTTCATATGCAGGTAAATCTTTGACAAAATGCCTCAATGGTATAACCGAGAATTGTCCATGTTCTCATCAGTTCTTATATGCGTTAGTGTGAGTAACTTGTCTCATTTGTACTCTGGCATAGGAATCCAATCCAATTTCTTTCTTTCCTTTTTAATTCTCGAATCTGAGCATCTTTTCTTGTTTTTTCTTGTTTTGTGTCCTTGTATGTCTGCGCTGATTTCGGCGAGGAATGACAGTGAGTGTGGATATCCAACGGAATTCGAAATCAGGTTCGGTTAGCATAATTTCCCATGTTTATTGCCTTGTAATTGTACCGTGATTTCCGTAATAAAAAAAAAATTTGCACTGTGATGGTTGGGTTAGGTGATTAATGAATGAAGTACGGTGATGGAAATAGCCGGAGTAGATGGCCGGCAATGAGAGAGTTGGCTGCTAGAGTTGGTAGTATGGGTCGATAACCGGAGGAAAAGTTGCTCCGGTGAGCTCGTCGATGAGGAGGTCTCGTGAAAGCTCCGGGAGAAGAGGAAGCGAGAAACAAAAAAAGAAAGAATAGAAAATACAAAAACAAAGGAAAAATAGAAAATAAAAGTTAATAAACAAAAAGTAAATAGCACAATATAAAAGATATATAAAAAAATAGGAATATGAGCAAGATATAATAAGGCCGGGTCAAGCTAAGATAACTAGTTGGGCTAGGAATTTGTGAGCTGAGTGAAATGCATTAAGAATTGGATACATTTAGACTAGCAAATAGGCCAAGTTCGAATTTGAGGCCCAACTCGATCGTGTTTACGAAAGGAGGTGATGTAGGTCTCCTTGGAATGCGATGCGAGGGCTGGAGAGGAGGATAGTGTCTATGCCACATGCCTGTTGGAATAAGTAGACCCCAACGGCACGAGATGAGCATGTGTGGAGGAGAGATGTGTGGAGGAGGAGATCTCCATACGCCCTCCTCGGTTCCCTGCTTGGTGTCCTTAACAAGAGTATTGTTGACGCCTAAATTTTGACTAATATATATTTTGCATAAAAATTAGAACTAATTTTAGTTCTAAACAAAAATCATCTCACATATTCATTTAGCATTGGCATATAATTTGAACTTAATTTAACAGGCATCTGGACTAGGCATGGGATGAAAAAAATGTACCGAGAAGATTCGGGCTTGAAAGAAATATTTTCTCGGGGGACGTATTGCAAATACTCGAACTTCGGGGATTGTATTGCAAATACTCAAAACTTCGGGGATCGTATTACAAATACTTGAAACTTTAGGGACTGCATTGCAAATACCAAAAGAAGATGGGGAAAGGAAGATGGTGAAAGGAAGATGAAGAAGAGAAGATGAAAATGGAAGATGAAGAAAGGAAGATGAAGATGAAGAAGAGAAGATGAAAATGGAAGATGGAGAAATGAAGGTGGAGAAGAGAAGATGAAGATGAAGAAGAGAAGATGAGGATGGAGAAAAGAAGATGAAAATGGAAGGTGGGGAAATGAAGATGAAGAAAAGAAGATGAAGATGAAGAAAGGAAGATGAAAATGGAAGGTGAGGAAATGAAGATGAAGAATGAAGGATGAAGAATTTTGTCTATAAAAGAGGAAGTTTTTTTGGAATGGAAGAGAATGGAGAGAGTTTTTGGGGTGAAAGAGAATTGAGAGAGTTTTTAGAGGAATTCTTTAGAGAGGAAAAAGAGAATTCTTGAGAAAAAATTTGGAGAGAGTTTTGAGAGGGCTTGAGTGTTTTGAAGCTCGGTGCTACCATTGCCAATTTCTGCACCCATCAACACAAGCCACAAGTTCATCACCATCGTTCAAGCTCGCATAGAAAAGAAAGTTAAGTGATTCCCTAACTTTCTTTAATTTCGAATACAAATTAGCTCAGATTTTCTACACTGATTTTTTCTCTCTACATTTTTATGTTAAATAACAGCTGCATATCCGTCACGTCCCAAACCCTACGAGCCGTCGACATCCCACCCGGCCAACACTATGTACGGTTCTCCAGGATCCAAAGGCCAACAAATAAGTACACTTGCGGAAGCGAAACAATTCCCCGTACGAGAAATTAATTAACATCACGATGACTTGGGACGGTAAAACAACTTATGTACATATACACAATTGTTACAACCTTCAAACCTAGGGCTTGAAGCCCTTTGTACAAGCCCGTGACCACCTATAACAAACGATTACGTGGTCGAAGCCCGCTATGCTTCCAAAAGAAAATACTCTACAAAAGCTCAAGAGGCCAACTACCCTAGGCCTCGTCCTCGCTATTCGATGCGATATCGACTCTCGCCTCCAACTCATCCTCGTCAAGCTCGGGTGGTAGCTTCCGCATCCTATCACTCTACAACCTCCCCATCTTCTCTTGGTACCATGACTTTAGGGAATATCGAATCTCTCGGGCGGATTATTCATTGCGATGCGGAGTGTCCGAAAAACAACGAACCCACGATGGGGTGAGATAAAATCTCATAAGCTAGCCCCTAACCCTAGGCTAGGGCTCTAGTGCCTCCAGACAAGTTTTAAAACAACAAAACTCGACATATCCTTCTTCACCTCAATAATTCAACCAATAAATCCCTGAATATTCCATTTTCGTTCCGAAAATTTCCACACCTTCTTAAATATTCTACGTTACCCTCATATTGATATTTCACGTCTCGGACCGGAATAACAATAACCCACGTTGCTCTAAAGCCCGCATTTCACGCCTCGGGCTATCGTCTAAAATTTCACGTTACTCCGAATATTCTACGTTATTCCAAAAATTTTCCATGTGACTCCATGACATCATACGAGTCCATAACATTGAGCCTCGGACCTTTATAGAACACGGCTCCATAAACATATATATATATATATACGGGGGTCTCGGACATATAGGAATACGACCCGTAAATCTCGGTCTCGGACACATAGGAACACGACCGGATTAAGTCTCGGACAATTAGTCGAACACGACTCACTTTGGTCTCGGACGACTTAATTGAACACGACTTTCACACTTTCTCGGTCTCGGATAATCAGACGAATACGGCTCACTTTGGCCTCGAACGACTTGATTGAATACGACCATCATACTTTCCCGGTCTCAAACAATCGACGAATACGGCTCACTTTGGCCTCGAACGACTTGATTGAATACGACCCATAAATCTCGGTCTCGCACACATAGGAACACGACCGGATTAAGTCTCGGACAATTAGTCGAACACGACTCACTTTGGTCTCGGACGACTTAATTGAACACGACTTTCATATTTTCCGAGCGTAATACGCCTCGAATATTATAATACTCATAACCTTGCGTTCAACGCCTCGGGGTATAATAATAATAAAGCCCGCGTCACAACGCCTTCGGGCAACATATGGTCTTATGGAATACGAACCCTGCGTCATAACGCCTCGAGGTAAAATCCCACATTTCTTCTCTTTCATTCCACTTAAGACCATATACCACAATAATTTCCCGATCGCTCGTCCAATACCACACGATCCTTTAAATACTTCCGATCGATCAATCCTTGCCACATGATCCCGCTAGATTCCTTGATTAGCGGATCGAGACCATCCGGTCTCACCAATTTTCTCCAATAAAAGATCGGGACCATGCGATCTCTCCAATGTTTCTCAATTGCCCAATCGAGACCACTCGATTAAATTGTATTAGCAAACACTCAATCGGGACCACGTGATTCACTCACGTTAGAGAATTAATACATCGGGGCCACCCGATTAATTTATACTACCACACAATTAAATCCATGCCAAGCGACCATAATACTCTAACGTGGCAATAAATAAATATCGTACAACTAATAATATACTAACGTAGGAATTTATCGGGGCCGAACAATTATTAATTTCTAATGTGCAAATAAATTCACAACTATAGTATTAAACTATAGTAATACCACGTCGGATTAAATACCGTGGCATAACAATATTTAGTCACATATAAATAAGCACTGTGGCATAACGAAATAATGTCACATAAAAAGTAACGTAGTTAACATATAACCTAACCATAGTTTAAAAGTAACTAGAGTTAATCAATAACCTAACCATGGTTAAAACAATAACTAGAGTCAAGGAATAACCTAACCATGATTAAATACTTGCATAAAGTAACCATGGTCAAACTTTGACCACACACAATCTCTCTTGACTTTACTATTCATGCAAGATCACCAATTTCTCTCTCCTCTCCCTCTCATTCTCGGCCATGGCATGAAAATGACAAAAAATCATCAATTTTTCACCCAAATCTACTAAATCTCAAGTCTATTAGCACCCTAGATACCTAATCTAAGGTTAGGAACCAACTTACCACTATTTTAGCAAGTTTTCCGGCGAGAAACCGAAGCAAAAAGGCCCTCTCTCAAACCGGGTCAGATTTGCCTCATCCGGACCTTTGCCCCTTCAAACGGACCTACGGGAAAAAATACCGGGCCAAATCGAGCTTATAATATGTCCCTGGAAAGCTAAGACAATAAGCTTTCAAATGGAAGTGGTCTTACCTCAAACCGACATCGGACGAAAAAGTTATGGCCGGAACAGTGGAGCTGTCGGGACAGGGCAGCGGGTTGGGAGAGAGAGAGAGAAGTGAGAGAAAATTGTGTGCAAATGAAGAAGATGAATATGGTGGATAGATAAGCTAGGCTAGGATATTTTGGGATGAAAAGTTTGACTAGAATTCTTGGTCTTAGAAATGATGAGACAAAGACTTGTGGGTCCCACCAATAATTTATCTCCTTTCCCATATCTAGTCCAGATTTCACTTCTCCGAACACTTTGGGGCGAATCGTGAAATACACATGCTCGTGGATGATGCGACATCCAATAAATTAATATTGAAATCCTTGAAAGTCCGACGTTCAATTTCAAGTCCAATTCATTTCAATTGTTGGCATTCTTTATTGTCGGATATCCGATTTCGAGATCTCATTCAATCATTAGCCCGGAAGAGAGTCGAAATTCGAATGTCACAATATCAACGATGAGACATCAATGGTACAAGAATAGAAGGAGAGCAAAAGGGAAAAAAATATCAACGCCCTGATTGCGGTCTCATGAAATTCTAGCGATATGAGAAAGAAGCGTGAAGGAGAGATAGGACCAAGAGATTTCTCGATCTAACGAGTCACCAAATCGGTCCAATGGTCAAGACAAGCCCGAAGCACGAGTTTGGTGCACGAGTTCAAATTGGGGAGTAACCTTGAACCTATTTCATCCTAATTTCATGTAATTTCTTTATTTCAAAAAATGTCATGGGAAGAAAAATCCAAAAAAATTGATTCTTTGATCTTCAAGTAGAATTCATCAAATTTGTCAAATCCATTATTTGTTTCATGAATTTTAAGGTACCGAAAGGGCATTAGTTGTAATTAATGTAACCAAGTCCCCGGACTCTTAATCTCCGGTTCGCGAAAATAAGATAGTTTTCTCCCGCTATTTTATTTAGGTTTTTAATCGACCTACCGAAAATGATTAGTGGCGACTCCAAATTCAAATCACATTGCATGTTAATCATTCGAACCTTAAGTTGCGATTTGGTATGGACTTGGGAGAGTCCGAGTTAGGTTAGTTAATTAATTAACCCGATAATCCATTAGCCCAAAAAAGATGACTTGTTTATTTTTTTTTCAGGTCGCGACAGACTTAGCGACTCATTGGGGACCCAAAGAGGACTTAAGCCGATAAGTTCATGAAAAGGAAAATTACTTGATTTGGCAATCTTGGTTGAATTTTAATCCCTATATGTTAAATGGTTTTGCGGGAAAGGGAGTTATAAGGGGAGGAGTACCGGCTAACCTCTCTTTTTGAGGAGCTTGGTGATGAGAATTTTAATTTTTGAACTATCGGAGTCTTGATTGCCTTTAAAATGTCGTGCATGCCTCTAATATAATTGCACTACACCACCTTGACTTGTGACCGACCCGGGTCACCCGATAGTTTCAGGATGGTATTTATGTGGTTCTTTAACCTTGGCGGTAAGGCTTCGCTAAAGGTTATCCCACTTGGATCCCGAGTTCTTCAAAAAATGGCTCAAGGGTTGTTCTCATGCGCGTGAGGCTATGATGCATGAGAGTTGCCCTTGTCGACCGAACCAAGCCGAGATGATTGGACCCGACTAGTCATGACTATGTATGCGAGGCGGCAACCGGGGTCGATCTCGGGATTTGGCATCAATGTACAAAGATTAATAAAAACATTTTTTGCTTCGCAGATCGAAGATCAGCCTAGACGGTTATAGAACCAGGAGAGATAACGTCCCGGACATACAATCCGATCCAGGATGAATCGATCTTTTCAATTCAAAGTTCGCAAGGAATACGTGCATGAGTAAAGTGGTATCGTTTCAATTCTTTTAGAACATGAGGACATACATTGATGCTTTCCCTTTTGATTTTTACAGGGTCATTTGCTGTCCAAATAGAGAAGTATCCCTCTCCCTAAAAAATTAATGAAATGAGAAATTCCTAGAGCCTTTGACAATCTCATGTCTCGAAGCGACAATGAAGTTTTGCAACGCATTTGCATAAACAGGGGCAACTCACGATCCACGCCCCTAAGAAATTTTTTATGTACTTGCGAACTTTGTCCGCCAAGCTAAAAAGTTGCTGCATTTTATATGCTCGAAAATACTCATACACTTGCATGGTTTGCACATGATTGTTCCTCATGTTTAATTTACCAACTACGAATAAGGAACATGAACTACATAAGATACATCGAATGTACGAAGGGGGCATGACAGGATGATGAAAGGCAATCCTTTGCCAAACACGTCCAATTTTTTCAGGTGAGATGAACGATGGCTAAATTCCGCACTCCCCAAGGTAAAGAGTTTTCTCGCGAAATGTACGATAACCGAAGTGTTGGAGGCATTCATTTCTCTACCATAAACACTACAAGTTATCCGTTGATCAACCCATTTGAGCGGAGATTTCACTTCCACAACCCTGTCAAGAACCACCCCACATTGGGGCAAAACAGAGGTAATTCCATCAGCATCACGAGATAAATGGTTAGAAATCTTCTTGCTTGGACTAACATCAATCTTCGGGTGGTTCTTTGCATTGTACTTGCGCTTTAATTCAAGTGCCTTAAGGTGACGAAGAGCATTTCTTTTTCTATCCCACACATCTATATCCATTTGCATAACCCATTTGAGCCCTGCAAATTCGTTTCTAAAAGCCCTTATTGGTGATCATTGTTGTCCCAAAGTAAATATGGCCCATCTTTAAGTAGGACCGAAAAGCTAGATCAATAGAAAATCTCCCAATAAACTCATCAAGATGCAATAGTAAAAGAGAGTTGGGAATAAAAAAAAAAAAGGAGAAGAAAGAGGAAATGCTGATTCCACAAAAATTCCTAGGCATTTAAAAAGCAAAGTGCCTACCAAAAGTAAGGCCAATGCCCTTTCAATTCATTGTTCATTTGTAGAATATTTCTCGAGCTTGAATGCACAATTTTCCCGTATATCCTAAAAGGGTTGACAGAAAAATCTCCATGAAGTGTCAAATTGTAAATGCTATCTTGATTCATACCATCCCCGAGCAATGATGGTATCCTAGAAGGCCACGATCGGTGACAAGATTGTAATGATCACCAACATCAAGCGCCTTCTCAAACATCTTCTAAGCCAAAACGAACCCTTTCGTTTCTCTGTCCCCAAATCATTACCTCAATTACAACCCTTTAAAAGCCTTTTTTGACTAGGGCACTTGAATTAATGTGGAGTTCAATGATTTTAAGCATCACTCGAAAAAGTTCGAGCAAGATTACTTCTCTCTCATTTTTTGCGGGGGTTCTTGACTTGTAAACCCGAGAGATGACGAAGGAATTCATTTCAAGAGCCTTGACTCAACTAGAGTCCCCTTTGTAAACCTTTGACCTAGCCCTCATTACGGTCCTAATCAAGACCTCCGGATCGGCTCGATCGTATCAATTGCGAGATTACTCGGATCCTTATCGAATGCGATGATGGAAAGATTGAGTGATTTCTTTTGAATCCTGCAGACAGGATAAATAACTTTTCTTGAGAGTGAGAGAAAACCCTTTCGGACTGAAGTCCCCCATTCAGCTCACATTCGAGGTATTCATAATGTGAGAACATTTCGGGACAGGCTTGGTAATGCAAACTTGATAGAATGGTTATGCATAAACCATAGTATGAGTGATTGCATTATGCACATGTTGAATATGTTTGCGCATGTTACCTCGACATTCTATAATGGGTAATACATTCCCGATGTTCGATGTCCCTCCCAAGGTCTCGAAATTCATCCAAGGATTATTGAATGAGCAAGTTCTCCTGGCAAATGCCTACCATGTACGATACGAGCGATCTGTTTCGTTCTTTGATTAATCGTTCGGAGAACCCGGGTAAGTTTTCTGAACCCATTTTCAAATTAACAACTCCTCCGATGATAGTTGTTACGATTCAATTCAGGCAATATGCCTCTCCGTCAGGTCGTGTAGACATATGCACTGGCGATCTTGACATCTTATCAAATCATGACGACGTAGCTCTTATGATTTCCGTCTCGAATCACGAAGACATATGCACCGGTGATCTTGACCTTTAGTCGGCTCATAATGACATAGCTCTTATGATTCTCGGCTCCTTTATCAAATCACGAAGACATAAGCACCCGTGATTTTGATCCAAACCAAATCATAATGACGTAGCTCTTAAGATTTTGGTTCCCCTTTGTCAGATCACGAAGACATATGCACTGGTGATCTTGACCTTTAGTCGGCTCATAATGACATAGCTCTTATGATTCTCGGCTCCTTTATCAAATCACGAAGACATAAGCACCCGTGATTTTGATCCAAACCAAATCATAACGACGTAGTTCTTAAGATTTCGGTTCCCCTTTGTCGAATCGTGAAGACATATGCACTGGCGATTTCGACATTTAATTAACTCACAACGACGTAGCTCTTGTGAACTTGATTCTACTTCTTTCGACTTACAACGACGTAGCTCTTGTGATCCGGAAGGATACACATATCTTGCGTTTGTCTCGCATTAGGGAGAAGTCTCCGATAACGAGATAGGCCAAATACCTTAAGGTCCTCGTGTTTGCAAGAAACTTGGAAATTAAGGGAATCACCAGCTTATGAGGTATTTGGTAAAACAGGTATTCTCGTATGCGATCCATGTGCAGTTTCTCTAACATGGAAAAGAGAAATTATGACACATGTTATTTACAGGTCTTGCATATCATGCATCACTTCATTACATAAAAAAATGGGACTAAAACTCCCGCCAAAAGTTCATCCATCATTTGCACTATCAAAATTTAGGGTTCAATTTTGTCTTTGAGCGGAACCTCTACGAGCCTCCACTCAAAGAGGGGCAGCTGTTGACGCCTAAATTTTGACTAATATATATTTTGCATAAAAATTAGAACTAATTTTAGTTCTAAACAATAATCATCTCACATATTCATTTAGCATTGGCATATAATTTGAGCTTAATTTAACGGGCATCTGGACTAGGCATGGGATGAAAAAATGCACCGAGAAGATTCGGGCTTGAAAGAAATATTTTTTCAAGGACTGTATTGTAAATACTCGAAACTTCGGGGATTGTATTGCAAATACTCAAAACTTCAGGGATCAGTATTGCAAATACTTGAAACTTTAGGGACTGCATTGCAAATACCAAAAGAAGATGGGGAAAGGAAGATGGTGAAAGGAAGATGAAGAAGAGAAGATGAAGAAAGAAGAAGATGAAGATGAAGAAGAGAAGATGAAAATGGAAGATGGAGAAATGAAGGTGGAGAAGAGAAAATGAAGATGAAGAAGAGAAGATGAGGATGGAGAAAAGAAGATGAAAATGGAAGGTGGGGAAATGAAGATGAAGAAAAGAAGATGAAGATGAAGAAAGGAAGATGAAAATGGAAGGTGAGGAAATGAAGATGAAGAATGAAGGATGAAGAATTTTGTCTATAAAAGAGGAAGTTTTTTGGAATGGAAGAGAATGGAGAGAGTTTTTGTGGTGAAAGAGAATTGAGAGAGTTTTTTAGAGGAATTCTTTAGAGAGGAAAAAGAGAATTCTTGAGAAAAAATTTGGAGAGAGTTTTGAGAGGGCTTGAGTGTTTTGAAGCTCGGTGCTACCATTGCCAATTTCTGCACCCATCAACACAAGCCACAAGTTCATCACCATCGTTCAAGCTCGCAAGAAAAAGAAAGTTAAGTGATTCCCTAACTTTCTTTAATTTCGAATACAAATTAGCTCAGATTTTCTACACTGATTTTTTTTCTCTACGTTTTTATGTTAAATAACAATTGCATATCAACGATGAGACATCAATGGTACAAGAATAGAAGGAGAGCAAAGGGGAAAAATATCAACGCCCGTATTGCGGTCTCATGAAATTCTAGCGATATGAAAAGAAGCGTGAAGGAGAGATAGGACCAAGAGATTTCTCGATCTAACGAGTCACCAAATCGGTCCAATGGTCAAGACAAGCCCGAAGCACGAGTTTGGTGCACGAGTTCAAATTGGGGAGTAACCTTGAACCTATTTCATCCTAATTTCATGTAATTTCTTTATTTCAAAAAATGTCATGGGAAGAAAAATCCAAAAAAAATTGATTCTTTGATCTTCAAGTAGAATTCATCAAATTTGTCAAATCCATTATTTGTTTCATGAATTTTAAGGTACCGAAAGGGCATTAGTTGTAATTAATGTAACCAAGTCCCCGGACTCTTAATCTCCGGTTCGAGAAATAAGATAGTTTTCTCCCGCTATTTTATTTAGGTTTTTAATCGACCTACCGAAAATGATTAGTGGCGACTCCAAATTCAAATCACATTGCATGTTAATCATTCGAACCTTAAGTTGCGATTTGGTATGGACTTGGGAGAGTCCGAGTTAGGTTAGTTAATTAATTAACCTGATAATCCATTAGCCCGAAAAAGATGACTTGTTTATTTTTTTTCTAGGTTGCGACAAGTATCACCGAGCAGAGCTTCGGAGGCAGCATGTGGCAAGATTTCATCTTACACGTGACCTCGTCCATCCACCACATCTTCATCTATATCATTAGAATCCACATCTTCTAATGGGCTTTTGGCATCGACTCTATCATCCTTCACAGCTCTTGCATTTTCGAGGAAGCCGACATCACTTCTCCAACAAAAACCTCCTTGCAATTGCAGTCTACTTCAAAGGATGACTTGTCAAGGTTGGCAGATCTTGCAAAAGAAGCTGCTATTCAACGATTCACATTTTTTTGTCTATTTGTGGCAGCACGATAGTTTCAAATGAATTGGGCGATGGAAGACCACAAGCAACTCGTTTGGCAATTTACGTTTCCTACACGTGTGGAGTACCTGTATCAGCGGATGGTACTTTGTCTTTATGTTTTCATCAATTTGTAAAACAGGAATAAGTCCCTTGCAACTGGAGACCTTTTTTAAATGAAGTCTGACATAAAAAAGTCTCCAGGAAGTATCAAGACAATGTTACAGGTTTGAACTTCTCTTTGGTCTTTGCGAGAATAATCCTCTCTTTTAGGCATCAGACCACTTCCCTCGTCCAGGATCGCCTCCTGAGTTCGTTCCATGGTCCGCTATAAATTCATCGAGAAGTTACAACAAGCATCGAAACCTTGCGCTTAGGGCAGAATTCTCCATAATCCATCCATCGTATCAATTGTTATTGATTCTGTCAAGAGATGTTACGTTTTTCCTACAGTTCCACAAAGATCACTTGGCCATTAGGTCACACAACAAGAATCGCTGTTAATGTCGGCATACTGTATTGTATGAATTAGAAATAAAGTACAGCTATAGCTTAGTAACTTATGAATAAGAGATTCCAACGTTCTGAAAAGAACTTCAAAATGAAAGACAATTAAAGCTCCAAATTCTTTACGGGTAATTTTGCAAAAGTTAAAATTTTAAATCAGCTAATTTGTTTATTAACTTTTTCATTGTCATTATAGAAAAAGAATTTCACAGGTTTGGAAGTGAATTGAGGTCATAACTCATAAAAAAAATTCCAACTCTAAGGATCTGTTCGTTTCTCAGAAAATAACTTTTAGGAAAATATTTTTTGGATTTTTCAACAGTCAGTTCAATGAAAATAAATAAATAAATAAAAATTCCATCAATAGAAAAACACCATCAAAAGTTGAGAAAATGATTTCCTCTTTTTGAAGAGAAGAAATCATTTTCCTTGATCTTTCCTGCCTCCACTTCTTCACCTTCCTTTTTGTTTTTATTTTAAAAAAATAGAATTTTTTTCTATTATTTTATAACATCTTTTTATTTTGTAGTTTTACATTTTTTCCTTTTCTTTGAATTATTATTTATTTTTCTTTTCTTTTCTTTTCTTTCTTTTTCTTCTTCCTTTTTCATTGTTCCTTGGCCAGGCGTTGGCCACGATGACGCCTGGCAAGCCTCAAGCTCACCCGCGGCCATTGGCGATGTGTCACGTGAAGGAAAGATGAAAAAAAGGAAAGAAAAGAAAAAGAAACAGAATAGTGAAAAAAAAATAAAAAACTTAAAATTTTGATTTTTTTAAAAACGAAAGAAATATAAAAATAAAAAATTATTAAAACATGTGCATGGAGAAAAATACAATTTGATTTTCCATACGGAATGGTGGAAAATACTTTGTAATTCATTTTCGGGCTAGCCAAACTCCGGAAAATACAGAAAAACAACTTTCTTGAAAAGGAATGGAGCCTACGAGAGTTGAATCTCTTATTGTTCAAATGATGGACCTCAAGCAACTTAGAGTTTTGAAATAATCTACCTTGTTTATGTTTAAAGGTGAAGCTGTGGGCCAAAAAAGAAGAAAAAAAATCTCCTATTTATTTCCACTCGTCAAAGAAGGTTTATTTGATAATTCAAACAAAAGAAGAAGCAGTGTGTACTTTCGAATCAAACTTGTGCTGGGATCTTCTGGTTGTCTTGATTCCCTTAATTGGCTGTTCCTACAACAAAAGTTCTCCCAAGTAGAATGAGAAATCATTGAAATACTTGATGCCCAAGAAATTTGACTCACAACTCTCTTATGTTCTTTCAGAAAAGGGTGTCTGAGAATTTTAGCATTGAAAGTGGGATCATACCAAGTCTTACATTATCCAAGCTCTTGACATAATCTGGCTCTGATGTCCAAGTGAGAGAATGCCATTTTTATTCCCCAAAAGCTATTAGAAAACGGTATAACAATGTATTGCTAGCAAAGCGGTCAAATCCTTCTCTTCTTCAAGCAAGATCCTGACATATCGGCGGAGGCAGGGACATGTGCTCGCTTTATGATTCCTAGCAGTTTTGCATTTGCTCTTTTTCAATGTCACGTCAAGTTCCTGCAGACACAGAACAATGTTTTCCTAATGATGATCATCAGTTCAACAATCAGTACATTGCTGCACGTTTTCATATGTTGGTGGCGTCCAAGTTCGGACGCGGAAATGAAGGCGTTGCTTCGGCGAACCCTATCTCATGCTAGATATACGTGATGTTACCGGCATTATATGTCAGGATTTCATCGTCTTGGAAAATAACTTCAACCAGTTTCTCCAAGGGGGTTTCTCCAAGGGGGCCTTTTTGGGACTACCAGATTTCTGAAGTTAGCAATTCCTTCTGCTATCATGCTCTGGTACTTCTGAAGCTTTATGCTTCTCCTAATTCACTTTTGGTTAACAAAGGCCGCTAACGGAATTCAAGAAAATTGACGTTAGTGATATCATTATTCTAATTCATTAGTTGGCTATATTTATTATAATTAAATTAAAAAAGAGTTTGCTTGACACAAAAAATGAAAAATTATCATTTTTAATCGAGATTATGTTCCTTACATTCTTTTAAAATAGAAAGGAACTCATCATCTTATGAATTCGTTCTAAAAAATACGCTTGCCGCATCTTGGATTATCTTCCTTTGTTCCCTTCATTTATCTGTAACATGAACCAATTAAAAATGACTTTCTGGTTGTTTCACGTTTTGACAGGGAGCCCACAAGTCAGAGGCTCATGCTTGGCACCAATTTTCATTTCTTTCCAAATCAATTCATCCTAATATTCTTGTGTTTGTCTCAGTCTAAGTACTGATTGCTTCTGGCGAAAACCTGAAACAAATGTTAAATTGATTGTATAACACTGAGGCTTGAACTTCTTTTTTTTTTTTTTTTGTCGAAGGCTTGAGCTTGATCTTCTGAATCTTTTTTTTTTAATCTTTCATAAAAATATATAGCTATTTTAGTTAGGGTTAAGCATTGGCCGAGTGTGCCTGGTCTAGACCTTGAAACCGACCCTATTATAACCGGTTCCCAGTTTTTGGAACCGAGAACCGACCCTATTTGTCTTAGAACCTATTTTGGAACAGACCATGTTTTTCAATCCGATTTCAGGGTCTACCCGAGAACCTATTTTTCTTTTTTTTTTCCATCAAAATAATCTGAGTATCAATGAAATGCGCAATAAAAATCACAATCCACCAAAAGCAACAATCCAAAATATAGTAATAGATAATAGTATGATCCGCCAAAAGCAACAAACCCTTATATGAGCAATAAAAATTATGATCCACCAAGAGCAACAATGATCCTCCAGAATGCTGAATTAACAAAGTGCAAGTCTTCTTATCGCACTTCAATTTTCGTTGTACCCATTAAAAAAGAACTGAAATTGTAGGATTCAAGTAATGTGCTAGAAGACACCAGATTAAGCGCGCGTGAACCAGCACCCAAAAAACTCAAACACCACGGGCACAAAACCAGAATCATCAATGAGGAGACATCAGAACTGGAGCTATACAACTTTTAACTGCCCCCACAAGAACAATCTGATGAAAGAAAGTAAGAACAACAAAATATCCTGAAGAACGAGTCCACTGAGCATAACTCCTCCTCCAAGAGTGACATCACGAGCCAATCTACTTGGTATGAAATCTCTTACAAAGATCTGAAATTCATGCATAAAGAAAAATCAACAAGAAACCATGCTCTAGAGACAAATGCAAAAGTGCCTATCGATGAAGTCTATTTACTTAACATAAAATCGTAGTTTCCAAAAATGAAGTCTACTTACCAATGATAATGTCCTCGGTAAGACAATCCAAATCTAAAAACCGAAAAAGAGATTAGAAAAATTATATGTATAAAAGCCACGCGATCTGTTCACTTCCTTATCTCAAATTGCGGATTTGAGCAAAAGTTTCTTTTAGTTTAATAATACATCCATTGAAGAGTTAGAGAGTCTGTTCACTTCCCTATCTCAAATTGCAGATTCAAAGCAAAAGCAATGTTGCGACTCAAAAATGTTGTGGGTTGCATCTTTCTACGACATTCTTTCGGCAAAATATAAAAGATTCTCTATCTCCATACATGGCCGTTGAAATATTTTCTTTATGAAACGAAGTTTGGAGTGAAATGTATATAAATGAAGCTAGGGAGATGACAGCCTAATCATTTCTCCACCTAGAGACGTAAATCACCCATTCCTTGAAGAAGCCAAACTCGACTCCTGTTTGAAGAAAATTTCATTTTATGTCTTCAACAAGATCCCCCATTCGATGGGGACTTCTCATCATGAACCAGGTTTTCCATCAAACTTCCAAGAATTAGAGAAAACTCCAGCTAATACAAAGGGGCATCTCAATGCTAACATTGGGAACTCAGGACTCGAGAGCAGAAGTTAAAGCAAACTTGGCACAGATAAGCTTGAGGAATGCGTCAATCACCCACAACGGCTTAAGATGTATGGAGAGACAAATGAAATCGAACTCACCTCGCTCTGGATAGCTGTGTCAATGTAAGTGGGATGCAAAAGAGAGGCGACGATGAGCTATGTTGCGTCTTTGCAGTGCTGATGATGGCGACAACGAGAGGCGAGCCGATGGTGGCGAGTCGGCGACAACGAGAGAGAGAGAGAGAGAGAGAGAGAGAGTGAGAGAGAGAGTATGATGAGATGGGAAGAAACAGAGGAGTGAGAGGAGGTGAGGGCCGTAAGGCAACCAAAGGGCAAGCGACGTGGGACTGGATAGTGGACACTAGGGTTTCTTTTTTCTTAAAAGTAACTAAAAACTGGTTCTAAAATCGGTTTGAATGGATCTTCACCTAGAACCGAAAACCGCACAGGTTTCAACCGGTTCCCAAAAATTGGAACTGGTTCCGGGACCAGTTTGAGCAGGAATTGATTCCCTACCCTATTTTTTGATGGGCCGATCCGAGTTCCCGGTAAAGCCGGTCCGGTTGCACACCCCTAATTTTAGTCTCACACTAGTCAACTTGGAGTTGAAATTTTGACCCAAAAAAAAAAACTTGGAGTCGAAATAAGTATAAAAAAAAAAGTTGATGCCTTTCAAACATTCCTTCAAATTGGTGACACCGATTGGTTCTGTGATCCATATGATATTTATACTTATTTTCCCAAGATAAAAAACCCGAAACATCCAAAGCATCTGCAAAATCTCACATGCTTCTGAAACCATCCATTCCCAGATCGTGTGGAATCCACACTTGGAGTAATTCTAGTTTTTTCCTTTTCCGTACAAGCAACAGGGGTGTGATTAGTTCATTCTCCTTTTTTATGTCGACTAGAGATCATCTATGTCACACTGCTGCTAGTATATGAAGAGCTCTCGAAATACCAATCTCTATCGTAGCTTGTCATAAATATTCTCATAATTTTTATGTGAAACACTTGAAAAATTATACTGGCTTACCATAAAAAGAACTTGGATATGAGCCATTACAAAGTAAAGTTGATTTGCGAAGATTCATCGTTATCATTGAAGTAAATTTGCTTCACTCAAATAAAATATTATGTGATTGAAGATTTTTTTTTTTTATAACTAACTGTATCATTCAAGAACAATTTTTAGGTACTTTCCTTTTATTTTATTCTATTTATAGTTTTGAACTTAATAAAAGGCAGATGTTTAAGGATAAGACAACAGATAAGCTAATGATCATTGGTCCAATGCATTGATACCTAAATTATGTATAATATATTTAGTCATTTATTTCATGTGAAAACTAGGGATCAAACCCGACCTCTAACCAAAAGTAACATTTGCATAGTTCACGTTCGCATCTCATTTAGGTCATGCACCTCAAATGCCAAATTCATGAACTTTCCATGACGTTACCACGAACTATAGATAGTTTGCCATCATAAGCTCAAGAATTAAAAATATGAAGCGATAACACTAGTGGCCGTAAATCTTGGTGAGGTGAGAACAAAAGCGATAGGGCAAATCCAATGGGGAACAGCTCAAGAGTCTGAACTTAATAAAAGATAGATGTTTAGATAAGCTAATGATCATTGGTGAAATGTTTTGACACCTCACTTTGGCTAGTTCATGTAGTAGAATTCAAAAGACGAAGCGATTACACTTTCGGCCATAAAGCGATCACACATTCGCTCAAGAGTCCAAGTGGTTATCAAGAGTTAGTTGGATTTGAATTGAAAAGAAACCAAAGATTCAACCGGGCCAAGAACCAATTGTGGGTATCGCTTTTGAAAATAACACAAAAGGATATTATTTAGATTGGAGAAAAACGTACGCTCGTGAGAAAAGGAAGATTTCACGGTTTTAGGAGAAGTGCACATGGCCTGGTCTTGGCCGCGCCACTTCAAGAGATGGCGGAGCTTACATCCTTGATCGAGAAGGTATTGATGATTTAATAAGGATGAGTCTGTTTGGTAGTGAATCGTAATTTGTGCTTACATCTTGATCCCTGAGGCTTGTGCTAAGTGTATAAGCCAGAGTATGCTATACTCTTGCTGGATGATTTAGTTACGTTTCTGTTAAGTTTCTTCATGCATAATGTGACACCCTGGAAATTCGGATTATGTAATCTGCCCGAATTCAATAAAAGGAAGAATTATTATTGAATTCCAGTTGGTAAAATTTTGGATCGTAAGGAATTAAGGAATGAATTTTGGACGATTCTGAAATATCATTCGATTTCGACTAGGTCTCGAAATCGTGGTCACCGCGACTTAGGATTGTAATCCTCGCGCCTAGACTTTTTCCGGACCGAATCTAGCCCGTGAAAATCCAAATTTTATTCCCAATTGGTTGAGCCAAAAATCCGATCGATCCCGATTTATCAAAAGACCGTTTCCCCTTGGATATTATACGTATGTGACGAAAACAATTAAATTTGATGAGACCCGTGGGCCCCACTTGCCATTAATTCCCCCACCTACCAGTCAAATCTACTCAAGTTAGTCCTCTCTCTCTCTCTCTCTCTCTCTCATGTCTAGACTCCCTCCTCCTCACTGTTCTTTGCACGACACCACCACCGAACACCTCCTCCTTCATCAGCCTTCTTTGTGCGATGCCAAGACCCTCGACCGTTGCCCCGTCGTCCAGCCCCCACTCCACCTCCATCCGACAGCCGTGCGCCGCCAGCAGCCGTGTGGGGCCCCGGGAAGACCCCGGTGCCCAATTTGCTCTGCTTTGGCATCCATGAGCTGCTCGAGCCCCGGCTGCCCTTGCCGCCACCTTTAGCCACCACCGGTCACTACCTCGGGCTCCCTCCGACCCTCGGCCACCACACCGTCCATCGAGCACCACCGAAACCCCGCGAACAGCCTGTACCTTGGCGCCCTGTTCTATGTTCCGTTTCTAGTCACCCGAGCCCCACGGCTATTGCGGAGGCTTTGACGCCCCTCCGCCCCCCACCGACCACCCCAAGCCGTCGCCCTCGACCTCTCACGCCCTACGAGGCCGCGGAAGCCAGCCACGGCTTGTGGAGCTCGGAAACCACCCCGGCCGGACTTCCCATGCTCGACTCGAGTCCCCTATTTTCTGTGCTGATTCTGTACCGCCACTGCTTGGCCACCTCCGGCAGTCCGCCGGCGCCATCGCCACCACCCGAAGCTCCCCTAGAGACCCCCGATGTTGGCCACCCTTTCCCCCACCCAACCACCGAAACCCCCCAAAATAGCCTCGACGCTCACTGTTCTGTTCTATTTTTCCTTTGCTGGTTACTATTCATCGCCGACCGCCGCCGCTCCGGCCGCCACCCCGAGCCTCATGCTACTGTCTCGAGGTGTCGCCAAGTCTTCGGGTCATCTTTGATCGAGTTGGAGCCCGAAGCTCGAGTTAGATCGCGAATAGCCATTCGTCGCCGCGGGTCGGGCCGGGCCGAGTTCGTGTCGCCACCGCCCAAGTTGAAACCGCCCGAGCTAATTTAATTGTGAGTTAGCCCCTAGCTCTTGGTTAGGACGCTAATTGTGTTCAAAATTAGATTAATTAGCTAATTATAGTGTTTAGGTAGATTAATTATAGTTTGATTAGATAGAAATGTGGTTTAGACTAAATGACCGTAATTAGTTAAGATCAGTCGATTAGCTAGGTTGTCCGTGGCTAATTGGTGATTAGGACTAATTGATTACGGTTGGATTAGTTAAGATCCGTCGATTAGTATGTTAACATGTCTAACGATAAATCTGCATGTTAATCACTCATTTGCTTTGAAAATAATCACCACTTGTTGGACGAATTGTATCTACCTAAAGTCACTTTCCGCTGTGGAATCCAAACATTGATTAGTGAAGTTTCCATATTATTGACGGATTCATCGTCATTGAGCATAATTTCTCCGAAACATTTCTCATTTACCGAGAGTGATACTCTTATCATTTTAGTTTGCCTAACTTGTGAGACCGACGGTCAAATTGAGTGTACATTAATCGTGAATGAATCATTGAGAATCTGAAGGGATACCTCATGATCTGTGATCATGCTTTCGTACTAATGTAGATCCTAGATAAAAAAATCGCTTTCAATTCAAACTAAGGCTGTATTGAATTATTTTTTAGGGATTGTGACCTTGATACGGATTTCATTTAATGTTACACGAAAACGTACCTTTGTTTTTTTTTAACAAACTCAGAATTTCCTATGCAGGTAAATGTTTGACAAAATGCCTCAATGGCGTAATCGAGAATTGCCATGTTTTCATCAGTTCTTAAAGGCGTTAGTGTGAGTTTCTATAGCCCAACTTCCGTGGGTTTCTGTAGCCTTTAATCGATGCCAAGATAATTCATGCGTGGATTGGGTTGCGAAAACGCAACGTTTAGATTATCTCCCTCCTAATTGGCTGACTAAGCCTCCCCAACCCTCTCTGGGATTTACTTTATTTTGATGTTATCGCTGGACATTCTGCCAGCCTTCCTATCTAATGAAAGCTTTGGTTTTGACAAAAAAAAATAAAAAATAAAAATAAAGGCGTTAGTGTGAGTCACTTGTCTCATTTGTTCTCTAGCATAGGAATCCAATCCAATTTCATTTTTTTTAATACTCGAATCTAAGAACCTTTCCTTATTTTTTTCTTGTTTTGTGTTCTTGTATATCGCTGCGCTAATTTTGGCGAGGAATGACTAGAGACAAATCCAATGAGTGTGGATATCCAAAAGAATTGGAAATCAGGTTCGATTAGCATTATTTTTCACGTTTATTGCCTTGTAATTGCACTCTCATGGCTGGATTAGGAGATTAATGAATGAATTCCAATAATCGAAAATTAACATCGGTAGGTAATAGCCAAAATAGATGGCTGGCAGTGAGGGAGTACGGTTGACTACCGGTGTTGCCAGTAAGCATCGATGATGGGAGGAAAAGTTGCTCTAGTGAGCTCGTCGGTGAAGAGGTCTCAGGAAAGCTCTCGGAGAAGAGGAAGCCAAAAGAAAAAAGAAAGAATATACAAACTAGAAAAAGAATAAAAAATAGAAAATAATAAAGAGAAAGTACATTTTCAAATATAAAATAAATGTAAAAAAATATTAAAAAAATAGAGATATGGGCCGGATAGAATAAGGCTAGGTCAAGCTAAGAGAACAAGTTGTGATAGGAATTTGTAGTCCGAGTGAAATGGATTAAGAATTGGATATATTTAGACCAAGCAATAGGCCTGGTCCGAATTTGAGACTCAACCCAGTCATGTTTTCCAGACGAGGTGAAGTAGGCATACTTGGAAATGCGAGGGCTGTAGAGGAGGATAGTGTCAACGCTACAAGCATGTCGGTATTAATTGAATCCCAGCGGCATAGATGAGCATGTGTGGAGGAGGAGATCTCGCTATATGATGCCGAAGCATTCTTGAAGGCGTCGAAGGGCATTAATAAATTTTATCTTTTCAAGAGTAGTTGAGTAATCTTTAGATTTCCAAGTCTAATTAAATTGTATTGCGTCTTTCCTAAGAGTCAAGTTCTAGTTCCTAGACTTTAATTGTGTTTTCTATTTTCCTAAGAGCCTCATTTACTCAAGCTTGGAGGGTTGTTCCATGCTCGCCTATATTAGGGCATTTCGATAAATGAGAACGGCAGACTTGTTGAATGATAAATTTATTTGAGCCTTTGGCTTGTTAACAAGAAGGAGTTCTTATTTCTACTCTTATCCTTTGGGTGGATTCCCACCTGGTGGCGAGTATTCTATCCTATAATTCCTTTCTTGTGTTACCTCCTACTTCTCTACGCTTTCTCCCGGGGGTCAAGTTGGTATCGAGCATCGAGTTTAATGGCTGGTCATCTTCGACGTGGACCAAACGTTGATTCCCCGACGGCTCGACAAAGAGACCTACGAGATGTGGAGGTGGATGATTTAAGGAGACAAGTGCAACAATTGCAGGAGCGTTTGCAACTCTTCGAACATCCGGGATGTGATGATGCACGTCACGATTCGAGATGGTATTTCCTCGACGAAGAAGATGTCAATCCCTTTGCTACCACTCGAAGTGATGCTTCTAGTGAGGAGAGGCTTCCTCGACGTCGGCATCAAAATGCTCATGGATTTCATCGAGATTCATATGTGAAGATTGATATTCCCGAATTCGAAGGGAAGCTTCGACTCGAAGAATTCATAGATTGGCTACACACGATCGATAGGATTTTCGACTATCAAGACACACCGAATGATCGAAAGGTAAAGCTCGTCTCCATTAATGTCACGCCCCCACCCTTCAAGCTCGATAACATCCCGTCACGACCGTTTATTTCGATTATTCCCAAGATCCAACGGCCAATAAAAATCGAACATAATGCAATGGAAATGCACATACGGAAGCGATTACACATCTCCATACATAATACTAAAGATGACTCGGGACAAGAAGGTACGTCTGTTCACAACACCAATTACAGGTCCAAAGGTTTCAATTCTAACTTCCAAACAAAATGAAATCCTTAGGGTCTCAAAAGTAAATCCATTTTCTACAGTTATTTCCTTGAATATTCATCCTTGTCAAGCTCGGTTTCCATCATCCGGGACCCGAAAATGTTAATCCCACGACGGGGTGAGAATAAATCTCGATAAATCAACCCTAACCCTAAACTAAGTCACTAGTACCTCCAGATTACTTCTCAAATCAAAGATGTCAATAACACTAGTATAGATATGATGCGACGCAAACATAGACATTGGCAATTTAAACAATCACAATAACCAGGCATTCGGTAGTTCGTAACCAAGCTCTACGTGCTGGTACAGTAATCTCATTCTCGATATCAAGGCTTGCGTAATAACGCATCGCTATCTTGATGTACTTGGCCATACCCGCGTAATAACGCATCAGGTTTATATATAATTGCCAGGACCCGCGTAATAACGCATCGGGTTTATGTATAATTGCCGGGACTCGCGTAATAACGCATCGAGTCAAATCCCGCGTTTAACGCCTCAGGATAAATATCAAAACCCCGCGTCATAACGCCTCGGGGTATAAATAAACTCATCACCCGCGTCATAACGCATCAGGTTAACACAACTCATATATTCACCGGTCAATCGATCAAACTTAATCTCGGTCAAAATATTTCCCATTGGCCAAGGGTTCACAAATATGATTCTCATTTCAACTAATGTTATGATCGAGTACAGCTCGACTTAGCGAGCATTTAATCCATAGCACACGAGAATACTCAAAGCCACATTACACTAGGGCCGGCACAAATTGCACCGCTATGCAATCAAGTCAATAAGCATAATTCTCGTCAATTCAATCATAATTCACTCTCGTGCCTTACAAAGGATTAAATATCATACAGTCATTCAATTCATTCGACCATGCATAATTCAACTCATAAATCACCCAATTGGATCACAAATTGGTCCCTTAGTACCCTAATGTCTTAATAAAGGGTTAAGGGCAATTTACCTATTCCAATGAGCTAGTCGCGACCTTCAATTCGAGCTTCCGAATCCAAGATTAATTCTGTCCAAAACAGAGCAGATCACCAATTAAGTTTCGTCGCGCCGTTTAGTCACAATTCTAGCTCTAATCACCAAACCACTTCACATACTCTTCATTAACACACTAATATACGTCGTAGCATGTCTAAACGACAAATTCAAGACAAGGCGACATCAATTCCAGCCTTGAACAGAACTGTACAGCACCTTCCCAGAACAGAGCAGAAACCGGTTCTGCTTATACCACCTCCAACAGTCCATAATTTCATCCTAAGCTCCCATTCAATATGAAATCAACTTGCTAAAACCTTCCTCTATATGTTTAATAGGTTCACCAAAAAATTGAAACCAATTGAACACCTTGAAGACCTCCAATTAGGCTAATCCTTTCAAGTGTGCAAACTGTCAATTTCTGCTCCTCAAAGCCCATCTCAAAACAGCCAAGAACACCCATCAATACTCAACTAAAATTATCATTCCAACTCAGCCAAGTCGAGTAATATATGTCTAGAACATCCCACACAATTTTTGAAGCAAAATGAGCTCTTGAAACCGTTGTAAGAGAGCTCTCTCTCAAACCGGGTCAGATTCAATCCCGACTGGACCTTTGTCCATTCAATCAGACCTATGGGAAAAAATACCGGGCCAAATTTTGTCCATAATATATCCCTGGAAAGCCAAGACAATTATCTTTCAAATGGAGGTGACCTTACCTCAAACCGACGTCGGACGAAGGAGATATGGCTGAAACAGTGAACGGCGTCGGGACTTGTCGGGTTGAGCGGTTTTCTGTGGGTGCAGAAAAATGAAGAGGAAGATGGGCTGGCGTGGAGAGCAAGTGTGGTTGGTCTGCTGAACCAAAAAGGAAGAGAGAGAGAGAAGTTTCACCTCAATTATTGATTTGGTCAAGCTTGGAATAGTTAAGCACATGGTCAATTAAGACCAAACCTCCAAAATTTGACACTTGTCCTCATGTTAATAATATCCCATGAACATTGACCATCATTGACCTCCTCATCTTCCAATTTTCAGTAGCCTAAGGGGACAAAAAGACCAAAATTCCCTTTAGACCACTTAAGGTAAGGTTAATGCTTGAGAGGTAAAATGATCATTTTACACTTGTCGTCCAAAAATTTTGATTTTTCCCAATCAAACTACTATCGATGAGGCGACGTCCGATTCAAGACCACAATTGGAATTCTTCATTTCTATTTTCCCTAGTTTGAGAACCCATTCTATCATTAGCCTTGAAGAGGGTCGAAATTCGGAATGTCACAATTCTTCCCTCCTTAAAGAAATTTCGTCCTCGAAATTTGCAATCCTCCAATCATCTAGTCTTATGGGGTACTGACACCTCATCGTTACCACATTTTCCAAAGTAGTTCCCGTCGTCACTTGACACTTCCATACGTCCTTATCGATAACGGTTTTCATCCTTCAGAACTCGTTTCCTTCGGTCCTCAACTGTGCTCACCTTCCTCTTCTCTTTTTGACATTCGCAATATCTATTGATAGTACACCCTCGAGTATTCAAATCACCTCTTCAATTGTCTATTGGTGCAAGAATAACATGCATACCTTACTACAATCCGGCTTTTCCAATTCGGATGAAGGTCTTTTCAAAGCATCGCATAAGACTCATGTTTTTGTTTATCATCATCACTACACCATTGCAAGAAGGCATTATTTGGTGCCCATACCAATGGCATATCACTCCCTCCATACGTCCTCTCGCACCATCAAGGACTCATGGCCTTTATCAACTTGCCCTCTATTATCCAAATCGAGTCGTAACCTTCTCGACTCCCTAAGCAAGTTCAATATTACTTTCGTAGTAATCCGCTCTCAATCCCATTCGAAAACCTTCAACGATCATAGTAATCTTTCGATCTTCAAGGTCATGCCTCATTTTGGCCAAGCATATCTAATCCTTGACCACATGTGAGACTAATCCAACCTTTAGTCCGTTCCATTGGACACCGAAATTCTCCCCTCAAATTCCGATGGGGTCATGTCTTTAAATTCCTCTCCAATATTGAACTCATACACTTGTCTATGGGACTTCAAGGTTTTTATTCTCAACTTCGAGGTTTCTTTTCCAAGTACTCGAAGTCCGGATTTCCTCCCTGTTCTATTCGTTTCCATGACCCTTAGAAGGCCGGGTCCATTCATCGCCACATCTCAATCCCTTTCGACCTTCAGGCTTGATGCTTCAAGTAGCCATCAACTAGTCAATTGATAAACTTCCAATTTAGAAGTTGAATCTCTTATTCCTCGAGGTAAGGTCTGTCCCTTCGTTGCCAAATGCAAGACCCTCAATTTTCAATTGTATGCATCTACTACTTAGATCACCATTCCTTAGCGATAAGGGCATCCTTAGCAATAAGGGCATCCCGGTCATGACCTTTCCTTCGATCCCCTTTGGGCGTCAATATTTCTAACTCTTGTAGTTCACATAGTTGCGAGGTCATTCCTTACACAAGCAACGTTCCCATTTCCGTAAGCAATTTCATCCATCGAGTTGCCTCTCATTCAGTTCCTCTTAGCAAGTTGATACTTTATACTCTTGTGGTATACATAGGCTTGAAACCTTCTTCCACGCAAGTATTGTTTCCCAGATTGTCGCAAGGGACGTTCGCAAGCCAACTCCAATCATGCTCTAGGCGTTCCAATCTATATGGCTTTATCGTCACGACGTATACGCAATGCCCACTTTCGATTGTCTTGTTATGCCTCAAATTTCTTTTCTGCGTCACGTCATTATGATTTTTATAAGCCTTTCAATTCCAAACAGAAACGCCACTATCGGCGTGGTCACCAACTTGACTTAAGTCCTTGAGAACTCTTTCCACATTCATCCATCCATTGGCGTTACATCTCATCCTTAGTTCTTTTTATCGATGGAATAGCTCTTGTGGAGGAAATCTTCCCATGGCATTTATAGTAATCCATCAATCCCGGGCAACTTCAAATTTCAATAATTCATACCGACCTTAGTCAATTCATCGCTTATTCCATTGCTCAAGGGTTCCACAGAGATTGCATTTCCCAAGACTTCGCGACTAAGGAATCTCACTTTATCAAGCTCACAGCTCGCACTCTTCACATTTAGCTTACAACGGGCATTTCCTTAGGATCCATATGATACCCTCGTAAGCTGTTCATATTTCTCGTGGCTCCTTAAACGAGTCCGATCATCATTCCATAAGGTGGCAACAATCAATCCCATTATTCCTTGGATACTTAATCCGACTATTATCAACTTCTTGCTACCATATGTCGAATCGTTCAAACCGTCCTTCGTACCATTCACTTGAGAGTTCATACCTTGGCTATTTGCTCTCATGGGTCTCTAATTCGATCGGGTAGCATTTTGTTCATTTTTGTCACTCTTTCCTCGGGAAGCATCGGTGCCTCAATCTCTTGGTTCCACAACCAGCTAATGCGATCTTATCCCCATTTCATTCATTCAACCGAACATCGACATTTCTTGGAATTCAACATTGTCTACAAGACAGTTCCTTAGAATAATTTTTACGGAGATCATTTGAGTTCTCGTCTTCCTTCTCAACCCGGACGCTAAATTTTAACACCAAGATGATTAGAACTTTCACTTCCTTCCATACTAGGGTATCCTACCCTATGAAGGAAACTACACATTTCGAGGGCATTCTCTTACTTTGAATCCACTTCGTCCTTCCTATTACATAGGACGCCAATCTTGGAGTCTATGCCAACAGCGGTGTTTTTATTCCAGGATTCCAAATATCACCATACTTGACATTTTCTTCCAATGATTCAGTTACCTCAAGTGACAAGGTTCCAAGGAGTCAAGGTTCTTCCTCGGTCTCCGCACATCCACACCTTGGATATCTTAATTGATTAAATCAATTCACCTACGGTTACAATCCACGTACCCCTTTTTGCTTACTCATTCATCCATGAACACTTGTGAGTAGTCGGGACTATCAAATCCATTCACTTTCCTTTCCATTAACGACCATCTCATGAGTCAATCGCCCTTTGTTTTTTTTTTTTTTTTTTTAAACGACGCCCTTATCCTTTAGGATAATAGCTTACAATGCCACTTGCAGTGGTCCCGATTCAACCTCACTCAATCGCATATAAATCAACAAAGTCGGACAACCGACATAACTTTTTCCATAATTTTTCCCCGTGACGAAGAGAAGAAACGTCAATCTTTCATTACAAGGCTCTACGCCAAGGTAATAGCCATTCCTCATAGGCACATTCTCATGTGCTCCATAAGTGAAAATTCTCTTACTCGCAATCCATGAACGGAAATTCTCTTGCTCATTCCTCTTCCGATCATCCACTTCATTCATTATGACCCATTACCATTCCTCGAATCAAGAGTAACAACTAGCCATAAGGCTTTCGAATTCCAATCCAAAAGCAGAACTTCACATCTCATTAAAAGAGTCATTAACCACCCTTAGTACACGTAGACAACCTTGAGAACTCTGTCTTGCATTAGTGGATCGCCTTGGGATCTTTACAAAGCTATTAAAGTTTAGACAATCCTTGTTCTCGAGTAACCTTAGAAAGGTACTTTCCACCGAACAATGCAACGAAGACAATCTAGGCGGATATCATGCCTTCAAGGAAAACTCTTCCTTTGGTGACCTTTCACCAATCATCGATAGCCTCTTGAGGCTAGTAACTACTAGGGTCACAAGTACTCAAAACCTCTAAGGTTTCCTCACAAAATTCTCAATCTGCGAAGGCAGTTTCAAATTCATTCTTTAGGTGGAATTTAGCCAACTTACACTTCATAGGTCATTACACAAGCTATCTATCGAGACGATTTTCCTTCCCACTCTCTATTGTTCTTTTCATAGCTTCTTTCTCGAATCTGTCTACCAATCTACTTCTCCCATTTTCGTTCAAAATTCTCATGACCCCTTCAACTCTTGGGTCTCATACGATTAACAAAATCCAGCCAAATGCTCTTCCAGCCCTCATACTCCGAGTTATTCATCTTTACTCATTTCTTAGGACTCCTTTCGGTTACGTAATCTTCTCATATCTTGCATACTTGAGCCAAATGCTCCTCTAGTGATCATACTGGTCGTTCAACAACATTATGTTCTCATGGTACTTGAACCACCACAATTCCCTCTAGAAATTAAAGACTTAAATCATTTATTCGAGTCTAATAGTCTCAAGCTGCTCATCTCATCATCTATCATGAATAATAAACCATTTTGTGGTTCTTAAGCAACTCTCAACTAATTGCTCATTATCTAAGGGTCCCAAATCATCCTCAAGCAGCAACCACATAACAAGCCAGCCTCAACTAAGTAGTTTCTCAATTAATAGTCAAATACTAGGCAAGCCTTAACTTAACAATTAGCAGATGAATACTCAAGGCATCAATTCGGTGAGTCAATTACTCACACTTCAAGACTAGTGGCATCTGCCACTCTAGTACTGCATACGACATGCCATCTCACATTCAAAAGACATTAGTCAAACAGCTTTCGAGTGCTAAGCACACGGTCTTGCCAAACAGAACCAATGCCAATCACAAACATCAATTTTCCTTCTCGAACGGCTCCCGCCACTAAGTACGAAACTCATAATCATGTCAATCACAGGTGCCATTACAAATGTCAAACCACTTTCAAAATTTCAATATGAGGATCAATTCCATGCACTACATCTCTTAACCAAAATCAAACTCAACCCGATACCTAGACTCTCACTTTCAATTTATGACTTGGGTCATTCCCGCATCCTTGCTATCTTAGAAGCTGCGCCGGGAGCCGCTCCTTGCCGGACCTCTTTGTCCCGGCGATCACTCCCCGCCCTCATTAGACTTGGTCGTTGCGGGTTGTCCCAAGCCATATTTCTACGGAGAGAGTCCCGTTCCACACGACCCATATCATGCTTCATTACGGTTTATAGGTATCTCGTCACTTGTCCCATACCAAGTGACAATTGATTAAGTCCAACCGTGATAAGCTCATGCAAGCACCTTCATCGACTTTCATTTTAATACCACAAACACATGCACTGCATGATCGTCCTCACTACGCATCATACCACACTCGACTTCAAATCAATTCTTAACGACATAAAATTTCTAATTCCACCAATAGACGTCATATCTCATAGATTAAATGCGTATGTTCAGCCATATTCTTCAAGTTGAGCCATTGACAAACCATAATCATAGTCACATAATCCAACTAACCATTCACTCAAAAGAAATCCTCTATTAACCTCAAACACGTGTATAACCTCAAAATCTATACTTATGACTCCTTAATTTCCTACTTGCTCACTTATAAACCTCAATAATATCATCATCCAAGATTATCAATAAAACAAAATGATGCTAGAACCATTAGAATACAACACAAGTTCAAGTCTATAATCCTCAAGGTTCGAAATCAATGCCTTATCCTAAGGGTCTCACTATTAAATCGTCCTCAAGTCATCACTCCTTATTACTCCAAGTCTCAATCACATTGGATCGAGCCGACCTTGCTCGATACCAAACAAACGGGTATGTCACGCCCCAACCCTTCAGGCTCGATAACATCCCGTCACGACCGTTTATTTCGATTATTCCCAAGATCCAACGGCCAATAAAAATCGAACATAATGCAATGGAAATGCACATACGGAAGCGATTACACATCTCCATACATAATACTAAAGATGACTCGGGACAAGAAGGTACGTCTGTTCACAACACCAATTACGGGTCCAAAGGTTTCAATTCTAACTTCCAAACAAAATGAAATCCTTAGGGTCTCAAAAGTAAATCCATTTTCTACGGTTATTTCCTTGAATATTCATCCTTGTCAAGCTCGGTTTCCATCATCTCGGGACCCGAAAATGTTAATCCCACGACGGGGTGAGAATAAATCTCGATAAATCAACCCTAACCCTAAACTAAGTCACTAGTACCTCCAGATTACTTCTCAAATCAAAGATGTCAATAACACTAGTATAGATATGATGCGACGCAAACATAGACATTGGCAATTTAAACAATCACAATAACCAGGCATTCGGTAGTTCGAACCAAGCTCTACGTGCTTGGTACAGAATCTCATTCTCATTCTCGATATCAAGGCTTGCGTAATAACGCATCAGGCTATCTTGATGTACTTGGCCATACCGCGTAATAACGCATCGGGTTTATATATAATTGCCGGGACCCGCGTAATAACGCATCGGGTTTATGTATAATTGCCGGGACTCGCGTAATAACGCATCGGGTCAAATCCCGCGTTTAACGCCTCAGGATAAATATCAAAACCCCGCGTCATAACGCCTCGGGGTATAAATAAACTCATCACCCGCGTCATAACGCATCAGGTTAACACAACTCATATATTCACCGGTCAATCGATCAAACTTAATCTCGGTCAAAATATTTCCCATTGGCCAAGGGTTCACAAATATGATTCTCATTTCAACTAATGTTATGATCGAGTACAGCTCGACTTAGCGAGCATTTAATCCATAGCACACGAGAATACTCAAAGCCACATTACACTAGGGCCGGCACAAATTGCACCGCTATGCAATCAAGTCAATAAGCATAATTCTCGTCAATTCAATCATAATTCACTCTCGTGCCTTACAAAGGATTAAATATCATACAGTCATTCAATTCATTCGACCATGCATAATTCAACTCATAAATCACCCAATTGGATCACAAATTGGTCCCTTAGTACCCTAATGTCTTAATAAAGGGTTAAGGGCAATTTACCTATTCCAATGAGCTAGTCGCGACCTTCAATTCGAGCTTCCGAATCCAAGATTAATTCTGTCCAAAACAGAGCAGATCACCAATTAAGTTTCGTCGCGCCGTTTAGTCACAATTCTAGCTCTAATCACCAAACCACTTCACATACTCTTCATTAACACACTAATATACGTCGTAGCATGTCTAAACGACAAATTCAAGACAAGGCGACATCAATTCCAGCCTTGAACAGAACTGTACAGCACCTTCCCAGAACAGAGCAGAAACCGGTTCTGCTTATACCACCTCCAACAGTCCATAATTTCATCCTAAGCTCCCATTCAATATGAAATCAACTTGCTAAAACCTTCCTCTATATGTTTAATAGGTTCACCAAAAAATTGAAACCAATTGAACACCTTGAAGACCTCCAATTAGGCTAATCCTTTCAAGTGTGCAAACTGTCAATTTCTGCTCCTCAAAGCCCATCTCAAAACAGCCAAGAACACCCATCAATACTCAACTAAAATTATCATTCCAACTCAGCCAAGTCGAGTAATATATGTCTAGAACATCCCACACAATTTTTGAAGCAAAATGAGCTCTTGAAACCGTTGTAAGAGAGCTCTCTCTCAAACCGGGTCAGATTCAATCCCGACTGGACCTTTGTCCATTCAATCAGACCTATGGGAAAAAATACCGGGCCAAATTTTGTCCATAATATATCCCTGGAAAGCCAAGACAATTATCTTTCAAATGGAGGTGACCTTACCTCAAACCGACGTCGGACGAAGGAGATATGGCTGAAACAGTGAACGGCGTCGGGACTTGTCGGGTTGAGCGGTTTTCTGTGGGTGCAGAAAAATGAAGAGGAAGATGGGCTGGCGTGGAGAGCAAGTGTGGTTGGTCTGCTGAACCAAAAAGGAAGAGAGAGAGAGAAGTTTCACCTCAATTATTGATTTGGTCAAGCTTGGAATAGTTAAGCACATGGTCAATTAAGACCAAACCTCCAAAATTTGACACTTGTCCTCATGTTAATAATATCCCATGAACATTGACCATCATTGACCTCCTCATCTTCCAATTTTCAGTAGCCTAAGGGGACAAAAAGACCAAAATTCCCTTTAGACCACTTAAGGTAAGGTTAATGCTTGAGAGGTAAAATGATCATTTTACACTTGTCGTCCAAAAATTTTGATTTTTCCCAATCAAACTACTATCGATGAGGCGACGTCCGATTCAAGACCACAATTGGAATTCTTCATTTCTATTTTCCCTAGTTTGAGAACCCATTCTATCATTAGCCTTGAAGAGGGTCGAAATTCGAATGTCACAATTAAGCTTAAAAAGCACGCGTCTATTTGGTGGGAGCATTTGAAGAAGCAAAGATCTCGTGATGGAAAAGTCGTATCGCCACATGGGAGAAGATGCGAAAAGAATTGAAGAAGAAGTTCCTACCGATGAACTATCGCAGAATACTTTCCTCCAATTCCATAATTTGAAGCAAAAGGAGCTGTCCGTGGAGGAATATATCACGGAATTCGATCATCTTATGATGCTCTGTGATGTTTCGAGGCGGAGGAGCAAACTGTTGCTCGGTACCTTGGCGGACTTCGATATGAAATCGGTAATGTTGTCCAACTTCAGCCTTATTGGACTTATAATGATGTTTGTCAACTTGCTCTTAAGGTTGAACAGCAGCTTAAAGAGGCTCGTGTGAGTTCGCGATATCGGAACAAAGAAAACTATTCCAAAGGGGAGAGTTCTTCTCTTCCTAAATCAAAAGCTATTGCCGTGAAACCACGTGGTCGAAGAATAGTGGAGCATCGAGTTCCAATCGCTCTAATTCTATCAAATATTTCAAATGCCAAGGGTTAGGACATATTGCTTCGATTGTCTAAATCGTAAGATTATCTCTCCGGTGGATGAAGAACTTGAAGAAGACAATCATGAAGACTCCCCTAGTTTCGACGAAGAACCGGAGGAGGGAGATGGGGTCATCTACGGCGACCAAGGAGAGTCTCTAATCCTTCGTCGAATCTTGAATGCTATTCCCGACGGAGACGGTACGTGGCTTCGGAACAATATTTTTCACACTCGATGTACCTCTCATGGAAAGGTATGCGATGTTATCATCGATGGAGGAAGCTGTGAAAATGTTGTAGCAACAACGATGGTGGACAAATTGTGCCTTAAAACAGAGAAGCACCCACAACCATACAAGCTCTCTTGGCTTCGCAAGGGAAACGAGGTACGAGTCGATAAACGATGTCTCGTTGATTTTTCCATTGGAAAGAAATATATCGATGAAGTATGGTGTGACGTTGTCCCCATGGATGCTTGCCATTTGCTTCTCGGGAGGCCTTGGCAATTCGATAGAAAAACAAAGCATGATGGGTACAAAAATACTTATGCTTTTGAGAAAGATGGAGTCAAGATCATCTTGGGTCCTTCCAAAATGGAGAGTGTTCCTAAACCATCTATTGGAGAAGGAAATAACTTGCTCTCTAAATCTGAAGTCGATAAAGCTTTGGAGGATTCGATGGACGCATATGCTCTTGTGGTGTTGGAGGAGAATGAAAAACATTACGATGTTCCTACTCAGGTAACACCCGTACTCCGTGAATTTTCAGATGTTGTCCCGGAAGAAATTCCACCTGGTCTTCCACCCATTAGAGATATCCAGCATTGTATTGATTTTGTTTCGGGAGATGTTATTCCTAACAAAGCAGCTTATCGAATGAGTCCAAAGGAGCATGAAGAGTTACAACGGCAAGTCGATGAGCTTATGGCTAAAGGTATGGTGAGGGAAAGTATGAGTCCCCGTGCTGTCCCTACCCTTCTTGTACCAAAGAAGGATGGTTCCGGCGTATGTGTATTGATAGTAGAGCGGTAAACAAAATTACTATCAAATACCGCTTTCCTATTCCTCGGCTCGATGATCTTCTCGATCAATTCTATGGTGTTACTATTTTCTCCAAAATTGATCTTCGGAGTGGATATCATCAAATCCGGATGAGAGCTGGAGATGAATGGAAAACCGCTTTCAAAACCAGAGATGGCCTCTATGAATGGATGGTTATGCCATTTGGCCTCTCTAATGCTCCTAGTACTTTTATGCGCCTCATGAATCATATTTTCAAATCATTTATTGGCAGCTTTATTGTTGTTTACTTCGATGACATTCTTGTCTATAGTTCGACACAACAACAACACTTAGAGCATCTTCGACAAGTTTTTTAGGTTCTGCGGGGAGTAAAAATTGTATGCGAACTTGAAGAAGTGTCATTTCTTTACCGATAGCCTTATCTTCTTGGGCTATGTCGTTTCTAAAGAAGGCATCAAGATGGATCCCAGCAAAGGTGGAGGCGATCTTGAGTTGGCCGTGCCATCATCGATTCATGATGTCAAGAGTTTCCATGGCTTGGCTTCTTTTTACTTGTCGATTCATCAAGCATTTCAGCACCATCATTGCTCCTATTATAGAATGCTTGAAGGGAGGAAATTTCAAGTGGACGAAAGAGGCACAACATAGCTTCGAACTCCTTAAAAGGAAGGTAACCGAGGCTCCTATTCTTGCACTTCCAGATTTTAATAAAGTCTTTGAGGTTGACTGTGATGCCTCTAATGTCGGAGTTGGCGCGGTTCTTAGCCAAGTAGGAAAACCACTTGCGTTCTTTAGTAAAAAGCTGAATAATTCCCATAAGAATTACTCTACTTACGATAACGAATTTTATGCTATTGTTCGGGCTTTGGATCATTGGCAACATTATCTGTTGTTCAAAGAGTTTGTTCTTTATTCGGACCATGAAGCCTTGAGGTATGTAAATACTCAACAAAACCTCAACACTCGACATGCCAAGTGGGTTGAGTTTCTTCAAGCTTTCACTTTTCTCATCAAACATAAAGCTGGAGTTCTTAATCGCGTTGCGGATGCATGAAGCCGTCGACATTCATTGCTTTCCACTATGAAAGTGAACGTTATAGGCTTCGACATGATCAAGGAGCTTTATGAAGATGATCCGGATTTCGGTAAGACTTGGAAAGATTGTTCCAAAGGTCCAATTCAGCAATTCTTTCTGCAATATGGATTTCTTTTCAAGAACAATTGTCTATGCATACCAAGAGGTTCTTTGAGAGAAGCCATTATCAAAGAAGCTCATGGAGAAAGCTTAGCGGGTCATTTCGGAAGAGACAAAACATACTCTCTCGCCAAAGAAAAATTTTATTGGCCTCGAATGGAGAAAGATGTCACGTCCCGAACCCTACAAGCCGTCAACATCCCACCTAGCCAACACTATGTACGGTTCTCCCGGGATCCAAAGGCCAACAAACATAACACTTGCGGAAGCGAAACAATTCCCGTACAGAAATTAATTAACATCACGATGACTTGGGACGGTAAAACAACTTATGTACATATACATAATTGTTACAACCTTCAAACCTAGGGCTTAAGAGGCCATTTGATAAGCCTGTGACCACCTATAACAAAAGATTACGTGGTCGAAGCCCGCTATGCTTCCAAAAGAAAATACTCTACAAAAGCTCAAGAGGCCAACTACCCTAGGCCTCGTCCACGCTATCCGGCACGATATCGACTCTCGCCTCCAACTCATCCTCGTCAAGCTCGGGTGGCTGTTCCGCATCCGATCGCTCTACAACCTGCCCATCTTCTCTTGGTACCATTACCTTGGGGAATATCGAACTTCCTAGGCGGATTATTCATTGCGATACGGAGTGTCGAAAAACAACGAACCCACGACGGGGTGAGATAAAATCTCGATAAGCTAGCCCCTAACCCTAGGTTAGGGCTCTAGTGCCTCTAGACAAGTTTTAAAAACAACAACTTTTCAACATATCCTTCTTCACCTCAATAATTCAACTAATAAATCCCGGAATATTCCATACTTGTTCAAAATTCCCACACTTTCTCAAATATTCTACGTTACCCTCATATTGATATTTCACGTCTCGGATGGAATAAAAAAATATTCCACGTTGCTCCAAAGCCCGCGTTCCACGCTTCAAGCTATCGTATAAAATTCCACGTTACTCCAAAAATATTCCACGTTACTCCACGACTTCATACAAGTTCATAACATTGAGCCTCGGACGTTTATGGAACACGGCTCCATATATATATATATATATATATATATATATACTAGGTCTCGAGACACATAGAATACGACCCTTAAATCTCGGTCTCGGACACATAGGAACACGACCGGATTAAGTCTCGGACAATTAGTCGAACACGACTCACTTTGGTCTCGGACGACTTAATTGAACACGACTTTCATATTTTCCGAGCGTAATACGCCTCGGGATATTATAATACTCATAACCCCGCGTTCAACGCCTCGGGGTATAATAATAATAAAGCCAGCGTCGCCACAACGCCTCAGGCAAACATATGGTCTTATGAAATACGAACCCCGCGTCATAACGCCTCGGGTAAAATCCCACATTTCCTCTCTTTCATTCCACTTAAGACCATATACCACAATAATTTCCCGATCGCTCGTCCGATACCACACGATCCTTTAAATACTTCCGATCGATCAATCCTTGCCACGTGATTACGCTAGATTCCTTGATTAGCGGATCGAGACCATCCGGTCTCACCAACTTTCTCCAACAAAAGATCGGGACCATGCGATCTCTCCAATTTTTCTCAATTGCCCAATCGAGACCACTAGATTAAATTGTGCTTGGGCAAATACTCGATCGGAACCACGTGATTCACTCACGTTAGAGAATTAATACATCGGGGCCACCCGATTAATTTATGCTACCACGAATTCAATCCACGCCAAAGACCATATTATACTAACGTAGCAAGAAATTAATAGCGTACAATTAAAAGTACACTAACGTAGGAATTGATCCGGGCCGAACCATATTAATTTCTAACGTACAATTAATTCACGACTATAGTACTTAACTATAGTAACACCACATTTATTTAATACCGTGGCATAACGATATGTTGTCACATATAAAGTAACTATAGTTAGAATATAATCTAACTATGGTTAAAATAATAACTAGAGTCAAGGAATAACCTAACCATGATTAAATACTTGCATAAAGTAACCATGGTCAAACTTTGACCACACACAATCTCTCTTGACTTTACTATTCATGCAAGATCACCAATTTCTCTCTCCTCTCCCCTCTCATTCTCGGCCATGGCATGAAAATGACCAAAAATCATCAATGTTTCACCCAAATCTACTAAATCTCAAGTCTATTAGCACCCTAGATACCTAGTCTAAGGTTAGGAACCAACTTACCACTATTTTAGCAAGTTTGCCGGCGAGAAACCGAAGCAAAAAGGCACTCTCTCAAACCGGGTCAGATTTGCCTCGTCCCGACCTTTGCCCCTTCAAACGGATCTACGGGAAAAACTACCTAGCCAAATCAAGCTTATAATATGTCCCTGGAAATCTAAGACAATAAGCTTTCAAATGGAAGTGGTCTTACCTCAAACCGACGTTGGACGAAAACGTTATGGCCGGAACAAATGGGGCTGTCGGAATAGGGCAGCGGGTTGGGCGAGAGAGAGAAATGAAGAGAGAGAAAGTGGTCACAAATGTTTGGGTGGAAAAGATGAAGATGATCAATAGTGAGGCAATTATTGGTTTTGAAGTGATTGAAGGGCAATTTGGTAATTTTATCCTTCTTTGACTAGTCAATTTCGCCACCCTAGGGGATTTGACCAAAATGCCCTTTGGCCAAAGTGAAAAATGAGAAAATATCCAATGGTAAATGGGTCATTTCCCATCTTTAGTCCAAATTTTATTATTTCCTAAACCATTTGGGGCCAATCGCATAGAATTTGTATCTTGGATGAGAAAACGTCCAAAATTTATTTATTGAAACCTCTGAAGGTCGACATCAAATTTCGAAGCCCGATTCGCGATCAATCTCGATCAATTGAAATTCCAGCGTATCTCAAACTAACGGGCGGCTTTTAGGAGTTACGCGAATCCACCCGTGATTTACATCACATTTAAGAATTTCTCGAGTCATGGGGACTTTGGTTGTCATTCAATTATGAGGGTCAATCACTAGTCCCAATGGGCACGATCGTTAGAAAATAATTTAGGGACGTTCGGAACCCATACGAGGTCAAACGGAATCACCCGTAATCCAAGCGTAGGGTATTATCCAAATCGTTCCTTAATCATTCTAGGATCGGCCTATATTGGTCCAGAATATTCCCTCGACAATTTTCATGGCCAAAGAGTCAATCCAGGATCAAGTTCTTAGGTCCACGTACTTGATTTTCCTAGCTAGCCATTCCCATTTGGTTAGTTTGCTTGAGAGGGATCAACTCAAAGTGAGATTAGATGAAATACATCAATGAGATATTTCATTCATTCATAGTTTCGAAAGTAGGTCGGAATTCGGGATGTCACAATTCTTCCCCCTTACAAAAATTTCGTCCTCGAAATTTGCAATCCTCCAATCATCTCGTCTTTTGGGGTAGTAACGCCTCATCGCTACCACGCTTTTCAAAGTAGTTCTTGTCGTCACTTGACATTTCGATAATGTCCTTAACAAAGAACGGTTTTCATCCTTCAAAGCTTTTTTTTTCTCCTTTTTCCCTTGATCCTCAACTGTGTTCACCTTCCTCTTCAATATAGAACTTGTACACTCGTCTATTGGACTTCAAGGTTTTTATCCTCAACTTTGAGGTTTATTTTCCAAGTACTCAAAAGTCCGGATTTCCTCCCTGTTCTATTTGTTTCCATGACCCTTAGAAGTCCGGGTCCATTCATCGCCACATCTCAATTCCTTTCGACCTTCAGGCTTGATGCTTCAAGTAGCCATCAAGCTAGTCAATTGCTAAACTTCCAATTTAGAAGTTGAATCTCTTATTCCTCGAGGTGAGATCTGTCCCTTCGTTGCCAAATGCAAGACGCTCAATTTTCGATTGTATGCCTCCGCTACTTAATTCACCATTCCTAAGTGATAAGGGCATCACGCTCATGACCTTTCCTTTAGTTCCCTTTGGGGCAGTCAATATTTTTAACTCTTGTAGTTCACATAGTTGCGAGGTCATTCCTTGCACAAGTAACACTCCCATCTCCGTAAACAATTTCATCCACTCACTCTATGTCTCGCCCTTAGTCCCTTTCATCAATGGAATAATTCTTGTGGAGAATCTTCCTACGATCCGTCTATGACAATCCATCAATTCTAAGAAACTTCAAATTTCCATAACTCACATCGACCTTAATCGATCCATCTTCACTTTCTACCCATGAAGGATTCATAGATATCCTCTCTCTCGAGACTTCACACGACCAATGAATTTCACCTTATTCGACCCAAAACTCACGCTCTTCACACTTAGCATACAATGATGGTTTCCTCGGGGTCATGCTTCTTGTGACTCCTTAAACGAGTCCGATCATCGTCTTTAAAGACGGTAACAATGAATTCAATTATTCCTTGGATACACAATTCGACTATTGTCGCCTCTTGCTACCAGGTGTCGATTCGTTTAAACCGTCATTCGTACCATCCACTTGAGAGCTTATGCTTTGGCTCTATGTATTTATAGATTTCCAGTTAGACTATGCCACACTTTGTTCATTTTTATCCCTCTTTCCTCGGGAAGCATCGTTGCCTCAATCTCTTGGTTCCACAAACCAGCTAATGCGATCTTGTCCCCATTTCATTCATTCAAATTGAACATCAACATTTCCTGGAATTCAACATTGTCTACAAGACAGTTCCTCGAAATAATTTTACGGAGATCATTCGAGTTATGCTTCTTCTTTCTTAGTCTAGACGTTCAATCTTAATTCCACGACAATTAGAACTTTCTCTTCCTCCACACTAGGGTCTCTTACCTTATGAAGGAAACAATACACTTCGGTGGCATTCTTCTACTTCGAATCCACTTCGTCCTTGGAGTTCACGCCAATAGCGGTGTTCTTACTCTAGGATTTAGATGCCTCCACACTTGATATTCTCTTGTAATAACCCAGTCATCTTTAGTGACAAGATTCAAAGGAGTCGAGGTTCTTCCTCGATCTCCGCACATCCACACCTTGGATATCTTAATTGATTAAATCAATTCACCTTGCGATTACAATCCAAGTACCCCTTTTCCTTACTCATCCATCCATGAACACTGGGAGTAGTCGGACTATCGAGTCCATTTACTTTCCTTTCCATTAACGACCATCTCATGATCCAATCGCCATTTAAAAATGACACCCTATTCTTTAGGATGATAACTCACAATGCCACTTCCAGTTGTCCCGATTCAACCTTATTCACTCGCATATAAATCAACAAAGTCGACAACCGACATAACTTTTTCCATAATTTATCCCCATGACAAAAGAGAAGAAACTTCAATATTTCATTATAGGCTCTACGCCAAGGTAATAGCCATTCCTCACAGGCACATTCTGTGCTCCACAAGGGAAAATTCCCTTACTCGCAATTCATGAACGAAAATTCTCTTGCTTATTCCTCTTCCGATCATCCACTTTATTCATTACGACCCATTACCATTCCCGAGAATCGGGGAGTAACAACTAGCCATAAGGCTTTCGAATTCCAATCCACGCAGGAACTTCACGTCTCATTAATAGGGTCACTAACCACCCTTAGTACACCTAGACAACCTTGAGAACTTTATCTCGCATTGGTGGATCGCCTTCGATCTTTGCAAAGCGATTAAAGGTCGAGATAATCCTTGTTCTCGAGTATCTTTAGAAAGATACTTTCTATTGAACAACTTGGCGAAGACAATCCAGGTAGATATCATGCCTTCAAGGAAAAACACTTTCTTTAGTGAACCTTCACTAATCATCGACGGCCTCTTAAGGTTAGTAATCGCCAGGTGACTTTCTTTTCATCCGTGCACTCAAAACCTCCGAGGTTTCCTTACACAATCCCCAATCCAGAGGAAGGCGGTTTCAAATTCACTCTCTCTCCATCGAACTTAATCAATCTCACTCTTGTACATCCTTCCACAAGCTTTCTTTCCAACGATTTTCTTTTCCATTCTCTATCGTTTTTCCTACGATCTTTACCATTTATTTTGCTAACAACACAATCAACAGTAGTAGTCTTATATGCTTTGGGCAACAACGGCAGCTCCTTCTTGGGTCCGCATGCCCATCGAATTTCAAATTCCTCTCAAGGTTCTCTTGACCCCTTCAACTCTTGGGTCTCACACAATTTACAAGCTCGAGCCAAACGTTCTTCCAACGCTCATACTCTCATGGCTCATCTTTACTCACTTATCATGATTCCTTTCGGTTCTTGAATCTTCTCCTATCTGGCATACTCGAGCCAAATGCTTCTTTAGTGACCATATTCTAGTCGTTCGACCTCATTAGGTTCTTATGACACTTGAACCACTACAATTCCTCCAGGAATTAAAGACTTAAGTCATCTACTAAAGTCTAGTAGTTTCAAGCTTCGCTCATCTCATTACCTATCACCAAGAATCAACCATCCAATGGTTCTTAGGCAACTCTCAACTACTTGCCAAGTATCCAAAGGTTTCAAATCACCTTTAACCACCGACTACCTATCAAGCCCGCCTCAACGAGGCAATTTCTCAATTAACAGCCAATTACTAGGCAAGCCTCAACTAGGCTAACATCAAGCAACCATTCAAGGCATTACTTCAGGTGAGTCAATCGCTCATATTTTAAGTATAAAGGCACTTGTTCCTCTAATACGAACACAATAGGCTATCACACTCTCGAAAGATATCGGTTCAATGGGGTATGAACCCCTCTCGCCGTCTAATCTCTCGCTTAGAGCTTGGCCATAACAATCACATGATACCAACTACATAACGGCATCCACTGCCCAAGACGAAGCTTTTAATCATGCCAATCCCAGGCACCATCACAAATACCAAGCAAATTTTGAAATTTCATCTTGAGGATCAACTCGGTACAACACGTCTCTTAATCAAGATCGACTTAACCCGATACCTAGACTTTCCCTTTCAATTTATGGCCCGGGTCATTCCTCGCCTCCTTGCTATCTTAGAAGCCTATCGGAGCCGCTCCTTGTCCGGACCTCTCCTGTCTCGGCGATCACTCCCCGCCCTCATCGACATGGTCGCTGCAGGTTGTCCCAAGTCATACACCTACGGAGAAAGCCCCGTTCCACACGTCCCATACCATGCTTCATTACGGTTTATAGGTATCCCGTCAACTTGTCCCATACCAAGCGACGTTTATTAGGTCCGATAGTGATAAGCTCATGCATGCACATTCGTCGACTTTCGTTTTAATGCCACAAACACAAGCACCGCATGATTGTCCTCGTTACTCATCATACCATAGTCGTTTTCGAGATCAATTCTTATTCACTAAAGATCTCTAATTCCACCAATGACGGTCACGTCTCATAAATCCATTGCCTATGTTCTAGCATATAACTCAAGTTGGGTCATTGGCAAGTCATAATCACAACCGTATAGTCCATTTGACCCTCTCGTTCATAAGCAATTCTCTATTAAACTCTAGCACATTTTCAACCTCACTGTCCCGGCTTATGACTTCTTAATCTCTGCTTGCCTCCTTATGAACCTCGGTCGTAATATCCCCCAAGTTCATTCATTACAATCATTACTAGAAGCATTAGAGTACCACACAAGTTCAAGCCTATAATCCTCAAGATTCGAAATCAATGCTTAATGTCTCACTATCAAATCGTCCTCAAGTCATCACTCCTTATCACTCCAAGTCGATTTAGATCGAGCCGACCTTGCTCTAATACCACTTAAACGGGGATGTCACGACCCGAACCCCGCGAGCTCGTCGACATCCCACCGGCCACGCTTACGTACGGTTCTCCAAGATCCAAAGGCCAACCAATTTCTTGCGGAAGCAAAAAAACCATTCCCTGTACAAAAATAAATAACATCACGATGACTTGAGACGGTAAAACAACTTATGCACATATACATAATTGTTACAACCTTCAAACCTAGGGCTTCAGAGGCCATCAGACAAGCTCGTGACCACCTATAACAAAAGATTACGTGGTCGAAGCCCGCTATGCTTCCAAAAGAAAATACTCTACAAAAGCTCAAGAGGCCAACTACCCTAGGCCTCGTCCCCGCTATCCGGTACGATATCGACTCTCGTCTCCAACTCATCCTTGTCAAGCTCAGGTGGCTGTTCCGCATCCGATCGCTCTACAACCTCCCCATCTTCTCTTGGTACCATGACCTTGGGGAATATCGAATTTCCTGGGCGGATTATTCATTGCGATACGGAGTGTCCGAAAAACAACGAACCCACGACGAGGTGAGATAAAATCTCAGTAAGCTAGCCCCTAACCCTAGGTTAGGGCTCTAGTGCCTCCGCACAAGTTTTAAAAAACAAGCAACTTTTCAACATATCCTTCTTCACCTCAATAATTCAACTAATAAATCCCGGAATATTCCATACTTGTTCAAAATTCCCACACTTTCTCAAATATTCTACGTTACCCTCATATTGATATTTCACGCCTCGCATCGGAATAAAAAAACATTCCACGTTGCTCCAAAGCCCGCGTTCCACGCTTCAGGCTATCGTATAAAATTCCACGTTACTACAAAAATATTCCACGTTACTCCACGACTTCATACAAGTTCATAACATTGAGCCTCGGACCTTTATGGAACATGGCTCCATATATATATATATATATATATATATATATATATATATACTAGGGTCTCGACACATAGGAATACGACCCTTAAATCTCGGTCTTGGACACATAGGAACACGACCGGATTAAGTCTCGGACAATTAGTCGAACACGACTCACTTTGGTCTCGGACGACTTAATTGAACACGACTTTCACACTTTCTCGGTCTCGGACAATCGACGAATACGGCTCACTTTGGCCTCGGACGACTTGATTGAATACAACCCATAAATCTCCGTCTTGGACACATAGGAACACGACCGGATTAAGTCTCGGACAATTAGTCGAACACGACTCACTTTGGTCTCGAACGACTTAATTGAACACGACTTTCATATTTTCTCGAGCGTAATATGCCTCGGGATATTATAATACTCATAACCCCGCGTTCAACGCCTCGGGTATAATAATAATAAAGCCCGCGTCACAACGCCCCTGGCAACATATGGTCTTATGAAATACAAACCCCGCGTCATAACGCGTTAGGGTAAAATCCCACATTTCCTCTCTTTCATTCCACTTAAGACCATATACCACAATAATTTCCCGATCGCTCGTCCGATACCACACGATCCTTTAAATACTTCCGATCGATCAATCCTTGCCACGTGATTCCGCTAGATTCCTTGATTAGCGGATCGAGACCATCCGGTCTCACCAACTTTCTCCAACAAAAGATCGGGACCATGCGATCTCTCCAATTTTTCTCAATTGCCCAATCGAGACCACTAGATTAAATTGTACCGGGCAAATACTCGATCGGAACCACGTGATTCACTAACGTTAGAGAATTAATACATCGGGGCCACCCGATTAATTTATGCTACCACGTAATTCAATCCACGCCAGGCAACCATATTATACTAACGTAGCAAATAAATTAATAGCGTACAATTAAAAGTACACTAACGTGAGAATTGATCCAGGCCGAACCATATTAATTTCTAACATACAATTAATTCACGACTATAGTACTAAACTATAGTAACACCACATTTATTTAATACCGTGGCATAATGATATGTTGTCACATATAAAGTAACTATAGTTAGAATATAATCCAACCATGGTTAAAACAATAACTAGAGTCAAGGAATAACCTAACCATGATTAAATACTTGCATAAAGTAACCATGGTCAAACTTTGACCACACACAATCTCTCTTGACTTTACTATTCATGCAAGATCACCAATTTCTCTCTCCTCTCCCTCTCATTCTCGGCCATGGCATGAAAATGACCAAAAATCATCAATGTTTCACCCAAATCTACTAAATCTCAAGTCTATTAGCACCCTAGATACCTAATCTAAGGTTAGGAACCAACTTACCACTATTTTAGCAAGTTTTCCGGCGAGAAACCGAAGCAAAAAGGCCCTCTCTCAAACCGGGTCAGATTTGCCTCGTCCCGACCTTTGCCCCTTCAAACGGACCTACGGGAAAAAATACCCAGCCAAATCAAGCTTATAATATGTCCCTATAAAGCTAAGACAATAAGCTTTCAAATGGAAGTGGTCTTACCTCAAACCGACGTCGGACGAAAAAGTTATGGCCGGAACAATGGGGCTGTCGGAATAGGGCAGCGGGTTGGGCGAGAGAGAGAAGTGAAGAGAGAGAAAGTGGTCACAAATTTTTGGGTGGAAAAGATGAAGATGACCAATAGTGAGGCAATTATTGGTTTTGAAGTGATTGAAGAGCAATTTGGTAATTTTATCCTTCTTTGACTAGTCAATTTCGGCCACCCTAGGAGATTTGACCAAAATGCCCTTTGGCCAAAGTGAAAAATGAGAAAATATCCAAGGGTAAATGGGTCATTTCCCATCTTCAGTCCAAATTTTATTATTTCCTAAACACTTTGGGGCGAATCGCAAAGAATTCGTATATTGGATGAGGAAACGTCCAAAATTTATTTATTGAAACCTTTGAAGGTCGACGTCAAATTTCAAGCCCGATTCGCGATCAATCTCGATCAATTGAAATTCCAGCGTATCTCAAACTAACGGGCGGCTTTTAGGAGTTACGCGTATCGACCCGTGATTTACATCACGTTTAAGAATTTCTCGAGTCATGGGGACTTTGGTTGTCATTCAATTATGAGGGTCAATCACTAGTTCCAATGGGCACGATCGTTAGAAAATAATTTAGGGACGTTCGGAACCCATACGAGGTCAAACGGAATCACCCGTGATCCAAGCATAGGGTATTATCCAAATCGTTCCTTAATCATTCTAGGATCGGCCTATATTGGTCCAAAATATTCCCTCGACAATTTTCATGGCCAAAGAGTCAATCCAGGATCAAGTTCTTAGGTCCACGTACTTGATTTTCCTAGCTAGCCATTCCCATTTGGTTAGTTTGCTCGAGAGGGATCAACTCCGAGTGAGATTAGACTGAAATACATCAATGAGATATTTCATTCATTCATAGCTTCGAAAGTGGGTCGTAATTCAGGATGTCACAAAGACGTCATGCGGCATGCGGATCGTTGTCGAACTTGTCATATTGCCAAAAGTCATGCTCAAAACACCGGTTTGTACACTCCATTGCCGGTACCAATGGCTCCTTGGGAAGACGTGAGTCTTGATTTTGTGGTTGGCTTACCTCGATCGCAAAAGGGTAAAGATTCAATCATGGTGGTTGTTGATCGATTCTCCAAAATGGCGCATTTCGTGCCATGTAGCAAGACATTGGATGCGACTCATGTGGCGAATCTCTATTTCCAAGAGATTGTGAAACTTCATGGCATTCCAAAGACAATGACTTCCGATCGGGATTCCAAATTCATCGAGTCATTTTTGGCGTACACTTTGAAAAAAGCTCGGCACAACTCTTCAATTCAGTTCTTCTCATCATCCTCAAACCGATGGGCAAACCGAAGTTGTTAATCAAAGTTTGGGAAATTTATTGAGGAGCTTAATTGGAAGTAATCTGCGACAATGGGATCTCACTTTGGCTCAAGCTAAATTTGCTTACAACCGTTCTTCAAACCAAACAATTGGAAAGAGACCTTTTGAAATTGTGTATGGGAAAAATCCTATTAGTCCATTGGACTTAGCTCCACTTCCCATCACTTATCATTTTAGTGGAGACGCTGAAGCACATGCTGATTATTTAAAAAGGCTCCATTCCCAGATTCGAGAAAGAATTATGAAGCACAATGCCAAGTATCAAGAAAGAGCCAACAAGCATCGACGGTCCCGCGGCTTTCAAAGAAGGAGATTTGGTTTGGCTTCATCTTCGGAAAGAACGATTTCCTCGAGGTCGTCATGGAAAATTAAAGCCTAGAGCCGATGGACCTTTCAAAGTTCCGCAAAGGATTGGTGACAACGCATACAAGATTGAACTCCCTGGTGAGTATGCTGTTTTACGCAACGTTCAATGTTGCCGATCTTTTTCCTTACCATGAAGAAAACAACGAGGGAAACTCGGGGACGAGTTTTCACGCAGCGAAGCGTCCGATGCCGGAGCATTCTTGAAGGCGTCGAAGGGCATTAATAATTTTTATCTTTTCAAGAGTAGTTGAGTAATCTTTAGATTTCCAAGTCTTATTAAATTGTATTGCGTCTTTCCTAAGAGTCAAGTTCTAGTTCCTAGACTTTAATTGTGTTTTCTATTTTCCTAAGAGCCTCATTTACTCAAGCTTGGAGGGTTGTTCCATGCTCGCCTATATAAGGGCATTTCGATGAATGAGAACGGCAGACTTGTTGAATGATAAATTTATTTGAGCCTTTGGTTTGTTAACAAGAAGGAGTTCTTGTTTCTACTCTTATCCTTTGGGTGGATTCCCACCGGTGGCGAGTATTCTATCCCTTAATTCCTCACTTGTGTTACCTCCTACTTCTCTAAGCTTTCTCCCGGCGTCACTATATGCCCTCCTCGGTTCCCTGCTTGGTGACCTCGACAAGTCGTCATTGCACTTGTCAATATCACCGAGCGAGCATCGGAGACGGCATGTAGCAGGATTTCATCCTTCACGTGACCTCGTCCATCCGCCATATCCTCATCTACATTGTTAGGATCCACTTCTTCTAACGGGCTTCCGGCATCGACGCTATCATTCTGGACAACTCTTGCATTTTTTAGAAGGCTGACGTTACTTATCCATCAAAAAGCTCCTCGCAATTGCAGTCTCCTTCATTGAGCAACTTGTCAACGTTGGCAGATCTTGCAAAACAAGCAGCTATTCATAGGTCCCACATTTTCTTTGCCCTATATGTGGCAGCACGAGAGTTTCAAATGAATTGGGTGCTGGAAGAGCGCAAGCAACTCGTTTGGCAATTTATGTTTCCTTAATGATCGTCGCTAGAAAAGGCTTGCTTGGAGGTATTCTCATGATGCTCAGTCAAAGGGCATGGAGCTACCACTATAGCACAGAAGAAGTCGCGAACTATGTGGGAGATGTGTTGGTACTAACCGCAACTTCCCATCTTTGTGATGGCATTCAGTTTGTGTTTTCGGTTAGAGTTCACTTATTATTGCAGTTTAATGGTGCACCTGACCTAGTTTAACTTTGACTACTTATCTTGATAATTAGGGAGGGAAGATGGGGCATGTGTTAGATCTCAAATATGTTCCAAGTCAAAGCGAACTTCAACTTCGAATTTTGTGATACCATAAGTTATATTATTTTTCATGCATTGCAAGAGGATGTGTGTGGAAAAAGATTGGAGCTTTCATCAATTTGAGTGCCTACTATTTGTTGGGTGTTCCGGTCGCCATATTCTTAATTTTTGTCTGTCACATTGGTGGAAAAGTAAAACACAGTTGCCCTATGTCACGTCCCGAACCCTACGAGCCGTCGACATCCCACCCGGCCAACACTATGTACGGTTCTCCAGGATCCAAAGGCCAACAAATATAACACTTGCGGAAGCGAAACAATTCCAAGTACAGAAATTAATTAACATCATGATGACTTGGGACGGTAAAACAACTTATGTAAATATACACAATTGTTACAACCTTCAAACCTAGGGCTTCGAGACCCTTGTACAAGCCTGTGACCACCTATAACAAAAGATTACGTGGTCGAAGCCCGCTATGCTTCCAAAAGAAAATACTCTACAAAAGCTCAAGAGGCCAACTACCCTAGGCCTCGTCCCTCGCTATCCGATACGATATCGACTCTCGCCTCCAACTCATCCTCGTCAAGCTCAAGTGACTGCTCCGCATCCGATCGCTCTACAACCTCCCCATCTTCTCTTGGTACCATGACCTTGGGGAATATCGAATCTCCCGGGCGGATTATTCATTGCTGATGCGGAGAGTCCGAAAAACAACGAACCCACGACGAGGTGAGATAAAATCTCGGTAAAGGTAGCCCCTAACCCTAGGTTAGGGCTCTAGTGCCTCCGGACAAGTTTTAAAAAACAGCAACTTTTCAACATATCCTTCTTCACCTCAATAATTCAACTAATAAATCCCAGAATATTCCTTGATTAGTAGATCGAGACCATCCGGTCTCACCAATTTTCTCCAATAAAGATCGGGACCATGCGATCTCTCCAATGTTTCTCAATTGCCCAATTGAGACCACTCGATTAAATTGTACTAGGCAAATACTCGATCGGAACCACGTGATTCACTCACGTTAGAGAATTAATAAATCGGACCACCCGATTGACTCACGCTAATCCATAGATTAAACCAGACCTCCCGATCAATTACGCTACCACATAAATTTAATCTACACCACCACATAAATTTAATCTACGCCAGGCGCCCATATTATACTAACGTAGAAATTTATCCGGGCCGATCAAATATTAATTTCTAACGTACAAATAAATTCACAACTATAGTATTGAACTATAGTAATACCACGTCTAATTAAATACTGTGGCATAACAACATTTAGTCCTATATAAATAAACACCGTGGCGTAACGAAATTATGTCACATACAATTAAATACCGTGGCATAACAATAATGTCACATATAAAGTAACTACAGTTAAAATCTAATTTAACCATAGTTAAAAAAATAACTAGAGTTAACACATAACCCAACCATAGTTCAATTATTAGCAAAAGTAACTATGGTCAACTTTGACCACACACAATCTCTCTTGACTTTACTATTCATGCAAGATCACCAATTTCTCTCTCCTCTCCCCTCTCATTCTCGGCCATGGCATGAAAATGACTAAAAACCATCAATTTTTCACCCAAATATACTAAATCTCAAGTCTATTAGCACCCTAGATACCTAATCTAAGGTTAGGAACCAACTTACCACTATTTTAGCAAGTTTTCCGGTGAGAAACCGAAGCAAAAAGGCCCTCTCTCAAACCGGGTCGGATTTGCCTCATCTGGACCTTTGCCCCTTCAAACGGACCTACGGGAAAAACTACAGGGCCAAATCGATCTTATAATATGTCCCTGGAAAGCTAAGACAATAAGCTTTCCAATGGAAGTGGTCTTACCTCAAACCGACATCGGATGAAAAAGTTATGGCCGGAACAGTGGAGATGTCGGGACAGGGCAGCGGGTTGGGCGAGAGAGAGAAGTGAGAGAAAATTTTGTCCAAATGAAGAAGATGAAGATGGTGGATAGATAAGCTAGGCTAGGATATTTTGGGATGAAAAGTTTGACTATAATTCTTGGTCTTAGAAATGATGAGACAAAGACTTGTGGGTCCCACCAATAATTCATCTCCTTTCCCATATCCAGTCCAGTTTCACTTTTCGAACACTTTGGGGCGAATCGTGAAATATACATGCTCGGGATGAGGCGATGTCCAAAATATTATTATTGGAACCCCCGAAGGTCCGACATCTAATTTCGAAGTTAAATTCGCGATCAATCTCGATTAATTGAAATTTCAGCGAATCTCAAACTAACGGGCGGCTTTTAGGAGTTACACGTATCGACTCGTGATTTATATCACGTTTAAGAATTTCTCGAGCCATGGCGACTTTGGTTGTCATTCAATTGCGAGGGTCAATCACTAGTCCCGATGGGCACGATTGTTAGAAAATAATTTAGGGACGTTCGGAACCCATACGAGGTCAAACGGAATCACCCGTGATCCAAGTGTAGGGTATTATCCAAATCGTTCCTTAATCATTCTAGGATCGGCCTATATTGGTCCAGAATATTCCCTCGACAATTTTCATGGCCAAAGAGTCAATCCAGGATCAAGTTCTTAGGTCCATGTACTTGATTTTCCTAGCTAGCCATTCCCATTTGGTTAGTCCGCTCGAGAGGATCAACTCCGAGTGAGATTAGACTGAAATACATCAATGAGATATTTCATTCATTCATAGCTTCGAAAGTGGGTCGGAATTCAGGATGTCACACCCTACCATTCTATTGCAATTCGTCCTTTGCTTTCCTTGTGACTAGTTGTCTATCCGATATTTCTATAATTACTTGCTCTTCTTATCAAGCTGCAGGGCCTCTGGACTGGGATTATTGTTGCACTCTTTGTGCACGCATTGTTGCTTGCGGTGCTAACAGGATGTACCGGCTGGGAGAGAAAGGTAATCTATGGTTGCAGGCAAGGAAAGCCCCTGCAGAGTGTATAGCACCGTGACTCCGTTATCATAAAGCTACGGGAAGGAATATTGCCGTTGGAATCGGATGGTAGACTATGCAGACTCCGGCTCCCGGCATTAAAACCTGGTTTGAGTTAATGAAATAAGACGTACTGATCACTTTGGATCTCTTGGGCTACCGCCCACGAGAAAGAGCCACAAGTGGAACTTCTGCCAAAAGTCTGAAATAAATGTTAAATCGGTATACGGCAAACTTGATCTCAGAAATCTCTTTATGAAGATCTAATGTCGCGGCCCTCAACCTCATGTTTAATATTTAGGAAGAGTTTGGTGCACAGTCCATCACTAATGCTTTCCTTAGCATAATTTTGTTCTTGACATCCTAGACTTGTGGGGAGTATCAGTGTCAGCGGATGGTACTTTGTCTTCTTCATCCTTGATCAAGTAGTAGGACATGAATAAGTCCCCTGCAACAACCATTGTCGTGTTTATTTTCACTATAGAAGAATTTAAATAGTTTGGAAGTGAAGTTGAGGGTCGTAACTCATAAAAAACCTTTCCAACTCTAAGAGAGTTGAATCTCTGATTGTTCGAACGGTTGATCTGACAGCAACTTAGAGTTTTGAAATAATCTTGATTATGGCATAGCTTCATACCTTTAGAGGTGAAGCTGTAGGCCTAAGTCCATTTCAAAAGAAAAATAAATTCAATATTCTTAAATTTTACCAATACTTTAATGAATTTATGAGCACGGAAAATGATTTTGATTTTACACACGCGGAGCTGCAGAAACTTCTATTAAATCGCATGCAAGTTAGGATGTGACCGAAATTATAGTTGACCAATGAAGAATTGGGCTTAATTTTCACACGTTTTATAACAAAGGCAAAAAGTTCAGTGATCACGAAAGATACTTTCTCTGGTGAATTTTTAAGTGACACATCAGCATCCGATAGCTATTGGCTATGGAATAGATAGTATTCTATTTATTTCTACTTGTCAAAGAATATTTATTTTATAATTCAAGCAGAACAAGAAGCAGTGTGTACTTTCCAATCAAACTAGTCGAAAAGAGACAAGATTTGCCTCCTGTGGTGGGATCTTCTAGTTATCTTGTTTCACTTAATTAGCTGTTACTCCAACAAAAGTTTTCCCATGCAGAATAAGAAATGACTGAATACTTGATGTTGTACCAAGTGTTGCGATCCCTCCGGTGATGTCCATAGGTATTTGCTGAAAAGACGATCTGAATGGTGCATCGAGAAGGTGAGAACATCACATGACAATCCAATGAATTCATCAATTGAGTATACTCTCCCAAACTCATACCTAACACGACGTTGGGATATTGAATTATAGTTTTAAATAATGCTATGAGAATTCTAAGCGAGGAGTCCCCACTGGCCTATTGGGTCGGCTATAAACCAAGTGACGTATGAGAGTATACCGCATTTCTTATGCAATTAGAGTTTTCTAGGTTCGGAGACTTGATTATACTAGGTACCTAAGATTTATCCTAAATATACTAAAAAAGAAAAGAAAAATTAATGTATTGAAAGTGCGCAATCAAAAGAGTCGAAATAGAAATGAGCAAACAACATCCTAGCATTTGTGTGATAATATGCAAAATCCTATTGTAAAGCCCCATGAGATTGTTCATTTTTGGAGTCCAACTTTTGTCCAAAAATCTACACATCTCTTAGAAATTATTCTAATCCTAAATTATTTATTAAAATCCCTAAACTATACGCCATTCTAATATAGGAGAATCTATAGTTGTTAGTCTCAAACTTAGTCAACGAGGAGTTGAAATTAGTAGAAAAAACATGGAACAGCTTAGTGCATGCCGCTTTTCAAACATTCCTCAAAACCGAATTTAGGATTAGAATAATTAATAAAAATATCTAAAAATTCGAATTTCCTTTGTTCTTTTGCGTGAGATAAAGTGATGACATTGAAATTATTTCCAATCACATATGAACAAACAAAACAAAATTAATTATTTTACTGAAAAATTATTTCCCGAAAAGTATTTTTCTTTAACATAAAGTTTTCACCCAATAAACGCAACCTAAATTAAGAAGATTTGTTGTCGCGTGGCCTCTTTATGTTATTGAAAATTGTGCAAAACAAAGAGTTTCAAAGTTAAAAAAAAAAGAATCAACCGATTTGCTTTTTGGAAGCCCACGAGAATCGTGCTTTCTCCCTTTTAGATTTAATTAGTTACGAGGACTTTTTGTCGTGCCTTAGGTAGCCCTTGCTTTTGGGCTAATACAAGGATGTAACATTGATACAATTATAATTAGTGCGTCCTCCATGGCACTCGTTAAGAATGTTGACAATAGAGACAATAACTTTTTGTGACATCCTGAATTTCGACCCACTTTCGAAGTTATGAATGAACGAAATATCTCATTGATATAGTTCGATCTAATCTCACTCGGAGTTGATCCCTCTCGAGCATACTACCCAAATGGGAATGGCTAGCTAGGAAAATCAAGTACGTGGATCTAAGAACTTGATCCCGAATTGACTCTTTGGCCATGAAAATTGTCGAGAGAATATTCTAGACCAAGATAGGCCGATCCTAGAATGATTAAGGAATGATTTGGATAATACCCTACGCCTGGGATCACGGGTGATTCCGTTTGACCTCGTATGGGTTCCAAACGTCCCTAAATTATTTTCTAACGATCGTGCCCATCGGGACTAGTGATTGACCCTCGCAATTAAATGACAACCAAAGTCGCCATGGCTCAAGAAATTCTTAAACGTGATATAAATCACGGGTCGATACGCGTAACTCATAAAAGCCGTCCGTTAGTTTGAGATACGCTGAAAATTCTATCAATCGAGATTAATCGCGAATCGAGCTTCAAATTTGATGTCGGACTTTCGGGGGTTTCAATAAATAAAATTTTTGGACGTTTCCTCATCCAAGTGTACGAATCCTTCGCGTTCGTCTCAAAGAGGTTCGGGAAAAGTAGATTTGGACTGGATATGGGAAAGGACCCATTTGCCCTCGAAAAATATCCCATTTTTCACTTGAAACGAAGGGTATTTTGGTCATTTTCCCCCTTTGGCCGAGATTGACTAGTCAATGATGGTGGAAATTACCATTTTGCCCCTCTTGCTTTCAAAACCAATTATTGCCTATACTATTCATTGTCTTCAAGCTTTGCACCAATTTTTGTGACAACTTTTCTCTCCCTATCTCTTCCTTCCATCACCTTGGCCGAACACCCTTCTTGTCGCCGTCGTCGCCGGAAAAATTTCGTTGAGCCGCCGCCGACTCGATTTTGAAGCGCGGAGGTCGTGAGCTACCGTGGGCCGCCGGAATCGCCGCTTGATTCGAGTTTTCTCAACCGTTCAACGGAGGTTTTTGCTAAATTTTGAGGTAGGATTACTTCTAAACCTAAATTAGGTGGTTAGGTTGCTAAGAGATTTTGAATTAGTGAATTTTTTATGAAGAAATGGATGGATTTGAGCTTGGATGAGGGTGGCCGAAAATGCAAGAAGAAGAAAAAAAATAGTGTCTTGCATGAATAGTAAAATTGAGAGAGAGTGTGTGTGTGGTCAAAGTTTGACCATAGTTACTTTTTGGCTAATATTTTAACCATGATTAGGTTATTGATTAACTCTAGTTACTTTTAAACTATGGTTAGGCTATATGTTAACTACGATTACTTTTTATGTGACATTATTTCGTTATGCCACGGTGTTTATTTATATGTAACTAAATGTTGTTATACCACGGTATTTAATTAGACGTGGTATTACTATAGTTTAATACTATAGTTGTGAATTTATTTGTACGTTAGAAATTAATATTTGTTTGGCCCTGATAAATTCCTACGTTAGTACAATATTAATTGTACGTTAATTATTCATTGCTACGTTAGTGTATTATGGACGTATGGTGTGGATTGAATTGTGGTAGCGTGAATTAGTCGGGTAGTCTTATTTATTAATACACTAACGTGAGTGAATCACGTGATCTCTATCTATTCTAAGAAAGTTTGATGGTCGTATTCAATCAAGTCGTGCGAGGCCAAAGTGAGCCGTATTCGTCGATTGTCTGCGAGACCGAGAAAGTTTGATGGTTGTATTCAATCAAGTCGCCCGAGGCCAAAGTGAGCCGTATTCGTCGATTGTCCGAGACCGAGAAAGTTTGATGGTCGTATTCAATCAAGTCGTGCGAGACCAAAGTGAGCCGTATTCGATCGATTGTCTTAGACCGAGAAAGTTTGAAAGTCGTGTTCAATTAAGTCGTCCGAGACCAAAGTGAGTCGTGTTCGACTAATTGTCCGAGACTTAATCCGGTCGTGTTCCTATGTGTCCGAGACAGTGATTTTCGGGTCGTATTCCTATGTGTGCGAGACCCGATATATATATATGTATATATATATTTATTTATGGAGCCGTGTTTTATAAAGGTCCGAGGCTCGGTGTTACGGACTCGTATGATGTCGTAGAGTCACGTGGAATATTCCCTGGAGTGACGTAGAATATTTCCGGAGTAACGTGAAATTTTCGGAGTAACGTAGAATTTTATACGATAGCCTTGAGGCGTGGAACGCGGGCTTTAGAGCAACGTGGGTTATTGTTATTCCGGTCTGAGACATGAAATATCAAAATGAGGGTAACGTAGAATATTTGAGAAGGTGTGAGAATTTTCGAACAAGAATGGAATATTCCGGGATTTATTAGTGGAATTATTGAGAAGAAGGAGGATGTGTCGAGAATCGTTGTTTTAAAATTTGTCTGGAGGCACTAGCGACCTGAGTTAGGGTTAGAGGTTTTCCTACCGAGATTTTATCTCACCCCGTCGTGGGTCTTATTTTTCGGGTATTAGGCGATGGAACATCAAGTCTGCTAAGGATTAGCATTCGAGAAATATGTGGGTCGAATGAATATAAGATATTTTGTGGCCTTATGGATTATATTGGATTTTATGGATTAAGATTGAACCATTGGTATTTGACCGCTATATCAATTGAAGTGTAATATACGAGATGTATGATGTATATCACTTTTGTCCTAAGTCATTCATTTGAATTGATGTATGGAGATGTTTACTCGCTTCCGCCTGTTTTATGGATTTTTATGAAATTGTGGGCCGAGGGATCCTGGAAGCCAATCTAAAACGAAACTTGGCTAGATGGGATGTCGACGGCTCGCAGAATTTGGGACGTGACATCCCCGTTTGGAGAAAGTAATCCTACCTCAAAATTTAGCAAAAACCTCCGTTGAACGGTTGAGAAAACTCAAATCAAGCGGCGATTCCGGCGGCCCACGGTAGCTCACGACCTCCGCGCTTCAAAATCGAGTCGGCGGCGGCTCAACGAAATTTTTTCCGGCGACGGTGGCGACAAGAAGGGTGTTCGGCCAAGGTGAGGGAAGGAAGAGATAGAGAGAGAAAAGTTGATCACAAAATTTGGTGCAAAGATTGAAGACAATGAATAGTATAGGAAATAATTAGTTTTGAAAAGCAAGAGAGGCAAAATGGTAATTTCCACCATCATTGACTAGTCAATCTTGGCCAAAGGAGAAAATGACCAAAATACCCTTCATTCCAAGTGAAAAATGGGATATTTTTTGAGGGCAAATGGGTCCTTTCCCATATCCAATCCAAATCTACTTTTCCCGAACCTCTTTGGGGCGAACCGCGAAGGATTTGGACACTTGGATGAGGAAACGTCCAAAAATTTTATTTATTGAAACCCCCGAAAGTCCGACGTCAAATTTTGAAGCTCGATTCGCGATTAATCTCGATCGATAAAATTTTCAGCGTATCTCAAACTAACGGGCGGCTTTTAGGAGTTACGCGTATCGACCCGTGATTAAAATCACGTTTAAGAATTTCTCGAGCCATGGCGACTTTGGTTGTCATTCAATTGCGAGGGTCAATCACTAGTCCCGATGGGCACGATCGTTAGAAAATAATTTAGGGACGTTTGGAACCCATACGAGGTCAAACGGAATCACCCGTGATCCCAGCGTAGGGTATTATCCAAATCGTTCCTTAATTATTCTAGGATCGGCCTATCTTGGTCTAGAATATTCTCTCGACAATTTTCATGGCCAAAGAGTCAATCCAGGATCAAGTTCTTAGGTCCACGTATTTGATTTTCCTAGCTAGCCATTCCCATTTGGTTAGTATGCTCGAGATGGATCAACTCCGAGTGAGATTAAAAATAATGAGACCTTTCATTTATTAAAGCTAATAATCGAATGAGATATTTCGTTACATTTTTGTCGGCCTTAGGTAGCCCTTGCTTTTGGGAAGAAAGGATGTAACAATATACAATTAAATTAGTGCATCCCCATGGCACTCGTTAAGAATGCTGGCAATAGACACAAAACTTTTGTACTTAATACATGCTGCAAATTGAATAGAAAAAAGGACTTATATACATTCGCATTAGCACACAACCGACATATAGCCTTAATCAAATGGGATTTTTTTCTCATTTTCGAATGATAATTAATAAATCCTAACTGATCCATTCTGAGAAATTTTTGTTATTATCCATAGACTAAGTATTGGAGACTGATGAAGTTATCCGTTTAATGAGCTCCATATAAAGCGCATCTTGGATATTTACACCCATGGAAAATGCAAAAGTCTCTTCTACTCTCTTGCCGTGATTGTTGGTTCCTCATCCCGTCAAGTCAACAAAGAACATCACTTCCTTCTTATACGCAATCTTTTCTTCTTCGTCTTTTTCCTCCTCCCTTCTTCTTCTCCATCTTCTTTCTTCGCCCCACGAGTCACGACCACGGGAAAATTGATTCATAGTTTTGAGGAAAAAGATCTGCATCAGCGGAAATTATGCAGAGATTGGTGGGCACGCTGTCAATCTTGGCATAACACTGGTGGATTAATTTATGGATATCTTTCGCATTGATTACGAAGGAAATTTCTCCGCAGTCTCAGAACTCGATTATTGCACGTATAAATTACACGGTATTAATCTTGTCTAGCCTCGTCATTAACTCATCATTTTTTTCTATCAACAAGCATCTTAATAACTTAATACACTAATTTTTTTTTTACTTTTTAGTGGCAATTATGTAGAAATTGTTGTACTTGAAATCAAGCTAACATAAGACTGTCGCGGACTAATTCATCGATGGCTTTTCACAACAATAAGACGGAAACTTCTCTGCCGTTTCTAGATTTGACGTATTATGGCAAATTGATTCTCTCTCGAAATCAATTTTAAGGTCACAAAATTAATTAATCCATTTGAAAGTGAACCAAGATCTTTTGGGTTTTTCTAGCGCAATAGTCTTTGGAAGATTGTAAGAATAACATTTTTTTTTTTTATAACCGAAGGTGTCCGGGCCAACTTGCGCACCTCAACTAATCATCGGGGAGACTAGTACAACAACCCACCGCCCAACTAATCAGAAGCAACCCTCATGACCCCCACTTAAATCACGGATGCTCGGTTGGGGAATCGAATGCTGGGATCGGTGCGCCTAACCACACAATCCCAAGTGCCCCTAACCAACTAAACTACCCATGGGTGGGTGAATAACAACATGTTGTGAGTTATAAATTCTTAAAAAGTGTACCCCACAATTTTTTTAAATTATTTGTTATTCTTTTGTAGCCCAATACAAGTTAATCTAGTAATTATGCTTTTCCAGCATATTGTTCTTACTACTAGCGGCCATTAGGAATTGTTAAAATGTATCGCACATTCAAATAAATCACCTATCGTGACCAACACTATTGGGCTGATTCCATTCACCCTAAACTGAATCAAAATCCTTTTAAGTGAGGCAACGGGTGGTGTATTTTATTTCAGGTCAATGTTCTGTTCATGAGAATAACTATATTCGATCATGTTATCCTCGATTTCTTGTGTCCGTTGTCTGTGTTTATGAAGATTGATTTCTTGTGTCCATTGTATGCGTATATGAAGATTCCAAACTTGTCCTTCCAGTTTCAGTTTGGGACAGATTGGAAAAGTTAAATCATGACTATTTTCGAAATTGCTACTTAAGGACTAAGTTGAAATGGTAGATCTTCAAGCAGTAGTTTGGGACGGATTACAAAAGTTGAATCACGATAGCTTCGGAAAAATTTGATTGCTGATGAAGATATAACAATGCCTTATAATTGTTTAGTGTTGTGAAGGGTGACGACAATCACTGCTGTGGACACCTAATTTTGTCGGTCCCATTAAGTTTAATTAATTTTCTTTCTAGTTTTAAAAGTAGGAAAAGGCCAAAATAGGAATTTGTCTTTTTTTTTCTTGTTTTTGCTGCAAAATGGGATAATAAAAAAAATAAGGAGGAGAGAAGGCCTTTTGCTTCTTTGCTTCTTTTGGGCCCATTTCCCTTCTCCTTCTTTTCCATTTGGGTGGCCCAATCTCCTCACTCGTCTCCCCTCCTTGGACTATCCCATGTCCACGTCCTCTCTTTCTCTCGCCACTTCTCACAAATAATTGTATCCCAATCTATTATCACAAGTACTTCCACATGCCTTGAGGACATTAGCAAATGTGAAATGCTGTGGCCTCACTGGATCTTTTATTATTCCCCAAAAGAGTTTGATGGCCTCCTCATTCTCTTTAGTTTGCGCATGTCCCACGATTATTGGTGTCCAGACATCACGTTACGTTCTTGCATACGATCAAACACATTTCTCGAATCATGAGGCGATCCACTAGCTACACAGTTCACGTCCATGTCCACCGAGCTGCATCCAACACGAGACATCCGAAGCCAATCGGACCACACAATCCTGGAATGCAATTGCACACCAAGGAATTTGATTGGATGCAAGATCGAATATCAATAGCTTCCTTTGGACAACCCCAACTGAGTACATCTCGTCATCATCAAAGTCCACTCAACCACATTCCACACGGGCATTTTCTCGAACAACTTACGAGCTGAAACCAAATCGGCACTACCCTTTGCAAACATGTCAATTGATGCACACCCAACACACATATCAGAATCAAGATAGTCACTTTTGATTATAAACCCGAAACTCTATCACCAATTGATGCATTATTCGGAACCGAACAAGCTCGAGCGACACAAAAACCATCTTCAAACATACGAACGAAAGTATCGACTGCTTTAAATGCGGTGTGTTATTGGCATAGCAAGAGGTCATGGAACTCCCAGAAGCCAAATCCCTTTTATTACTCATGTCCCTAAAAGTCCTATCCGCCTCAGCCCAGTCATTGGATTTTGAGTAGAGACTGATGCGCGAGTTGAGAGTTCACCGAGACAGGCTCAAGCTGGGATCGAGTGAGTGCATATGTGAACGCGCCTCATGCACGAGTTGAGAATCCACCGAGTCAGGCTCAAGCTAAGAACGAGTGAGCGCACAATGGACGCGCCTCCCAAGCGAAGTTCTTCGGGGGAGCGAATGCACAACTTGAGGAGGAGAGAGTAAGCGGGGAGGTTGGGACGGGACCCGTCACGGGACAAGAGAGGTCGAGGTGAGAGATCGCTTCATCGAGGTGGGTGATCAGGCGGCAGAGGGGAGAGGGTGAGAGGTTTTGGCGGGAAGGGGAGAGCTTGACATTGGACGTTGGAGAGAGAGTCGTTGCTCCATAGAAGAAGAGCTTGGTCTATCATATCGGGAAACAAGGAATGTAAACAGAGAGGCATATGAGGCAATTCTTCTGCAAAACACAGGATGTAACAGACATTAAAATCATACACGTTCGTGAATTACATGTTCGACTATGCTTCTGCTGAGGCTACTTTTATTTTGCTTTCATTCGAACATGGAGAAAAGAAAAATCATACAATGGATGCTGCCATAATTTCATTGCCATTCTGAAATTGGTACCCTTCATAAATTGTTGTAGCACTCGATGTGGTCGAGAATGATTCAAGTTCTATTTCAGTGTCTACATCATGAAGTGGCTTCTTAAACGGATACAAAAGCAATTTCGAAGACAGTTGCAGTTTATCAATATCACCTTCAAGCATGTTTAAGACCCTTGCCCACGATGGCCGGTCATCACGGATTAACTGTATGCACCGGGAGGGCAACTATTACCATCTTCCTCGTTATCTCCTTTTCCCCTTCTACTTCTTTGATTTCCACCTCATTCTCTTTGCCGAGTTGATCATAAACCCACAAAGGGAAATAAATTTGACTTGAATGTTCTGCATGTGCATTTATATTTTTCCTTCTACCGGCCATTTCCATCAGCAACATCCCAAAACTATAAACATCAACTTTATACGAGACACCACCAATGTCCTTGTAGTATAGCTCGGGAGCCATGTATCCTAACCTCTTGCAGCAGTCAATGACACTATGCTATTGTCCATGGGATAAAGTTTGCAAGCCCGAAGTCAGAAACTTTTGGAATGAAATTTTGATCTAGAAAAATATTGTGAGGCTTGATGTCAAAGTGTAAAATTTGCATATCGCATCCTCGATGTAAATATTCTATCCCCCTAGCCACACCAAGGGAGATCTCATATGTTTTCTTATAGTCAAGAGAATCATTTCCATCTTTAGAGAAAAGGTGCTTATCCAAAGATCCATTCGACATGAAATCATACACGAGAGCTTGCTTAGAGTTGTCAAAGCAAAAACCAACAAGTTGCACTACGTTAACATGGTGGATCCTTCCAATGGTAGTCACTTCGCTTATGAAGCATTGGCCATTAGATTTTGATTTGTTCAAAATCTTTACAGCAACTTCATTGCCACTTCTAAGTATTCCTTTGTACACAGAGCCATATCTTCCTTCACCTAATTTGTGTTTGAAATTTTTGGTGATTTTCTTGATGTTCGAGTAAGAGTACCTTATGGGCAAAAAATTGTTATGAGCTTGAAGGAATTCTTCGATATTTCTGTCCATCGCTAGATGCCTTCTCTTCCACTTATAAATTAGAAATATCAACAAACATGGAGCTCCGAGTACGAATTTTGCGGCGACAAAGTGGGCTGTGGAAAAATTTGTCCTCATATTAGCGTAATGTAATGATTCTATTACATATAGAAATTTTTTTTTTGGTCAAAGTGCTGCTTGAGATATTGATAGTTGGGAGAAGAAGAGGACGAGTCATACCTAAGAAAAATGGTAGATAAGGATGGGCATATAGCACGCGTGCTGCCTCCACATTATCTGTAGAAAACAAGAGAATTTGCTTGAGATGACTGAAAATGATTAACGAGCATTAACAACCAATTAATAAAACCTAAACTTATATTTTAGCGGTGAAATATTAGAATAATTCACGTTAAGTTATAACCGAAGTTAAAGATAAATTTATACAATCGTTGCAAAGTACAAAGACAGACTTTTATTCATGAAAAGTTGCAAGTGGAGAAGAAGCCAAGAATAAAGAAGAGTGACGGAGTTTCACTCTCCTAGCATGAACTTTTTTATCAAAGGAAGACGATTCCTCTTTTGTTCCCCGAGAGAGAAAATTATCACAAAAATCGTAATTCTATTATATTTGTATCGATTCGATCCTAAATTTTTCACCTATACCAATTTAGTTCTAAACTTTTTTACAATTTGCTAATTGAGTCCATTCGGCTAATTTAAGTCGGAAATTGCTGACATAGATGACGACGATCCTATGTGACATGGCCAACACCGATGAACATTTTTCTTATATGGTTTTTTAAATTTTATTCTTTTCATTTTTTTTTTTTACTTTTTTTCACTTGAAGGCTAACAAGAAAAGACAAAAAAAAATGCAAAAGCAAAAATGCTATTACGAAATTGAAAAAAATGTTAAAAACTATAAAAACAAAATGTCTACTTAAGCGCCGGCCATGTCACATAAGAACGCCATCATCCAAGTCGGGGATTTATATCCTAAATGGGCTAGTTGGACTTAATTAACAAAAAAAGCTCGGGATAAAATTGGCACTAATACCATAAATTTAGGACTTTTTTTGGTAGCTTTCCGTTTCCTTAGATTACCAAATGATTAAATCCACTATCATTCGCTTGTAACTCTGATTTACAAACACCACCTAATAGATGCACAATTTATTCTCCCGGATAATAATAACAACGATGTAAGGGACACGAGCCACTATTAAATCAAACATTTTTCCCCAATCAACTATAAAGGATTCAAATCCAGAAAAGCTCCTTGGTTCGTAAATTGAAAAAAGAGCAATGCATGCTGGATCTTTCCAAAAGAGAAAAAACCATTAAACTCGTTTAGTTAAGTGACGTGGCAATTTATTCTATCTGGTGTTTCTAGAAATTGATGAGGCGAAGTGGGAATCTCATATCGGACTTTGCTAGCATAATATTCTTTGAGTGACCCTAAATAGACTGCAGTATAATAGTGACCCAAAGACCATCGTGTAATCAATTCCCAACTCATATATTACCTATCCAAATGAAGCTTACCACGTCACTCGATATCTAAATTTTGGTAGGATGTCTAAATATAATTAGCATCTAAGAAAAGGAGGCGGAGGAAGAAAGAAGAAGACACAAAGAAAGAAAGGAAAACTTCAGGGAAAGTCGCTTACTGTTTTTATAGGAACTGCACCTCCTCTTCATACCATTACCGTATATGAAACCCAAGATGCAAATTTCTAACATATCATCCGGGGATTTATCTTCCATATAGTAGAGAGTGAATCCTTTGGCCATCATGTTGTGGATGTCTTTGTAGTTTTTGTTGGGAATTTATCCCTCTAGAGTGAATGAGAAGGAAATGTGGGAGTCCCACATAGGATGAGAGGTAGATGGGAGATGGGTTTATTAAGTGGAATCTCACAAATGGGTTTGGGCCCCAAGGGGCACCCCACTTTACATCTTTCAAAGAATACTGGTGTAAGTAAGGCTCAAAATGAGTATGCTAGTATACTAGGCGTTTAATGTATGTCATGAATCGCACTAGACCGGATATCGCTTGTGCGGTAAGCAAGTTAAGCCGATTTACAATTAGTCCAAATGAAAATCATTGGAAAGCTATGAAGCGTGTATTGGGCTACTTGAAGCATACTCAAGATCATGCTTTGCATTATATAGAGTATCCATGATGCTTGGAGGGATCTTGTGATGCAAATTGGATAACCGGCACTAAAGACACAAAATCAACAAGTGGATATGTATTCACACTTGTTTGGGGCAGCAAGTGTCATGGAAATCATCCAAACAAACTTGTATTGCTAGATCCACTATGGAATCAGAATTTATAGCTTTGGATAAAGCCGGTGAAGAAGCAGCAGAGTGGCTTCGAAACTTCTTGGAAGATATTCCTAATTGGCCTAAACCAAAGGCTGCTGTATGCATACATTGTGACAACAAACGGCAATAGGAAGGGCAAGGAATGTCATGTATAACGGTAAGTCTCGACACATACGTCGAAGACATGACACCGTAAGACAACTTCTTTCTAGTGGAATTATCACAATTGACTATGTGAAGTCAAAAGATAATATTGCGGATCCACTAACAAAAGGCCTAACTAGAGAGATAGTTGTGAAAACATCGAAAGGAATGGGTTTAAGGCCTATAAATAAGTCCACATAGCGGATACCCTACCTTGTTGACTGGAGATCCCAAGATCTAGGTTCAAAGGGACAACCAAGTTATGAAGACCGTGTAGAGTACTTGTAATTTATTACTCAATCCTAGATGAAGACAAGTACTAATATGTGAAGGTTAAGCAAAAAGCTTTTAATGATTATGAATTGAGTATGTGATATACTATATGTTCGTAAATCACTTATGTGAGTGTGAAGTGAGGGCCGCTTCGTGAGAATTGAAAAGGCCGAATTCTCTAAAACACTCATGAGACCAAAGGCGGTGTTCATGGCCAAAACGAACACAACGGTGAGAACTAACTTTGTTCGAGAGAAAGTTATGTGATTTTTATTGTCTAGGCTTACACCAAAGGTCGACAGTTCAAAGACATCAAGTCTATTGGTTGACCGAGTAAGTCCGATAGATTTCACTAGGGAAAGTTCAAAGTTTCGAGACTACTTATCCCGATGTAACTATCTCTCAAGGAATAATCGCACACTGCATTTCATGCATATACGAAGAGTAGTGATGTCTGAATATCTCATTCATGTGGGGGGATTGTTGGGAATTTATCCCTCTAGAGTGAAGGAGAAGGAAATGTGGGAGTCCCACATAGGATGAGAGGTAGATGGGAGATGGGTTTATTAAGTGGAATCTCACAAATGGGTTTGGGTCCCAAGGGGCACCCCACTTTTGTGAAGGAGGGAGGACCTACGCAAATGGATTTCGGCCCACACGCGCGCCGCCGCCGCCGCCGTCCGTCCGGCCGGCTCGGCTCGGTTCGGTTCGGTTCGGTTCGGGCTTGAGCTTCTTGTGTTCCATTTTTATTTTTTCCCATCGGTTGTTTATTTTTTGCCGAACGAACAGACGCATTGGTTCGAAACAATTCTTTGAACAATTATGTTTGTTCAATAAAGAATAACGAACGTATGCGTCATTCAGAAAATTCCTTGAACAATTATGTTTGTTCAATAAAGAATAACAAACAGATGCGTTTGTTCGTCAAAAGCAATTAACGAATAAATGCAACTGTTCACAGGAAGTCGTTCGGTGATTCGTGAACCTTCGTCCAAAGTCAAGCTTCGTGACTCTTCGTTTCTTCCAAGTTGTTTTCAATATAAAAGTCTTCGAAAGAGTTATTTCGACCCGCGTTTTTTCCATTGAAAATTCTCTTCGAACTTGCATCCCCTCATACATTTCTCTGCGATTATTTCGCAAAGTTGCGTTCGCCGGAGTCCTTTGGAGAAGTACCGCTTCAGAGGAACGCGATCCGTTCTATCCCCGGGAGACAATTGACCAACATCCTTGGGTACCGATCGAGGGGGCAAATTTGTCTTAAGGACACAACGAAATAACGTTGGGCTCGGATCAATCTTCTGCATACTCGTTTTTCCATTTGGCTAAAGGTTCGTCTTCCAATCTTATTTTCTGTTTATACGAACTTACACGAACGAACAATTCCGATAACAATCTTAAGACAAATTTTTGGTTCGTTCATTCATGATCATTGTGCTTAGTTCGTATAATATTTTTATTTAAAGTATTCTTCTCAACCGTTATTGTATCGTATACATGCTTGTTGTATGATATTCTATTGCATAGTTCAATATCAATCTATTTGTTTTTTCATTCTGTCTTCGACGTATGCTTCCCGATTAGATTGATCTTTGTTCCGGTGTATCTCATGTTCTTGTGTACTTAATAGTCCATTGTCACCGTATAATAGATATGGCTTAGACATCGACTCCGGTCAACCCTATTCCGAATCACGGAGAAAAGCCGAGAAAAGTTCAATGGTATAGATTTCAAGAGATGGCAACAAAAAATGTTGTTTTATCTTACGACATTGAATTTGGCAAGGTTCCTCAATGAGGATGCTCCTAAGTTGGATGAAGGAGAGGTAGACAAGGAAAGGTTTGCTGCGGTGGACGCATGGAAGCATTCGATTTCTGTGTCGCAATTATGTCCTCAACGGTCCGGATAATACTCTCTATAACATCTATAGTCCACTAAAAACGGCTAAGGAGTTATGGGATAGTCCGGACAAGAAATATAAAACTGAAGATGCCGGACTGAAGAAATTCATTGTCGGTAAATTTCTGGACTTCAAGATGGTTGACTCAAAGACCGTCTTAAGTCGGGTTCAAGAGCTTCAAGTGATTATGCATGATATTCATGCTTGAAGGAATGACTCTAAGCGAATCATTTCAAGTGGCTGCCTTCATAGAAAAACTGCCAACGTCCCGGAGAGATTTCAAAAATTATCTCAAACATAAGAGAAAGGAGTTGTCACTTGAAGACTTGATTGTTCGGTTGAGGATAGAGGAAGATAATAGATCTTCGAGAAGAAAGTTGGAAAAAATCTGGAGGTCTCAAGGGCCAATGTTGTTGAAGAAAGATCGAATCTCAACAAGAAAAGGAAAATGCCTAGCAAGTCCGGAGAGGGATTCACCCAAGGTCCGAAAAAGTTTGTTGGCAAATGCTTTAACCGTGGAAAATCTGGACATCGAGCCAAAGATTGCGAGAGCCAAGAAAAGACAGAAAACTCGAGGCAAATGTGGTGGAAGAGATTTCCAATGGTGTTGACGATATCAATTTGACCGCTATGATATCCGAGTGTAATATGGTGGGAAACCCCAAGGAGTGGTGGATTGATACTTGGAGCAACTCGTCATATCCGTGCGAACAGATCGATGTTCTCGTCCTACACAACGTGGGGGGTGATGAAAAACTCTATATGGGTAATTCATCAACCTCTAAGATTGAAGGTGTCGGAAAGATTGCTCGAAGATGACATCCGGAAAGATTGTGACACTAAATAATGTTACGCATGTGCCGGATGTTCGCAAGAATTTAGTGTCCGGATCTCTCCTTAGCAAGAATGGCTTCAAGTTGGTTTTTGTATCCGATAAGTTTGTACTCTCCAAAAAATGAGATGTATGTAGGAAAGGGTTATCGAGTGATGGTTTGTTCAAGTTGAATGTAATGACCGTTGTAACCAAAGGCGATATGAATAAAGTCGCTTCTACTTATGTGCTTGAGTCTCCTAATATTTGGCATGCTAGACTAGGACACGTTAACTATAAGTCGATAAAGAAATTAATTAGTATGGGACTATTGCCGAAGTTTGATTGTCCAAATGAAAAGTGCCAAGTGTGTGTTGAATCTAAGTTTTCTAAGCCTCCTTTTCATTACGTAGATAATAGAGTCACGAACCTTTAGATCTAATACACACGGGATATTTGTGATATGAAAGCATTACCTTCTAGAGGTGGTAAGAAATACTTTATCACGTTCATAGATGATTGTTCGAGATATTGTTATGTATATTTGCTTAGCGGTAAAGATGAGGCTTGTGAATGCTTTTAGAACTTATAAGTCCGAAGTTGAAACTCGGTTAAACAAGAAAATCAAAGTGATAAGGAGTGATGGAGGAGGTGAATATGAATTTCCTTTTGAGGAAATTTGTACTGAATTTGGTATTATTCACCAAACCACCGCTCCTTATACGCCTCAATCTAATGGTGTAGCGGAAAGGAAAAACCGATCGTTAAAGGAGACAATGAATGCATTGTTAAATAGCTCCGGTTTACCACGAGAACTTGTGGGGGAAGCTGTCCCGACAAAGCAAATCTTATTTTGAATAGAGTACCCCACAAAAAGATACAACAAACTCCCTATGAGAAGTGGAAAGGCGAGAATGCCTAACTTGAATTATCTCAAAGTGTGGGGGTGTTTGGCTAAGGTTGCGGTTCCTAAGCCTAAAAAGGTTAAAATAGGACCGAAGACTGTTGATTGTATCTTTATCGGATATGCTCGAATAGTAATGCATATCGTTTTCTTGTTCACAAATCGGAGATCCCGAGATATACATGTTAATACGATCATTGAATCAAGGGACGCTTCGTTCTTTGAAAATATATTTCCGTATAACATAGTATATGAGCCAATTGAAAATAATAAGAGGTCTCGAGATACTACATCTAGAAGTGATCCAATGGAGGATGAACCTAGACGTAGTAAAAGGCAAAGGACTTCTACGTCTTTTGGACCCGAGTTTCGACATATTTGTTAGAGAATGAACCTCGGACATATAAGGAAGCTATGACATCTCCGAAGCCTCGCTCCGGAAAGAAGCTATCAATAGTGAAGTTGAATCCATCTTGTCAAACCATACTTGGGAATTGGTTGACCTTCCTCCTGGCAATAAGCCATTACAATGTAAGTGGATATTTAAGAGGAAAATGAAAGCAGATGGTACTATTGATAAGTATAAGGCTAGGCTTGTCGTAAAGGTTACTGCACAACGTGAAGGTCCGGATTATTTTGACACTTATTCACCTGTCACGAGAATTACATCTATACGGATGTTAATTGCTATAGCAGCCTTGTATAGACTTGAAATTCATCAAATGGATGTCAAAACAGCTTTTCTAAATGGGGATTTGGAAGAAGAAATATATTTACAGCAACTTGAAGGGTTCACATGTTTCGGGACAAGAGAATAAAGTATGTCGGCTTATCAAGTCACTATATGGCTTGAAGCAAGCACCAAAACAATGGCATGCTAAATTCGACCAAGTTATGTTGTCGAATGGTTTCAAAATTAATGAGTGTGATAAATGTGTATACGTTAAGAACACTCATAATAGCTTTGCCATCTTATGTCTATATGTAGACGACACGCTTATAATGGGCAAGTGATAGTGAGATTGTCAAGAAGATCAAATGCTTGCTCGCAAGCAAATTTGATATGAAAGATATGGGGATCGCGAGATGTCATTTTAGGAATTAAAATCCGTAAAACATCTGAAGGACTATCTCTATCTCAATCCCATTACATTGAAAAGATTCTTGAAAAAGGCAAGAATCTAGGCATATCACCGAGTAAGTACACCAATAGATGTTAATTTACATCTTTCAAAGAATACTTGGTGTAAGTAAGGCTCAAAATGAGTATGCTAGTATACTAGGCGGTTTAATGTATGTCATGAACTGCACTAGACTAGATATCGCTTGTGCGGTAAGCAAGTTAAGCCGATTTACAATTAGTCCAAATGAAAATCATTGGAAAGCTATGAAGCGTGTATTGGGCTACTTGAAGCATACTCAAGATCATGCTTTGCATTATACGAGTATCCAGTGATCTTGGAGGGATACTTGTGATGCAAATTGGATAACCGGCACTAAAGACACAAAATCAACAAGTGGATATGTATTCACACTTGCTGGGGAAGCAATGTCATGGAAATCATCCAAACAAACTTGTATTGCTAGATCCACTATGGAATCAGAATTTATAGCTTTGGATAAAGCCGGTGAAGAAAGCAGAGTGGCTTGAAACTTCTTGGAAGATATTCCTAATTGGCCTAAACCGATTGCTGCTTGTATGCATACATTGTGACGATCAAGCGGCAATAGGAAGGGCAAGGAATGTCATGTATAACGGTAAGTCTCGACACATACGTCGAAGACATGACACTTGTAAGACAACTTCTTTCTAGTGGAATTATCACAATTGACTATGTGAAGTCAAAAGATAATATTGCGGATCCACTAACAAAAGGCCTAACTAGAGAGTTAGTTGTGAAAACATCGAAAGGAATGGGTTTAAGGCCTATAAATAAGTCCACATAGCGGATACCCTACCTTGTTGATTGGAGATCCCAAGATCTAGGTTCAAAGGGACAACCAAGTTATGAAGACTGTGTAGAGTACTTGTAATTTATTACTCATTCCTAGATGAAGACAGTACTAATATGTGAAGGTTAAGCAAAAAGCTTTTAATGATTATGAATTGAGTATGTGATATACTATATGTTCGAAATCACCTATGTGAGTGTGAAGTGAGGGCCGCTTCGTGAGAGAATTGAAAAGGCCGAATTCTCTAAAACACTCATGAGACCGAGGCGGTGTTCATGGCCAAAACGAACACAACGGTGAGAACTAACTTTGTTCGAGAGAAAGTTATGTGATTTTTATTGTCTAGGCTTACACCAAAGGTCGACGGTTCAAAGACATCAAGTCTACTGATTGACCGAGTAAGTCCGATAGATTTCACTAGGGAAAGTTCAAAGTTTCGAGACTACTTATCCCGATGTAACTATCTCTCAAGGAATAATCGCACATTGCATTTCATGCATATACGAAGAGTCATGATGTCCGAATATCTCATTCATGTGGGGGATTGTTGGGAATTTATCCCTCTAGAGTGAATGAGAAGGAAATGTGGGAGTCCCACATAGGATGAGAGGTAGATGGGAGATGGGTTTATTAAGTGGAATCTCACAAATGGGTTTGGGCCCCAAGGGGCACCCCACTTTTGTGAAGGAGGGAGGACCTACGCAAATGGATTTCGGCCCACACGCGCGCGCCGCCGCCGCCGCCGTCCGTCCGGCCGGCTCGGCTCGGTTCGGTTCGGGCTTGGGCTTCTTGTGTTCCATTTTTATTTTTTCCCATCGGTTGTTTATTTTTTGCCGAACGAACGCACGCATTGGTTCGAAACAATTCTTTGAACAATTATGTTTGTTCAATAAAGAATAACGAACGTATGCGTCTGTTCAGAAAAATTCCTTGAACAATTATGTTTGTTCAATAAAGAATAACAAACAGATGCGTTTGTTCGTCAAAAGCAATTAACGAATAAATGCAACTGTTCACAGGAAGTCGTTTGGTGATTCGTGAACCTTCGTCCAAAGTCAAGCTTCGTGACTCTTCGTTTCTTCCAAGTTGTTTTCAATATAAAAGTCTTGAAAGAGTTATTTCGACGTGCGTTTTTCCATTGAAAATTCTCTTCGAACTTGCATCCCCTCATACATTTCTCTCGCGATTATTTCTGCAAAGTTACGTTCGCGGAGTCCTTTGGAGAAGTACCGCTTCGGAGGAACGCGATCCGTTCTATCCTAGGAGACAATTGACCAACATCCTTGGGTACCGATCGAGGGGGCAAATTTGTCTTAAGGACACAACGAAATAACGTTGGGCTCGGATCAATCTTACTGCATACTCGTTTTTCCATTTGGCTAAAGGTTCGTCTTCCAATCTTATTTTCTGTTTATACGAACTTACACGAACGAACAATTCCGATAACAGTTTTATGGTAGACTCCCACGATAATACTAATCCCTTTCCCAGCCATGTATCTTTTCGGATGCCAATGTCATCGTGGTTATAGTGCAAGAATCCTTGATGTTGTTGCAACGAAAGCGAAAAACAAACAAAGAACACAAGGATTTACTTGTGACATCCCCGAATACCGACCCACTTTTGAAGCTATGAATGAATGAAATATCTCATTGATGTATTTCAGTCTAATCTCACTCGGAGTTGATCCCTCTCGAGCGCGACTAACCAAATGGGAATGGCTAGCTAGGAAAATCAAGTACGTGGACCTAAGAACTTGATCTTGGATTGACTCTTTGGCCATGAAAATTGTCGAGGGAATATTCCGGACCAATATAGGCCGATCCTAGAATGATTAAGGAACGATTTGGATAATACCCTACGCTTGGATCACGGGTGATTCCGTTTGACCTCGTATGGGTTCGAACGTCCCTAAATTATTTTCTAACAATCGTGCCCATCGGGACTAGTGATTGACCCTCACAATTGAATGACAACCAAAGTCGCCATGGCTCGAGAAATTCTTAAACGTGATATAAATCACGGGTCGATACGCGTAACTCCTAAAAGCCGCCCGTTAGTTTGAGATACGCTGAAATTTCAATTAATCGAGATTGATCGCGAATTTAACTTCGAAATTAGATGTCGGACCTTCAGGGGTTCCAATAATAATATTTTGGACGTCGCCTCATCCCGAGCATGTATATTTCACAATTCGCCCCAAAGTGTTCGAAAAAGTGAAATCCGGATTTGGATATGGGAAAGGAGATGAATTATTGGTGGGACCCACAAGTCTTTGTCTCATTATTCTAAGACCAAGAATTCTAGTCAAACTTTTCATCCCAAAATATCCTAGCCTAGCTTATCTATCCATCATCTTCATCTTATTCATTTGGACAAAATTTTCTCTCACTTCTCTCTCTCGCCCAACCCGCTGCCCTGTCCCGACAGCTCCACTGTTCCGGTCATAACTTTTTCGTCCGATGTCGGTTTGAGGTAAGACCACTTCCATTTGAAAGCTTATTGTCTTAGCTTTCCAGGGACATATTATATGCTCGATTTGGCCCGGTATTGTTTCCCGTAGGTCCGTTTGAAGGGGCAAAGGTCCGGATGAGGCAAATCTGACTCGGTTTGAGAGAGGGCCTTTTTGCTTCGGTTTCTCGCCGGAAAACTTGCTAAAATAGTGGTAAGTTGGTTCCTAACCTTAGATTAGGTATCTAGGGTGCTAATAGACTTGAGATTTAGTAGATTTGGGTGAAAAATTGATGGTTTTTGGTCATTTTCATGCCATGGCCGAGAATGAGAGGGAGAGGAGAGAGAAATTGGTGATCTTGCATGAATAGTAAAGTCAAGAGAGATTGTGTGTGGTCAAAGTTTGACCATGGTTACTTTATGCAAGTATTTAATCATGGTTAGGTTATTCCTTGACTCTAGTTATTGTTTTAACCATGGTTAGGTTATTGATTAACTCTAGTTACTTTTAAACTATGGTTAGGTTATATGTTAACTACGATTACTTTTTATGTGACATTATTTCGTTATGCCACACAGTGCTTATTTATATGTGACTAAATATTGTTATGCCACGGTATTTAATTAGACGTGGTATTACTATAGTTTAATACTATAGTTGTGAATTTATTTGCACATTAGAAATTAATAATTGTTCGGCCCCGATAAATTCCTACGTTAGTATATTATTAGTTGTACGATATTTATTTATTGCCACGTTAGAGTATTATGGTCGCTTTGGCGTGGATTTAATTCTGTGGTAGCATAAATTAATCGGGTGGCCCCGATGTATTAATTCTCTAACGTGAGTGAATCACGTGGTCCCGATTGAGTGTTTGCCAGTACAATTTAATCGAGTGGTCTCGATTGGGCAATTGAGAAACATTGGAGAGATCGCATGGTCCCGATCTTTTATTGGAGAAAATTGATGAGACCGGATAATCTCGATCTGCTAATCAAGGAATCTAGCGGGATCACGTGGCAAGGATTGATCGATCGGAAGTATTTAAAGGATCGTGTGATATCGGACGAGTGATCGGGAAATTATTGTGGTATATGGTCTTACGTGGAATGAAAGAGAGGAAATGTGGAATTTTTACCCCGAGGCGATATGACGCGGGTTTGTACTTTATAAGACCATATGTTGCCCGAGGCGTTATGACGCGGGCTCGATGTTGGATTGAGGAATTATAGCCCGAGGCGTTATGACGCGGGCTTTATTATTATTATTAGACCCCGAGTCGTTGAACGCGGGGTTATGAGTATTATAATATCCCGAGGCGTATTACGCTCGGAAAATATGAAAGTCGTATTCAATTAAGTCGTCCGAGACCAAAGTGAGTCGTGTTCGACTAATTGTCCGAGACTTAATCCGGTCGTGTTCCTATGTGTCCGAGACCGAGATTTATGAGTCGTATTCAATCAAGTCGTCCGAGGCCAAAGTGAGCCGTATTCGTCCGATTGTCCGAGACCGAGAAAGTATGAAGGTCGTATTCAATCAAGTCGTCCGAGGCCAAAGTGAGCCGTATTCGTCTCGATTGTGCGAGACCAAGAAAGTATGAAGGTCGTATTCAATCAAGTCGTCTGCGAGGCCAAAGTGAGCCGTATTCGTCGATTGTCCGAGACCGAGAAAGTGTGAAAGTCGTGTTCAATTAAGTCGTCCGAGACCAAAGTGAGTCGTGTTCGACTAATTGTCCGAGACTTAATCCGGTCGTGTTCCTATGTGTCCGAGACCAAGATTTACGGGTCGTATTCCTATATGTACGAGACCCCGATATATATATATATATATATATATATATATATATATATGTTTATGGAGCCGTGTTCTATAAAGGTCCGAGGCTCAATGTTATGGACTCGTATGATGTCATGGAGTCACATGGAATATTTTTGGAATAACGTAGAATATTCGGAGTAACGTGAAATTTTAGACGATAGCCTGAGGCGTGAAACGCGGGCTTTAGAGCAACGTGGGTTATTGTTATTCCAGTCCGAGACGTGAAATATCAATATGAGGGTAACGTAGAATATTTAAGAAGGTGTGGAAATTTTCGGAACGAAAATGGAATATTCAGGGATTTATTGGTTGAATTATTGAGGTGAAGAAGGATATGTCGAGTTTTGTTGTTTTAAAACTTGTCTGGGAGGCACTAGAACCCTAGCCTAGGGTTAGGGGCTAGCTTTCGAGATTTTATCTCACCCCATCGTGGGTTCGTTGTTTTTCGGACACTCCGCATCAGCAATGAATAATCCGCCCGGAGATTCGATATTCCCCAAAGTCATGGTACCAAGAGAAGATGGGGAGGTTGTAGAGCGATCGGATGCGGAACAGCCACCCGAGCTTGACGAGGATGAGTTGGAGGCGAGAGTCGATATCGTGCAATAGCGAGGACGAGGCCTAGGGTAGTTGGCCTCTTGAGCTTTTGTAGAGTATTTTCTTTTGGAAGCATAGCGGGCTTCGACCACGTAATCGTTTGTTATAGGTGGTCACGAGGCTTGTACAATGGCCTCTCAAGCCCTAGGTTTGAAGGTTGTAACAATTGTGTATATATACATAAGTTGTTTTACCGTCCCAAGTCATCGTGATGTTAATTAATTTCTGTACGGGAATTGTTTCGCTTCCGCAAGTGTTATATTTGTTGGCCTTTGGATCCCGGGAGAACCTGTACATAGTGTTGGCCGGGTGGGATGTCGACGGCTCGTAGGGTTCGGGACGTGACATCCCCCGTTTAAGTGGTATCGAGCAAGGTCGGCTCGATCAAATGAGATTGAGACTTGGAGTAATAAGGAGTGATGACTTGGGGACGCTTAGATACTTGGGACCCTTAGGATAAGGCATTGATTTCCGAATCTTGAGGATTATAGGCTTGAACTTGTATTGTATTCTAATGGTTCTAGTATCGTTTTGTTTTATTGGTAAACTTGGGTGATGATATTATTGAGGTTTATAAGTGAGCAAGCAGGAAATTGAGGAGCCATAAGTATGGATTTTGAGGTTGTACATGTGGTTGAGGCTAATAGGGGATTGCTTTGAGCGAAGGGTCGGTTGGATTATATGACTACGATTATGGTTTGTCGATGACTCAACTTGAAGAATATGTTAGAACATAGTCAATGGATCTATGAGACGTGACGCGTCATTGGTGGAATTAGAGATCTTTTGTGGATAAGAATTGATTTGGAAGCGACTATGGTACGTCGAGTAATGAGGACAATCATGTAGTGCAAGTGTTTGTGGCATTAAAACGAAAGTCGACGAATGTGCATGCATGAGCTTATCACTGTTAGACCTAATAAACGTCGCTTGGTATGGGACAAGTTGACGGGATACCTATAAACCGTAATGAAGCATGGTATGGGACGTGTGGAACGGGGCTTTCTCCGTAGGTGTATGACTTGGGACAACCTGCAACGACCATGTCCGATGAGGGGGGGAGTGATCGCCGGGACAGAGGTCCGGACAAGGAGCGGCTCCGACAGGCTTCTAAGATAGCAAGGAGGCAGGAATGACCCGGGCCATAAATTGAAAGGAGAAGTCTAGGTATCGAGTTAAGTCCGATCTTGATTAAGAGACGTGTTGCACCGAGTTGATCCTCAAGGTGAAATTTCAAAATTTGCTTGGCATTTGTGATGGCGCTTGGGATTGGCATGATTAAAAGCTTCGTCTTGGGCAGTGGATGCCGTTATGTAGTTGGTATCATGTGATTGTTATGGCCAAGGTTTAACCGAGAGATTAGACGGCGTGAGGGGTTCATACCCCGTTGAACCGATATCTTTTGAAAGTGTGATAGCCTATGGTGTTCGTATTAGAAGAACAGTGCCTTTATACTTAAAATATGAGCGATGGACTCACCGAAGTAATGCCTTGAATGGTTGCTTGATGTTAGCCTAGTTGAGGCTTGCCTAGTAATTGGCTGTTAATTGAGAAATTGCCTCGTTGAGGCTGGCTTGATAGGTAGTCGGTGGTTAAGGGTGATTTGAAACTCTTGGATAATTGGCAAGTAGTTGAAAGTTGCCTAAGAACCACTTGGGTGGTTGATTACTAGTGACGAGATAATGAGATGAGCGACTTGAAACTACTAGACTCGAGTAGATGACTTAAGTCTTTAATTCCTGGAGGAAATTGTAGTGGTTCAAGTGCCATAAGGACCTAATGAGGTCGAACGACTAGAGTATGGTCACTGGAGAAGCATTTGGGTCGAGTATGCAAGATATGAGAAGATTCCGGAACCGAAAGGAATCCCGAGAAATAAGTAAAGATGAATAAGCTGGAGTACGAGCGCCTGGAAGAGCGTTTGGCCCGAGCTTGTAAATTGTACGAGACCCTAGAGTTGAAGGGGTCAAGAGAACCTTAAGAGGAATTTGAAATTCGATGGGTAGGCGGACTCGAGAAGGAGTTGCCGTTGTTTCCCAAAGCAGATAAGACTACTACTTGTTGATTGTGTTGTTAGCAAAGTAAATGGTAAAGATCGTAGGAAAAACGATAGAGAATGGAAAAGAAAATCGTTGGAAAGAAAGCTTATGGAAGGATGTATAAGAGTGAGATTGATTAAGTTCGATGGAGAGAGAGTGAATTTGAAACCGCCTTCCTCTGGATTGGAGATTGCGTAAGGAAACCTCGAGAGGTTTTGAGTACACGAGATGAAAAGAAAGTCACTCGGCGCTTACTAGCCTTAAGAGGCCGTCGATGATTGGTGAAGGATCACTAAAGGAAGAGTTTTTCCTTGAAGGCATGATATCTGCTGGATTGTCTTCGCCAAGTTGTTCAATAGAAAGTATCTTTCTAAAGATACTTGAGAACAAGGATTATCCGACCTTTAATCGCTTTGCAAAGATCCGAGGCGATCCACCAATGCGAGATAAAGTTCTCAAGGTTGTCTAGGTGTACTAAGGGTGGTTAGTGACCCTATTAATGAGACGTGAAGTTCTGCGTGGATTGGAATTCGAAAGCCTTAAGGCTAGTTGTTACTCCTAATTCGAGGAATGGTAATGGGTCGTAATGAATGAAGTGGATGATCGGAAGAGGAATAAGCAAGAGAATTTCCATTCATGGATTGTGAGTAAGGGAATTTACACTTATGGAGCACGAGAATGTGCCTGTGAGAAATGGCTATTACATTGGCGTAAAGCCTGTAATGAAAGATTGAAGTTTCTTCTCTTCCATCATCGGGAAAAATTATGAAAAAAGCTATGTCGGTTGTCCGACTTTGTTGATTTATATGCGAGTGAGTGAGGTTGAATTGGGACTACTGGAAGTGGTATTGTGAGTTATCATCCTAAAGGATATGGTGTCATTTTTAAATGGCGATTGGATCATGAGATGGTCGTTAATGGAAAGGAAAGTAAATGGACTCGATAGTCCCGACTACTCCCAGTGTTCATGGATGGATGAGTAAGGAAAAAGGGGTACTTGGATTATAACCGCAAAGTGAATTGATTCAATCAATTAAGATATCCAAGGTGTGGATGTGCGGGGATCGAGGAAGAACCTCGACTCCTTTGAACCTTATCACTAAAGATGACTGCGTTATTAGAAGAGAATGTCAAGTGTGGAGGCGTTTGAATCCATGAGTAAGAACACCGCTATTGGCGTGAACTCCAAGGACGAAGTGGATTCAAGTAGAAGAATGCCACCGAAGTGTATTGTTTCCTTCATAAGGTAAGAGACCCTAATATGGAAGGAAGAGAAAGTTCTAATTGTCGTGGAATTAAGATTGAACGTCTAGGCGAGAAAGAAGAAGTAGAACTCGAATGATCTTCGTAAAATTATTCCGAGGAACCTGTCTTGTAGACAATGTTGAATTCCAAAAAATGTTGATGTTCAACTGAATGAATGAAATGGGGACAAGATCGCATTAGCTGGTTGTGGAACCAAGAGATTGAGGCACCGATGCTTCCCGAGGAAAGAGGGATAAAAATGAACAAAGTGTGGCATAGTCTAACTGGAAATCTATAAAGACATAGAGCCAAAGCATAAGCTCTCAAGTGGATGGTACGAATGACGGTTTAAACGAATTGACACCTGGTAGCAAGAGCCGACAATAGTCGGATTGTGTATCCAAGGAATAATTGAATTCATTGTTACCGTCTTTAAAGACGATGATCGGACTCGTTTAAGGAGTCACAAGAAGCATGACCCCGAGGAAACCATCATTGTATGCTAAGTGTGAAGAGCGTGAGTTTTGGGTCGAATAGGGAGAAATTCATTGGTCGTGTGAAGTCCGAGAGAGGGGATCCCTATGAATCCTTCATGGGTAGAAAGTGATGATGGATCGATTAAGGTGATGATGGATCGATTAAGGTCGATGTGAGTTATGGAAATTTGAAGTTTCTTAGAATTGATGGATTGTCATAGACGAATCGTAGGAAGATTCTCCACAAGAATTATTTCATTGATGAAAAGGACTAAGGACGAGACGTAGAGCGAGTGGATGAAATTGTTTACGGAGATGGGAGTGTTACTTGTGCAAGGAATGACCTCGCAACTATGTGAACTACAAGAGTTAGAAATATTGATTGCTCCAAAGGGAACTAAAGGAAAGGTCATGACTATGATGCCCTTATCACTTAGGAATAGTGAATTAAGTAGCGGAGGCATACAATTGAAAATTGAGCGTCTTGCATTTGGCAACGAAGGGACAAATCTTATCTCGAGGAATAAGAGATTCAACTTCTAAATTGGAAGTTTAGCAATTGACTAATTTGATGGCTACTTGAAGCATCAAGCCCGAAAGTCGAAAGGAATTGAGATGTGGCGATGAATGGACCCGGACTTCTAAGGGTCGTGGAAACGAATAGAACATGGAGGAAATCCAAACTTTTGAGTACTTGGAAAAGAAACCTCCAAGTTAAGGATAAAAACCTTGAAGTTCAATAGACGAGTGTACAAGTTCTATGTTGAAGAGGAAGGTGAACACAATTGAGGACCAAAGGAACAAGCTTTGAAGGATGAAAACCGTTCTTTATTAAGGACGTTATCGAAGTATCAAGTGACGACAAGAACTACTTTGGAAAGCGTGGTAGCGATGAGGCGTTAGTACCCCATAAGACGAGATGATTGGAGGATTGCAAATTTCGAGGACGAAATTTTTGTAAGGGGGAAGAATTGTGACATCCCGAATTCCGACCCACTTTCGAAGCTATGAATGAATGAAATATCTCATTGATGTATTTCGAGTCTAATCTCACTCGGAGTTGATCCCTCTCGAAGCGACTAACCAAATGGGAATGGCTAGCTAGGAAAATCAAGTACGTGGACCTAAGAACTTGATCTTGGATTGACTCTTTGGCCATGAAAATTGTCGAGGGAATATTCCGGACCAATATAGGCCGATCCTAGAATGATTAAGGAACGATTTGGATAATACCCTACGCTTGGATCACGGGTGATTCCGTTTGACCTCGTATGGGTTCCGAACGTCCCTAAATTATTTTCTAACAATCGTGCCCATCGGGACTAGTGATTGACCCTCACAATTGAATGACAACCAAAGTCGCCATGGCTCGAGAAATTCTTAAACGTGATATAAATCACGGGTCGATACGCGTAACTCCTAAAAGCCGCCCGTTAGTTTGAGATACGCTGAAATTTCAATTAATCGAGATTGATCGCGAATTTAACTTCGAAATTAGATGTCGGACCTTCAGGGGTTCCAATAATAATATTTTGGACGTCGCCTCATCCCGAGCATGTATATTTCACAATTCGCCCCAAAGTGTTCGGAAAAGTGAAATCCTGACTTGGATATGGGAAAGGAGATGAATTATTGGTGGGACCCACAAGTCTTTGTCTCATTATTCTAAGACCAAGAATTCTAGTCAAACTTTTCATCCCAAAATATCCTAGCCTAGCTTATCTATCCATCATCTTCATCTTATTCATTTGGACAAAATTTTCTCTCACTTCTCTCTCTCGCCCAACCCGCTGCCCTGTCCCGACAGCTCCACTGTTCCGGTCATAACTTTTTCGTCCGATGTCGGTTTGAGGTAAGACCACTTCCATTTGAAAGCTTATTGTCTTAGCTTTCCAGGGACATATTATATGCTCGATTTGGCCCGGTATTGTTTCCCGTAGGTCCGTTTGAAGGGGCAAAGGTCCGGATGAGGCAAATCTGACCCGGTTTGAGAGAGGGCCTTTTTGCTTCGGTTTCTCGCCGGAAAACTTGCTAAAATAGTGGTAAGTTGGTTCCTAACCTTAGATTAGGTATCTAGGGTGCTAATAGACTTGAGATTTAGTAGATTTGGGTGAAAAATTGATGATTTTTGGTCATTTTCATGCCATGGCCGAGAATGAGAGGGAGAGGAGAGAGAAATTGGTGATCTTGCATGAATAGTAAAGTCAAGAGAGATTGTGTGTGGTCAAAGTTTGACCATGGTTACTTTATGCAAGTATTTAATCATGGTTAGGTTATTCCTTGACTCTAGTTATTGTTTTAACCATGGTTAGGTTATTGATTAACTCTAGTTACTTTTAAACTATGGTTAGGTTATATGTTAACTACGATTACTTTTTATGTGACATTATTTCGTTATGCCACAAGTGCTTATTTATATGTGACTAAATATTGTTATGCCACGGTATTTAATTAGACGTGGTATTACTATAGTTTAATACTATAGTTGTGAATTTATTTGCACATTAGAAATTAATAATTGTTCGGCCACGATAAATTCCTACGTTAGTATATTATTAGTTGTACGATATTTATTTATTGCCACGTTAGAGTATTATGGTCGCCTGGCGTGAATTTAATTCGTGGTAGCATAAATTAACGGGTGGCCCCGATGTATTAATTCTCTAACGTGAGTGAATCACGTGGTCTCGATTGAGTGTTTGCCAGTACAATTTAATCGAGTGGTCTCGATTGGGCAATTGAGAAACATTGGAGAGATCGCATGGTCCCGATCTTTTATTGGAGAAAATTGATGAGACCGGATAATCTCGATCTGCTAATCAAGGAATCTAGCGGGATCACGTGGCAAGGATTGATCGATCGGAAGTATTTAAAGGATCGTGTGATATCGGACGAGTGATCGGGAAATTATTGTGGTATATGGTCTTACGTGGAATGAAAGAGAGGAAATGTGGAATTTTTACCCCGAGGCGATATGACGCGGGTTTGTACTTTATAAGACCATATGTTGCCCGAGGCGTTATGACGCGGGCTCGATGTTGGATTGAGGAATTATAGCCTGAGGCGTTATGACGCTGGCTTTATTATTATTATTAGACCCGAGTCGTTGAACGCGGGTTATGAGTATTATAATATCCCGAGGCGTATTACGCTCAGAAAAATATGAAAGTCGTATTCAATTAAGTCGTCCGAGACCAAAGTGAGTCGTGTTCGACTAATTGTCCGAGACTTAATCCGGTCGTGTTCCTATGTGTCCGAGACCGAGATTTATGGGTCGTATTCAATCAAGTCGATGCGAGGCCAAAGTGAGCCGTATTCGTCCGATTGTGCGAGACCGAGAAAGTATGAAGGTCGTATTCAATCAAGTCGATGCGAGGCCAAAGTGAGCCGTATTCGTCGATTATGCGAGACCAAGAAAGTATGAAGGTCGTATTCAATCAAGTCGTCCGAGGCCAAAGTGAGCCGTATTCGTCCGATTGTGCGAGACCGAGAAAGTGTGAAAGTCGTGTTCAATTAAGTCGTCCGAGACCAAAGTGAGTCGTGTTCGACTAATTGTCCGAGACTTAATCCGGTCGTGTTCCTATGTGTCCGAGACCAAGATTTACGGGTCGTATTCCTATATGTCCGAGACCCGATATATATATATATATATATATATGTTTATGGAGCCGTGTTCTATAAAGGTCCGAGGCTCAATGTTATGGACTCGTATGATGTCATGGAGTCACATGGAATATTTTTGGAATAACGTAGAATATTCGGAGTAACGTGAAATTTTAGACGATAGCCTTGAGGCGTGAAACGCGGGCTTTAGAGCAACGTGGGTTATTGTTATTCCATGCGAGACGTGAAATATCAATATGAGGGTAACGTAGAATATTTAAGAAGGTGTGGAAATTTTCGGAACGAAAATGGAATATTCAGGGATTTATTGGTTGAATTATTGAGGTGAAGAAGGATATGTCGAGTTTTGTTGTTTTAAAACTTGTCTGGAGGCACTAGAACCCTAGCCTAGGGTTAGGGGCTAGCTTATTGAGATTTTATCTCACCCCATCGTGGGTTCGTTGTTTTTCGACACTCCGCATCGGCAATGAATAATCCGCCCAGGAGATTCGATATTCCCCAAAGTCATGGTACCAAGAGAAGATGGGGAGGTTGTAGAGCGATCGGATGCGGAACAGCCACCTGAGCTTGACGAGGATGAGTTGGAGGCGAGAGTCGATATCGTGCTTGAATAGCGAGGACGAGGCCTAGGGTAGTTGGCCTCTTGAGCTTTTGTAGAGTATTTTCTTTTGGAAGCATAGCGGGCTTCGACCACGTAATCGTTTGTTATAGGTGGTCACGAGGCTTGTACATGGCCTCTGAAGCCCTAGGTTTGAAGGTTGTAACAATTGTGTATATGTACATAAGTTGTTTTACCGTCCCAAGTCATCGTGATGTTAATTAATTTCCGTACGGGGAATTGTTTCTGCTTCCATAAGTGTTATATTTGTTGGCCTTTGGATCCTGGAGAACCGTACATAGTGTTGGCCAGGGTGGGATGTCGACGGCTCGTAGGGTTCGGGACGTGACATTTACGTGGTTCGATCAAGGTGATCTACGTCCACGGGCGAGGCAAAACGAAAAATTCCACTATAATCAAAGAGAGTACGAGATGATAGAATAGCACACACTCACAAGTCTCTCAAATGAAAAAACATCAAAAAAACATCAAAAAACCCTATCGGCCCAACTCTCCGTCGCGAACTAAATCTCCATTTTTCCTCCACTTTTGGGTCGCACAAAAATATATCGGGTCGGACAATGAATCGGACCGAGTACATAAAATTCAAGACATATTTAACGGATGTTCGCTACTTTGCTGGTACATCAAACAATTCAAGAGTATGTGACCCATAATAAGCGTATGAGTACGCCTTCGCTTGGGTAATATTGGAAGGCGCGCCGGCGGTGAAGCTCCCTCGATATATACATGGTTTTGTATCAACATACAAAGTAGAAGCAATGGGATGTGAGCACTTCACGAAGACCACTTGCGCTTTCGATATTAGTAAAGTAGGGAGTATAACTGAAGTTGGACCTTGCCAATGGATAACGGGAGAGGGATGAGCAATTACCCTTTTGTAGGCCCTTGTCAACCACCTCTATTCTTCCTCGGAAGTTATCTTTGTCATCATAGTAACCGTAAGTTATCGGCCGGTATGCGGATGCGAAACGGTGCGGTTATTCTCACAAGCCAACTCATTTTCGGAGCGGCCGCAGCCTTTTGGGTCGCCTTTCGGTCGAAAGGGATAGTTTATATTACGGTTCTCGCCACAAGATGAAGTGGCACACAAATGATTCTTCTTCGCACCGCAACTCGTTCATAGTAGTAGCACATGTAATATGATAAAAAATACACGATACATAAAATATTGAGCAGAGAGAACTAATCATCTCTCCGCTGCTTCTTGCAAGATTGGAAGTTTTTGGCTTGGTAATTGTGGTGGAGCCTCGATAAGGCAACAGTTTATATAATCGAAAAGATCGGTTGCGGGGTCATCTGTCATTGAAAAGTCCAAGTCACAAGTAACACAAAGTCAAGTCAAGAATAGTAAACTACGTGGACAAACCAAGGTTCCACCGGGGAAACTTTGCAGAGATTGTTGTACACGATCTAAGCTTACCATAACACGGCGGTGGATTAATTTATCGATATTTTCCACATTGATTAGGAAGGGAACTTCACATTGCGACCTTCGCTGGCCACAAGAAATAAAAATAAAAATAAAAATTAACTAAAAAATAAAAAAATATAGTTGAGAATTAAAAAAATAATAGTATGTTATTATAAATTGTCCACGTCGAGTCGGTAGCCAATGGAATGAATTGATATAAATACAAAAGATTTAGGACTGAATTGAGAAAAGAAAAAGGTTGAATTGAATTGACACAATTGCAATTGATTTAAGACTATTTTGGTAATTTTACTTTCAATTCCCCTGTCAGGATCTTTGCTTTTGGTGGCTAATTCCGACTTGCACTTCATAATTTCATGGTTGTCTCAGTCAATCCTTGTTTTTTCTTTGCTCAGTCAACACCGTATACTCTGGTATCTGAAAAAAAAAAAAAACAACGTATACTTTGGTATCTTGTCTTCGTCCGACCCAAATTCTACTTGTGCAAACTCCAACGCACGTGACATCACTTGCTCAATTTTAACTAAACTTGCAGCTAATTAAAACGTAAGGCTTAAGGAAGGAAGTCGCTCTGCTTCTTCATACGGGACATGCGGTCCGTCATCGTCCGCCACAATTTGGCCATAAAAGTAACTATCGCCTTAGTAGTTTGTTTCATAAAAGATCGATGTCACGTAATATGAATCGGCATATAAAATGTAAGACAATGCAATTATTTTTGCAAGCTGGCTCGCATCGAGTTCCATCAGCTTTTTGAGCCGCCTTTTCAATCGAAAGTGGTAGCTTATGCTGTGGACCTCGTCGCAGGATAAAGGTGAGGCACAAGAAATTATTCTTTGAATCGTAGGTCGTCTCTAGTAGTAGAACATTCCATACCGGAGTAAAACACGGTACAAAAATTGTCCGCTGGAGAAAATTATTCAAATCTATACCGTTTGATATGATACGATGAAAGTTTTAATTAGTGATGTGATGAAGGCTTAGTAAAGGGATGCATAATATGAATGAAAAGAGTTGGAGTCGCCAGTCATCTAAATGTCCAAGTCAACCAATAAACCAAATTCAAGCGAATAAAAATTGTAATACTTGTGGTAAAACAAACATAAGATGGGGGCGGATATATTTATGGATAGCTTCCCCAACAATAGGCGGGAAACTTCTCTCAACCGTGTCTAGATTTGACGTGTTATGGCAAATTAATTCTCTCTCGAAATCAATAGGCTGCGTATGATAACGCTCTAGAAAAAATATTTCAATTCCCAAAGTGTTCCGAAACACTTTGGGAACAAAACGCATATGGTAAAAAATTATTCCAAAAGTGTTCCGAGAGCACTTTTGAGAAATAGAAACACTTTTGGAGCGAAACAAAGCAACAAAAAAAAACTTGCTTCAGTATTGCTAGAATACTTTTTAGAAAAATTTGGGAATAATTTTGTTTTTGAACACACTTTCTTCTCTTTTGTTCTTGCACGATGTTGACACCTCATTTTTAATTATTTTATTTTAAAAAATTAATTAAAAATACCAAAATAATTCATAAAACTACAAAATCAACCTTGGAAGTTTTGGCCTAGCCTTAGGAATCAATTTTGAACAAAAAATATTTTTAGTAATTTTGACTTTTTTCGGATTTATTTTAATTATAAAAATAGTAAAAAATCATGAAAAATAGTATTCGTGGTCGAGAAAAATGCGTAAAAGTAGTCAATATTTTTATGTTAATTCCCTTTTCATTTTGGCCTATTAAATTTTTAAAAATTAAGTTTGGGACCACATGCCTCTTCATTGAATATAATCCTAAATTGACTAAAAAATTTCATTTTAAATCATTTTAGCCGAAAAATTTTACTTTTAGAGTATTTACATGAGACTTTGATACCCTACATCTCATTTCAGTCCTCATATTTGGAAAAATTGCACAATTGGACTAAAAGAACCTAAATGTAAAAATATTTTTCATCTTAGTCATCGGTTTCACTCAAAGTGCAATTAATATTTTTCTTGGGGTCCTCGTTTAAAGGTAATCATATTTTTAACTACTTGAGAACATTTCCGTATGACTCATAATTATGATTTTTCCTATTTATAGATAACATATTTGATGTTCTCGTTGTCTAATTTCAATTCCGTCTTCTTTTTAAGCTAATCTCATCCATATTGTAATTTGATAAATGGTGCATAAATTACTTATACATATATTGGTCTAATTTGATTTAGTAAATTGAACAAATGATATTTAATTTGATTTAGTAAGTTAAAGAGATAAAGACATCTTAATTTTAATATTATAGTCCCCTTAATTAAATGAACAAATTAGGAATAATTTTTTTGCAATCACCAAACGCGTTTCTTTTTTTTTTTTTGTTTGGGGATCAAAAATTTTATGCGATTACCAAACGTGTTTCTATTCTTTTGTTGTTCCGGGAACATAATTTTTTTGTAGTTACCAAATGCGTTTTTATTCCCAAAAATCGTTGCCAAATACGAAATAAAAAAATAATTTTCTATTCTAAAAGTTGTTCCAGAAATAGAAACATTACCATACGCAACCTTTAGTGTCCCAAGAATTAATCGATTTGAATATTTGTTCCCAAAATTGAACTAAAATCCTTCCTTTTAATTGAGGCATGCGGTCTCATAAATTAGCACACAATGCACTTGGAAAAGACCATAATAAATAGGATAGATTGCATTCATAACATTGAGGGGCTGTTCGAGTTTCAAAGAAAAATTGATATAAACCATCCTTGTAAAGTGGTTTCACTAGCATTCAACTTGGACATGCTTTCATGGTTCCAATGAGCTACCGCTAAATTCTTTTACAATTCCTATCATTGTTGACATGCAAAGGATATGCCAGATATGCAAAACGTTCTAGAGATATCTTATCAAGAATGTATAGCCTAACAATGAAAATGGCTAGAAAAATGAACATTGAAAATAAATGAAAGCTCATTTTTTTTAATTATATATATCTATATATATAACTAATTATATATATTATGGGTAGTCCGGTCCGGGGTTCGAGCTGGTCCCATCCACTTGGAACTTAGGACCGGACCGCCTAGTTACCAATCCCATTTATTGGGACCAGGGACTAGATCGCCCCCTCAAAGATTGGACTAACCCACTCGGTCCGGTCCAATTTGCTCATCCCTATTCCAATCAACGGAAGATTCATGCATAAAATTAGGAAAGTATTTTTAAATTTAAAAAGGCGACAACACTTTTCAGAATTGTTTCTCTCGATTTTTTTTTAATTTTGACATTATTTATTTTATTTTATCTTTTTTTTTTTTTTTTTTCTTCTCCCTCTCGCTCAGTCACTTGAAACTCGAGAACGGCCATAGACACGAGCCGGCAAGTCGGAGGCCGATGGTTTGTACTTCTTTCCATAAGATCTACAATCGCCAAATATCCAAAACATCTATGAAATCTCACATGCTCCTAAACTATACATTCCCAGATTTTGTTGAATTCGGGCATGGGTTAATTCTAGCCTTTTTCTTTTTCTACAAGGAAATAGGGATCGAGTTAATTCATTAATTTTTTTTGTCGAGTAGAGATCATCTCTAAATGGGGTTGTGTCACACTGCTGCTAGTGCATGAAGGGCTCTCAAAAAAACCAATCTCTCTTGTGGTTTGTCATAATTTTTGTTAGTTATATGGAATGTGTTGAAAAATTATTACCGGCATTATGATAAAATGTACTTGGATATGACTCCTTGTAAGGTAAATAAGGGTTCGTGAAGGTCCATCATTCCTGGTTAAGTTAATTTGGTTAATTTAAATAAAATATTATATGATTGAAGAAAGATCTAATAGAAACTTGTTGTGTCATTAAAGAAATTTTTGGGATATTTCCCTTTTATTAATTTTTGTGAAATTCTAAACTTAATAAAAAATAGATGTGTGAGGATAATACGATAGATAAGTTAATGATTATTGGTCAAATATGTTGAAACTTAAATTTTAGCCCGTTCATATAATCATTTACCGTATAAGAAAATTGGGGATCCAACCCGAACCACCAACAAAATACAATTTGCTTAATTCACATTCGCATCTCAGAGGTCGTGCATCGCACGAGACAATCTTATGGAATTTTCGTTACGTTGCCACGGAGTACCGAACGTAGGATCGAAGATCGATCACATGCCACTGATTTCAAAAGATCTGCGGAGTTTGTTGAGTAACAGAAAAGAATCGGATGGCCGAAGGAAGAGGGATCTGTTTTTGACTCTCTTTTATAGAGGGAGAAAAATCTTTCTCTTGCTGGAACAGATTGCCAAGCTTCCTTGATTCTGATTCTTGCTCCGTGGTTCTCAGTCGCCCGGGAAGTCGCCAGGATATTTTTGATCGCCGGCCGTTACATCTGAACTTCAATAAGGAACAGAGGGGATTTTTGGTTCAGCCGAGCCCATCGGAAACCACCTCTGTTGAAACGATTAAGCCACTGCTCGTGCATCCTCTGCCTCCCGCCGGACGTCTAAGCTAACCGCTGATCGTCGCCGTTCCGCTGTTCTGGAGTGTCGCCAAACTTCTCCTGCTCTGCGATGTTCTCGAAACTTCATGCTGACTTGGTTTTCCTTCGACGCTCGGATCTGAGGATTTTCGCTTGTTCAACAAGTCGTCATGGCTGTCATTGGGTGTTATCCGATGCGAATCTGCTTGCGTTTACCTGACCAAAAATCGTGATCAAGTCTTCCTCGTCGACCAGGTGATTGCTCTTTCCCAGTCTTATCTCATGCTGTGATGTTGGAGGAAAAGATCGAAATCATCTGTTCTAGATTAGAATGAAATCGATGTTATTTTAATGCTTGTAGTAGGCCATTCTCTTTTCGACTGCACATAACACGTTTGATAAAATGCCTCTTAGATGTTCCGTGATATTACTCCATTTACTGTTATATAAAAACAAGCACCGGTTTGTTGGATATGGAAGATCGTTGGTTCCAATCACTTAGAATCTATTTCTCTTTCGTTGTATTCTTTAATGTTGATGAAATCCGGTGACTGGTAGCCAACAATGGCCGGTGAGGATACAGACGTGAGGAGTTATTGTGCCTGTGTGTTTTACGATTGTGAGGTCCAGACTTCTTGTCTCCGTGGGATAGTGTTGTTTCAATTCGTAGCACGCTGATGGAAGGCGTCGGTGATTTAAGAAGGTCTCAACCGGAATTGATGGCTGGAATAGTAGGATGACCGGTAGTGTCGGCAGTGTTATTCCAACGACTGTAATGGTGGCCGACGTCGGGGATCGAGAGTTCCGACGAGAGTTCCAACGAGGCTCGTATGAGAAGACGAGACTCTTGGCAACGGGTAAAAACTCTCGGAGAATTGAGTATACAGGAAAAAGAGAATAAAGGAAAAAGAAAATCAGGCTCAGTCCGAATTTTAGATCCAACCTAGATTTGTAGAGTCTAGGTGAGACCGAATCCCATTTTTCAGAGATAAAAAAATAAAATTTATTACAACTAATTAAATAAGATAAAAATAATAAAAAAGTTCCACGAAAATAAAGAAACTAGTAGAAAGTTTAGAAATTAGACTTTGACTAGTTTTATTAGATTTTGAGTACTAATACTAGTTTTAGATTCTCCTAGATTAGAATTCACATAGTTTTGGAACTTCAATAAACATTTTAGGTTATTAAACATCTCAGTTGGGTTAAACATCTAACTTGAATATGTAAAGAGATGATTCTGGTGAGTCGGATGTAAAGTAGCTATATATTTAAAGGGTGTTTTGTTAATCACATACAAAAACAAGAACTGTCAGGTAGTTGGAAAGGACGCGGTTGAGGTACATTGGAAGTCAAGACTTGAAGTCTTTGCGTAGACAAGTAGAAGCTATTTAGAATCATCATCAAATTGTTTGCAGGAGTAAAGTCGAATGATTTATACGACTAAGTGTTGCCTTAGACCGCACAAGTCATTATCCATCAAATAAATTCAACTTGTAAATGCCCATTCTTCTTCCCTAGGGCTTCCTCTCATAGGCTGATCTTAAGAGCGCTGCCTCTCAATGTAGTTTTAAAGGCCATATTATGAAGCATGTTGTTCATTTGGACATGTTTCTTCACTGCACTTCTTTCTACAAAGATACATTAATTTGATTATGCAATATGTTCTACCATTTCATCGTGTGTATCTCGAAGCTTATCAATATTGTTGAGAAATCTCTTTGCCTTCCTAATTTTCATCTTGATCCACAAATACGTCCAATTCTTCATGGAACAATACTCCACACAGAAAGCACAAATTTAATCCTTCCCCATCTAAATTCCCGTAATAGACTCGGAAACTTGAGCAGTTCATCCATACCTTGGATTTTGATGATTGGTCATCTTCGCAAACTCCTCAATTCGTCTCTATCCACATGCACAAACATCACTCAGTTCATTTGTGCTTAAATACTCTAAGTACCCTAATAAAGACATCCATTTTTACCAAATACCCTTACCTTATAATTATTTCTCTAACTGCCCTTGCCGTGACCTCCTTCGCGATTGTCCATTTGTATTTCTATCTTCCTTGCTGCAAAACTTCACTTGGTAAATATACCGAAAAACTACCACATCTCTTCGAGCATCGGCCCTTGGTAGAAGAACACCCATGCAATGCTTGCTATCGCCACAAACAAAAAGAGGCTCCATCATGGTGATCACCCTTATGCAGTGACAAGAACGTCATTCATGATACTCTACTCACCATTTGCTTAAAGGCAACGCCGATTGCATACCCCTACGCACGTAGCCTTAGCGAGAAGACCTCTAAGTTGTACACTCACGTGATCAGCCCCATCTCGATGAAGAAGAAGGCCGGCGATGCACTTGGCCATTGTGCACATGAGCTTCATGTGGTCGTGATTGATGATGATGAGACACATTCAAAATGAGGCAAGTGAGAAGATTGTCTCATAGTCGCTGATTCTTAGCAATAGCTACCTCCCAACTCAATCAAGGAGGAAGATTGCAACGAGGATGAAGATTATCTTTACGAAGTGCGAGATGCTTTTTGTAAGAGGAGGTTATACCAGCCTTCTCGAATATCCGAGGGCCATGGAGGACTGTGACATCCCGAATTCGACCCACTTTTGAAGCTATGAATGAACGAAATATCTCATTGATGTATTTCAGTCTAATTTCACTCGGAGTTGATCCCTCTCGAGCATACTAACCAAATGGGAATGGCTAGCTAGGAAAATCAAGACGTTGACCTAAGAACTTGATCCTAGATTGACTCTTTGGCCATGAAAATTGTCGAGGGAATATTCGGACCAATATAGGCCGATCCTAGAATGATTAAGGAACGATTTGGATAATACCCTACGCTTGGATCACGGGTGATTCCGTTTGACCTCGTATGGGTTACGAACGTCCCTAAATTATTTTCTAACGATCGTACCCATCGGGACTAGTGATTGACCCTCATAATTGAATGACAACCAAAGTCCCCATGGCTCGAGAAATTCTTAAACGTGATGTAAATCATGAGTCGATACACGTAACTCCTAAAAGCCACCCGTTAGTTTGAGATACGCCTGGAATTTCAATTGATCGAGATTGATCGCGAATCGGGCTTCAAATTTGACGTCGACTTTCGGGGTTTCAATAAATAAATTTTGGACGTTTCCTCATCCAAAGGTACGAATTCTTTGCGATTCGTCCCAAAGGGTTTAGGAAATAATAAAATTTGGACTGAAGATGGGAAATGACCCATTTATCCTTGGATATTTTCCCATTTTTCACTTTGGCCAAAGGGCATTTTGGTCAAATCCCCTAGGGTGGCTGAAATTGACTAGTCAAAGAAGGATAAAATAACCAAATTGCCCTTCAATCACTTCAAAACCAATAATTGCCTCACTATTGATCATCTTCATCTTTTCCATCCAAACATTTGTGACCACTTTCTCTCTCTCGCCCAACCCGCTGCCCTATTCCGACAAATCCCCACTGTTCCGCCATAACGTTTTCGTCCGACGTCGGTTTGAGTTTTTCCCGTAGGTCCGTTTGAAGGGGCAAAGGTCGGGACGAGGCAAATCTGACCCGGTTTGAGAGAGGGCCTTTTTGCTTCGGTTTCTCGCCGGAAAACTTGCTAAAATAGTGTTAAGTTGGTTCCTAACCTTAGATTAGGTATCTAGGGTGCTAATAGACTTGAGATTTAGTAGATTTTGGTGAAAAATTGATGATTTTTGGTCATTTTCATGCCATGGCCGAGAATGAGAGGGAGAGGAGAGAGAAATTGGTGATCTTGCATGAATAGTAAAGTCAAGAGAGATTGTGTGTGGTCAAAGTTTGACCATGGTTACTTTATGCATGTCACGCCCCGACCTCGGCGGGCACGCCAACATCCCACACACCGTCATTACAACCAAGATAACCCAGGATCCAACGGCTTAACCCTAGAGTGCGATATGATAAAGCACATGCGAAGCGAAACAAAACCCTAGACATAAAAGAAAAGATATAAGGCGACATAGGATTTAAAAACAACACACATCGTCGTACAAATAAAAGGGTCTAGAACAACAAAAGACATCGGGGTTCGGAGGCATGCACTATAAGACCACAAAAGAAACTCCCAAGAAGAAATCCTTAAGCTAGACGGACTAGTCTTCACCTTCCTCCTTTTTCTTTCTTCGACATCTTCGAGGCATCCTTCAAGGCTTTGGGTCCGAAATGTTGGTCCCACGACGGGGTGAGATAATAATCTCGGAAATTAAGCCTAACCCTAAACTAGGCTATTGGTACCTCCAGGCACGTTTGAAAAATATGCAAGTTTTGAAAAACATTTCTCATACATGACATTCAAGCAATTGGCATATTAAGGCAACTCGGGCATATCGGGTAGTCAAGTTCGTGTCTTTCGCACTTTCACTTTCCAATCAAAATTTCTCCAACTAACAGGCATAAAAGACATTCCGGACACTCCACCCAATTCAAGCCATTCAACCATTTAAACTCGAAACGTATCAAGGTCTAATGGGAGAAGCTCCTCCCCGAATTCTATTTGAGAGTAACTCTCTCTCAATAAAATGGAGTAACTCCCTCCAGGTCAAATTGAGAGTATCTCCCCCCTCAATAAATGGAGTAACCCCCTCCAGGTCAATTTGAGAGTATCTCCCCCTCAATAAATGGAGTAACCCCCTCCAGGTCAATTTGAGAGTACCCCCTCTCATTCCAATGGATTGGTCCTAAAACAAACGATAATTCTTACTTTTAAGCCCCGTTGTCACCATCATAGACAATGCATATTATCGTGACATCTCATCGCCACTCAAGGCACATAAATTCAATCATAACCAATTCAGCAGTTCAAGCACACCATTCAGCCCTTACACATAAGTATCTCATCATATTACATCTCATCCGATATTGAATGCAAAACCGAACGTAAAAGTCCCAAGTGAAACCCATTAGTCATCAATAACCCCAACTCGTAGAATAGCCCACCCACGAACAGGTTTAGTCTCACAAAAACCGACATTTTTCCATTGACCTTTGAGAAAACAAATTCTATAATCTTGTTCTTCAAGATCTTACGGACGTGTGGGCGAAAACGGTGCTCAATTTGGTTATCGGATAAATTCAAATGGGCCATTTCAAAATTTGTGTGCATTGAAGACAGAATAGGCAGCTCTCGGCCTCTCACGTGTTTCTCATCAAAATAACCTTTGAAACCCCTTTCAATTTCCACCAAAGATCCACCCTTTAGTATCTCAACATCCTAGAGAAGGGTTAGAATCAACTTACCAAGCAAAATTAAGCCAATAAACCCCTCCAAGAAGAGCAACAACCTTCGAATCCTAATCTGTCCTAAGCAGGGCAGATTCTATTCCTAAGAAATACCATGCAAACCGGCCATCAAATCTTCAATCCAACTCACCTATCCTTTGTTAACATGTAATATCATGTCTTAGGGCGACTTACCAACAGATTTCGAGGCAAGGCGACGCTTGCACGGCCTTCAAAGGTGTTCGGTTCTCAAACCCGTTGAAGAGGACAGATTCTATCCTAGAGGAAACCCATCAAATTCCCTCATTAAAACTCATCTTTCTTCAACCAAACTTCAAGCTAAACTTACTAAACCCTAATACTACAACTCAAGAAGGTCCCACCTTGATTTGGAAGCAAGACAAGCTTCCCAAGTCTGTCCCAAGGAGCTCACGTTCAGGTTTGCTCCAATTCTGACCTTCGTCCACTCAAACCGAGCTACGGAAAGATATACTGGGTAAAATAGAGCTTATAATATGTCTATGGAAAGATAAGACAATAAGCGTTCTAATGGAGAAAGAATCACCTCAATCCGTTGTCGGACGACGGAGTTATGGCCGAAACAGTGGGACAGGTTGGTGTTAGTCGCGAGCTGGAGCAGTTTCTGTTGGAGAAGAAAATCACAATTGCAGAGGAAAGAGAAGGCTGTGGTCGTGCAAAATGAGAGAGAAGAGGAAGAAGAGAGAGTGTTTTGGCTTCCTCCATAAGCTAAGAGGAGAGAGAGAGGATTAGGTGGGGATTTGACTAGTAATTAATGCAAAACAACCACACAAGCTTGACACTTGTCCTCTTCTCATTTATTGTCCAAATTTCATTGACTTTATTTGACCCAATCTTCATCCATTTTCAGCAGCAATCATGGAGGATCAAAATGACCATTAGCGAGGCGACGTCAAATTTCTTTTCTAATGTTGGAATTCCTCATTTCCATTTGCCAATTTTGAGCTTCTATTTTGTGGTCGATCTCTCATCAATCGTATATTCAGTTTATCTCAAACTAACGGGCGGCTTTTGCGGACATTACGCGTATCGACTTTGTGACTCTCGCCACACTTAGGACGACTCAAGTTACGATGGCTTTGGTTGTCATGTAATTGCGAGGGTTCATTACAAGTTCCGACGGTCTCGATCGTCATTGTTCGATTTAGGAAAACTTCGCAAATTATACATTGGTTAAACGGCATCACCCGTGCTCCAATCGTATAACGCTAGCAATGGATTCCTTAATCGTTATTTGATCGGCCTTTAATGGTTCTAAATGTTCCCTCGACAATCTTTATGGCCAAAGCGTCATTTCCTTTTTCGAGTTTCCCAGGTCCACGTACTTGTCATGCGTTAGCCTTTCCCTTTCTCGGTCGGTTAACTCGAATTGATCGTGTCCGAGCGAGATAAAACTGAAATACATCAATAGATACTTCTCATTCCATAGTCTCAAAATGGCAGGAATTGAGAATGTCACAATGCAAGTATTGTTTTAACCATGGTTGGATTATATTCTAACTATAGTTACTTTATGTGTGACACCATATCGTTATGCCACGGTATTAAATAAATGTGGTGTTACTATAGTTTAGTACTATAGTCGTGAATTAATTGTACGTTAGAAAATAATATGGTTCGGCCTGGATCAATTCCCACGTTAGTGTACTTTTAATTGTAGGCTATTAATTTACTGCTACGTTAGTATAATATGGTCGCCAGGCGTGGATTGAATTCTGTGGTAGCATAAATTAATCGGGTGGCCCCGAAGTATTAATTTTTCTAACGTGAGTGAATCACGTGGTTCCGATCGAGTAGTTGCCCAAGACAATTTAATCGAGTGGTCTCGATTGGGCAATTGAGAAAAATTGGAGAGATCGCATGGTCCCGATCTTTTGTTGGAGAAAGTTGGTGAGACCGGACGGTCTCGATCCGCTAATCAAGGAATCCAAAGAGAATCACGTGGGAAGGATTGATCGATCGGAAGTATTTAAAGGATCGTGTGGTATCGGACGAGCGATCGGGAAATTATTGTGGTATATGGTCTTAAGTGGAATGAAAGAGAGGAAATGTGAGATTTTACTCGAGGCATTATGACGCGGGGTTCGTATTTCATAAGACCATATGTTGCCCGAGGCGTTGTGACGCGGGCTTTATTATTATTATACCTTGAGGCATTGAACGCGGGGTTATGAGTATTATAATATCCCGAGGCGTATTACGCTCGTAAAATATGAAAGTCGTGTTCAATTAAGTCGTCCGAGACCAAAGTGAGTCGTGTTCGACTAATTGTCCGAGACTTAATCCGGTGGTGTTCCTATGTGTCCGAGACCGAGATTTATGGGTCGTATTCAATCAAGTCGCCTCGAGGCCAAAGTGAGCCGTATTCGTCCGATTGTCCGAGACCGAGAAAGTATGAAGGTCGTATTTAATCAAGTCGTCCGAGGCCAAAATGAGCCGTATTCGTCCGATTGTCCGAGATCGAGAAAGTGTGAAAGTCGTGTTCAATTAAGTCGTCCGAGACCAAAGTGAGTCGTGGTTCGACTAATTGTCCGAGGCTTAATCCGATCGTGTTCCTATGTGTCCGAGACCGAGATTTATGGGTCGTATTCCTATGTGCCCGAGACCCTAGTATATATATATAGAACCGTATTCCATAAAGGTCCGAGGCTCAATGTTATGAACTTGTATGAAGTCGTGGAGTAACGTGGAATATTTTTGGAGTAACGTGGAATTTTCGGAGTAACGTGAAATTTTATACAATAGCCTGAAGCGTGGAACGCAGGCTTTGGAGCAACGTGGAATATTTTTTTACTCCGGTCTAAGACGTGAAATATTAATTTGAGGGTAACATAAAATATTTGAGAAAGTGTGGAATTTTCGGAAAAAGTATGGAATATTCCGGGATTTATTAGTTGAATTATTGAGGTGAAGAAGGATATGTTGAAAAGTTGCTGTTTTTAAAACTTGTCTGGAGGCACTAGAGCCCTAACCTAGGGTTAAGGGCTAGCTTATCGAGATTTTATCTCACCCCGTCGTGGGTTCGTTGTTTTTCGAGACACTCCGCATCAGCAATGAATAATCTGCCTGGAGATTCGATATTTCCCAAGGTCATGGTACCAAGAGAAGATGGGGAGGTTGTAGAGCGATCGGATGCGGAACGCCACCCACGAGCTTGACGAGGATGAGTTGGAGGCGAGAGTCGATATCGTACCGAATAGCGAGGACGAGGCCTATGGTAGTTGGCCTCTTGAGCTTTTGTAGAGTATTTTCTTTTGGAAGCATAACGGGCTTCGACCACGTAATCTTTTGTTATAGGTGGTCATAGGCTTGTACAATGGCCTCTCAAGCCCTAGGTTTGAAGGTTGTAATAATTGTGTATATGTACATAAGTTATTTTACCGTCCCAAGTCATCGTGATGTTAATTAATTTCTCGTACGGGGAATTGTTTCTGCTTCCGCAAGTGTTATGTTTGTTGGCCTTTGGATCCTCGGAGAACTGTATATAGTGTTGGCCAGGTGGGATGTCGACGGCTCGTAGGGTTCGGGACGTGACAAGGACCATGTGTCGATGCTAGAGAATTGTTAGAATAAGTGGCTGCAACAACGCAGATGAGCACATGGCGGACGGACGAGGTCCGGTGAAGGAGGAGATCCCGTCATATGCCCTCCTTGGTTCCCTGCTTGGTGACCTTGACAACGTCATCGTTGCACTTGTTAATGTAATCGAGCAAAGCACCAGAGATGGCATGTGGCCAGATTTCATCTTCCACATGACCCCATCCATCCGCCACATCCTCATCTACATTCTAACAGGCCTTTGACATCAATGCCTTGTCCTTTACAACGCTAGCATTTTCGAGAAGGCTGATATAACCTTCAACGACAAAAAGCTTCTTGCAACCATTGCAGTCTGCTTTGAACGAACAATGTTCATCCTCGTCGCCACCTTTCTCAATCGGGTAGGGTGGAGAGTATTGTTGCTAAATAGTATCGGCAAGATAATCTTCTCACTAGTCTCCATCAAGATGTGTCTCACTACCAGCAACCATAGCCACACAAAACTCCTATGGGCAGTGGCCATGTGCATCAACTTGGTGTGGTCCTACATAGCCTTCCTCTCCATCAAGATGAGGCCTCTCATAGCCTTTGCGGTCAATGATGTTGAGGCACATTTTGAGGGACGTGAGCAAGAAGATCATCCTGCTGACACCGCTCTAATGGTTGCCTTCGGACTCGTCGAGAAATGCGGGATATGTAACTGTGGTCTATGTCTTCGAAAGGCTCTAAATAGAGATCATATTCCTTAAGTTCACCACTCACCAACAAAGAAATGGCTCTTTTCAAGTAAAGTGATTAGAGATGCGATTCGATCAGAGGTTGTTCTCTTGTTAGTGTCCATGCAACTATCTAGAGTAGATAAACGGCATGCCGCAAATTGAATCGTGCATGTTGAGAGAATCTATGTAAATGATCTTGCTTTTTGCTCATAGTTCTTCCATATCTCATTTGCTTTCCCTATAATAAACACCGTTCACGATATTCTGTTATATTTTTTTCTCACATTACTTGAATTTTTTAACCTTTTTATTGTAAGGAGTGGCCCGGGAGAAGAATAATCTGCCATAATATCTGTACAACGGGACAAGTGTCACATATCTGAAATCTTTTTAACTTGAATGAGTTGTTATATGTGTTGTGTATTAGCAAGTTTATTTACCGGCACAGAATATAGACTTTGAGCAGATCTTTTCCGTCTGACTTCCCTAAATATTCTTGAATTTCATACTAATGAAGATAAATGTGCAATTCTCAAGTGAAGTGCCACTATGCATGCTGCCCTGCTAGCAAAGGGATTGGGGGCTAGGGAAGCTAGTATCACACGTGTGGGGTTCGACTCTCGTGCTCTGCAAAGAAAGGGTTAGAAATAGGATAGAAAAAAAAAGGTGAAGTACAATCTTTGGGAAAGTAATTTAACATAAAAGTGAAGATAGTTGTCGCCAGTTTGATACATTATATATTAGCTTATTAGAGAAACTTAAAATAAAAAGAATTAGAACGACTCGGTTCTTCATACATTCGCAATGGCTAATCGAGCTTAGTGGTTTGAATATTTCGTATAATAGAAATAATCGCACGTGGATGTATGTGTGTGCGTCACTCCAAAGACTGAATTGAACACTCATCATCAATCAACAAGTGTTTGAAACACCATAAACGGTTGCTAACGCCAGATCCAGTGTTAATGCAATCAATATGATTTTTAATATTTACCATTTTTTAAATATGAGCTTACAAATTTAAGGAGGAGATAAGCATCGGGAAAGTCTAAATCAAATAACCACCTTAGCTAATACCTTTTTTTTTTGGGGGTGGGGGGGGTGTTCCTTAGGCTGAGGCTTGAGTAGGCGACAATATTTTGCAGTCAAAATGTTCACTAAGGTGGACAAAGGATCTCAAGAACGGCCAATCACAATGAATAACCACTAAAGCGAGAAACAACTCGCGCGACAAACTTTCTCCCACCCCATATTTTTATGTCGAACTCCAATTCAAGTGAGCTTACAGTAACTCCTTTCGAAGCAGTAAAGATCGTAAACTCTGCTGACTCAAAAGGTGGCAAAGAAACAAGTAGAGGCAAAGTTCAGTGGGCAAGAACTATGGCGAATATTCTCCGGCAGCACATCAACAACGACAATTACCTCGTGAATGATATTCTGTCTACGAGGTTGTTGATTTTCTAGTTCAAGCAAAACCAAAAGGAATGCTAATTTTCCAATCATATTTGTGAAAAGGAAACGAGATTCGTCTCACTCGGTGGGATCTTCTGGTTGTCTTGGCTCCCTTTATTTGCATTTAGCACCTCAGAGGCTCTCTCACGCAGATTAGACAGACTGTTGGAGAATGTCATGCTAAAAACATCTAACTCAACAAAAATGCTGCTTAACCAAGCACGTGAGAAGATAGATACAGCCGTCAGAGAAAGAAACGTGTGTTGATGCCTTTAGAGGCATGAACTTGGTTATTTTCTGATGAGGGAATCTCCAGGATCTCTAAAGGTACTGCCCTGTTTTTTTCCTTCTGCTTCGCTTCACTCTGCCCAAAAGCACAGAGGAAGCAATCAATGGATGTGGAAGAACAGAAACAGCATCTGGAGTCACCCCTGTTAGCAGTTTCCCAGGAGAAGAAGGCGTCCGCATCGGGGAATGGGTTCAAGAAAGACGAGATTTTCTCGGAAATGAAGCGGCAACTGTCATTGGCCGGGCCATTGGTATCGGTGAACCGGATGATTTACTGTTTGCAGGTGATCTCGCTGATGCTTGTGGGTCAACTTGGAGAGCTGGCACTTTCTGCCGCTTCCATGGCCACGTCCTTCGCTTGTGTAACTGGCTTTAGCATGTTGGTAAGACAACCAACTGAAAGATGAAAGATATTAAGAATCGCAAAGTAGCATCATACAATATCACTTCCAGGAAGATTTCTTCCAGGCTGCTATTTATCTTGGAAGAAGTATAGCGCCACTTCTGTTATTGACATGATTAGAGGAGTTCTCTTTCATGTTCAATAAACTGAGTCTAGCAATTGTTGGATCAATTCAGGCTGTGTGCACTTTAAGAATAGAAAAAAGCACAATTTTCTTATATATCCCTGCCGCTTTATTTGCTCTGTCTATTATCTACTGGACGTGTTATCCCTCAATAAGCTCAGTGTGCTGAATGTGTGATTTTCTCCTCTATAGCTAGGTTTAGCAATGCCAAGATTGGAAACTTAATGTTGGTTTTTGTCACAAATTAGGACATTTGTTGACCGCACTTAAAAAAGATTGTTGGTCCAAAAATGAAATAGATAAAGGAATTTTCTTGTTCAGACTCTCTCAGTGGATATAGGTTGAGTGAACTATGGCAATACACTCCTAATGCTCGAAGCAAGGCCTCGTTTGGGTTCCTAAGATATAGCGATAAGCATCTTGAACTTCATTTTGGGACATATGTGAATTGCTCCAAAGCACCATCTTATAGATGCTTCGTCTAGAGATGGCCGGTTCCGGCGGTTCCGGTTCCGAACCGCCGGTTCCGGGCGGTTCCGAGCAGATTCCGGTTCCGTTTTTTAAATTTAATTTTTAAACTAATAAATAATAAAATAAACATAATAAATTATAAATTATAATCAAATTGTACATTGTAATAAAATTTGGGGAAAAAAGAGAAAGGAGGAATGGGCTTGAACTTAATGAATTATCATTAAACGCCTACATATCTTCTTGGGGATAGAAGAATCAAAGCCCATGTAGTTCTTTTACCTTTGATAACCCCAACTTACCTCATCGTCAATCGTCGCTACCCGCTTGTGGTACCCGTGCCAGTGGTATCTCCATAATCCTCGCTAAAAAATTCGTGTTCTCGATCCAATTCTTGGTGTCGAAATCGCTTTCGTCCAATCGTCAACACAAGCTTGAGCTTCCACGAGACTCCGGACTTAATCTAGAACGGCGAGAGTCCAAAACTAATCCTCCAAATAAAATGCTTGTTCAACCGCAACCGTTAAAGATGAGGTTGCTAATATCCGCGAGCGATGAGGGCGAGACTGGTAGTCGGTTGAGTGACTCTGCCACCACTCCAGGGATTTGAAAATCTGTACTATGTTCGCATCACGAAACTCAAATTGAGTGGTGAAATATTTTTCTATTTCATAAATACTACCCGTTGCCTTTTTTATTTTTTTTTGTCTACTCTTGAGCATATCATAACCTCTACCAAGTAAACTATCGGTTTCGTTTCCTGAGGCAATAGATGGTAAAGATCCACCATCATTTAAACCATATCTATTACAAAATTCTCCATGTAATGCTACTATAGATTCTCTAACCTCTCTTTGTACAATTGAAACATCTATTATATCTTCCAAATGTAAACAATCATAATAATACACATTCAAATAATCTAGTAAACCATCTAATTTAATACGTGGATCAAAAACAATACCAACTAAATAGACAAGAGGAATTTTGAAATAATAATGCAACCATTTTTCTCGCATTATGGAAATAGTTTGAGCTAATTCATTATCTTTTTCATATACATTAAAAACACTACCAATATTAAAACATTCTATTAAAAATAAATGCGTAGTAGGATAATAAATACCAGATAAAGCATTAGTAGCATCATTAAAAATTTTCAAAAAATCTAAATTTTTTTTGCAAACGTCCCAATGTTGCGGAAGTAAAGTAATTTCGAGAATATTTTGCGATATAAACGTACATAATAAATCTTTGTAATCAAAAGTTTGACAAAGCAACTCATACGTAGAATTTCAACGAGTCGGAATATCTTTTGGAAGCCTTTTTGCCATTCTCCTATGTTGTTTACAAAATTTTCCCCATGCTTTCATAAAATGGGCACGACTCCATAAATATTTAATTGCACCCTTTATTGGGGCGAGAGAAGACTCGAGAGTTCGTAAACCATCTTGTACACATAAATTTAAAACATGACAAGCACATCTAATGTGAAAAAATTGTCCCCCAAAAGAGGGTTTGCAAATATTTTCTAATTCGGGAATGGAAGCGGTATTTGCGGCTGCATTATCAAAACCAATTGAAAAAACTTTATTTATCAAATAATATTCTTCTAAAACTTGTTTAATTATTCTATAAATATTATAAGCCGAATGCTTTTCATCAAAAACTCGAAATGCAAGAAGTCTTTTTTGAATGGTCCAATCATCACCTATCCAATGACATGTCACACTCATATAAGAATGAATTTGCCAAGGATCACTCCAAATATCACTACCTAAATGCACACGTCCATTGAATTCCGCAAAAAAAATTTGCTAAAGTTTTTTTTTATATTTTTATAAAGGTGCAAAAGTTCGCGTTTAAGAGTACTTACAGGAATAGTTGGTGCTTGTGGAACCAACGCAAGATTTATCAAATATTTCATATTAAAATTTTCACCAAGTAGTAAATGGAGCATGATCAAGGGCAACATATTCAGCTAATGTTTGTTTATAAAGTGCATCAAAGTAACGGAATAAAGGATGAGTATTAGGATTGGCGTACCCGGCAATTTGTTGTTATCTAGTGTCGATCCCCGCTTGCGTTGGATGTTTTTTCGTCGGATGCCGACGGAATGTTCCATAGCCGTTTCCTTTGCTAAATTTATATGTTGGGGAACAATATTTACAATTTACATTATACTTACCTTCGCTTTTGTCATATACCTTGTCGAAGTGCTTGCCACAAGTCGGATGTACTCTCTCGGCCTTTCCATTCGGCTCATTTGCCGTCGACGTTTCTTCGGCACCCGCAGGCGGATGAAGACTTTCTTGTGTTGGGACGTGCTTGACGTTCAAAATGGGAACAACGTTGATATTGTCGCCACCGTCTTCCCAATATGCATACTCACGAGGATCACATCCAGGAATAGGATATTCGGAATCTCCCATCGTCATCTTACCTTTTCTAGTATTTCTACTTCCACTTGCCATTTTTGAGAAAATTGAGGCGGGATTCCGAGAATTGAGAATTTGAGAGAATGAGAGAGAATTTGAGAGAATTGTTGACAAGATTTGTGAGAAAAATGAAAGAGGAAGGATATTTATTTATAGAAAAAAAAATTATGAAATTTTTTTTTTTTTAAGCAACGGCCCGCAGCTCGCAAAGAATGCAGCATCGCAAGCCGACCAAAATGGCCGTTGCAATGCAACGGCCATTTTGGCCAAAGAGCCGTTGGTTCTTTCGGGCCGGGGCCCGGGGCCCCTCCCAAGGGGCCCCTCTTATTTATTTATTTATTTTTTTAGGGCCGGGTTGGAACCGGCCGGTTCCGAGCCGGTTTGGGCCTCGTGGGTCCGGTCAACGGGCCGGTCAACGGGCCGGTTCTGGGCCCACGGGCCCAAATGGCCACCTCTAGCTTCGTCCATAACGTAGGAATGGCAAGTGCATTGGATACATTTTGTGGTTTGTTCTATGGAGCTAAGCAATACCACATGCTTGGTGTCACGACCCGAACCCTACGAGTCCATCGACATCCCACCCGGCCATATTATCGTACGCTTCTTCAGGATCCAAAGGCCAATAAACTTACGCGGAAGTAAAAACAAATCCCCGTACGTAAAACACACAATAATACTATAACTTCGGATGGTAAAAACAAACTTATATACATATATATATAATTGTTACAAGTCTCGAACCTAGGGCTTCAAAGGCCACTGTATGCTCGCCTGTGAGCACTTATAACAAAAAGATCTAGTAGTCGAAGCCTAACTTTCCTCAACGTAAAACACTCAACAAAAGTCAAGAGGTCAACTATCATAGGCCGCATCCTCACTATCATCGACGAAATCTCTAGCTCCTCCTCCTCCTCGCCTCCCGATGGCAGCTCCACATCCGATGGCTTTACGATCTCTACATCCTCCTCGGCATCCAAAATTTCAGGGTCCGACTACGGGTCTTCGTAGCCGATATCCGGACTCATCACCACGCCATCGGGAGAGGCACCTAAGTGGGGTCTCATTCCCCAACTCCGTCATAAGGTATATCAAAGCCCCTCACCGACCTACTAAAGCATGTCCCCATGTCCCGTACGTCCATGACAGTACGTATGGGGCTTCCAAAAATTTTCTCCTACATCTACCCGGATCATGGTAGCGTGCCTATAGGGTATATCAAAGCCCCTCGGCGGACCTACCAAAGCATGTCCTCATGTCCGTACGTCCACGCCAGGTACGTATGGGGCTTCCAAAAATTTTCTCCTACATCTACCCGGATCATGATAGCGTGCCTATAGTATACCTTATCCTCACCCACGGAATACTCGGTAATCACGGTTTCCATGTCCCTCGGTATCCCGAACCGCTGCGGTGGATCATTCATAGTCGAGGTGGAGGGTTTGAAAAAAGATAACCCACGACGGGGTGAGAATAAATCTCAAGCAAGATAGTCCCTAATCCTAGGTTAGGGCGTTAGTGCCTCTAGATACGTCCTAGGTGAGCAATTCTCAACAATTCCTCCCTCAATCAATAATTCAACAAATAAATTCCAGAATATTTCATTCTTTCTCCCAAAATTGCCACACTTTTACAAAAATTTCACGTTATCCCCATATCGACGTTCCACGCCTCGGACTGTAAATAAATATTCCACGTTACTCCGAGCCCGCGTTTATCGCCTTAGGCTATCATATAAAATTTCACGTTGCCCCAAAGTCCGCGTTTAACGTATCGTGCGAAAATAAAATATTTCACGTTACCCAAATGCCGGAGTTTAACGCATCGTACTATCATATAAATGGACGGACCCGCGTAAAAACGCCTCAAGTCATTATATAGTCTTGATCCGTGTAATAACGCCTCAGTCACTATAACCCGCGTAAGAATGCCTCAGGTTAATATCTCGCGTTTAACGCCTTACGATAAAATAATAAGCACAACCCAGCGTTTAACACCTCAGGGTAAAATATGGTCTTATAAAATACGAACCCCGCGCAATCACGCTTCAACGTAAAATTCCACACTTCCTCTCAATTATTCCACTTAAGACCATATAACAACAATAATTCCTCGATCACTGCACGACACCACACGATCACATTAATCCTTCCCGATCGATCAATCTTCACCACACGATCTCACTAAACTTCCCGATTAGCCGATCAAGACCACACGATCTTCTCAATTTTCTCTAATAAACATTCGGCTCCACACGATTTTTCTAATTTTTTCCTTCCACTCAATCGAGACCGCTTGATTTAATTATACTGAATAAAAATTCAGTCGGTACCACGTGATTCATTCACGTTAGAGAATTAATAAATCGGGAACACCCGATTAAATCACACTAAGCCATTGGCTAATAGGGCTCCACGATTAATTTATGCTACCACAAAAATTAATCTACGTCACACGATATTATTTATGCTAACGTAACAATTAATAATCACCGCATTATCAAAATTATACTAACGCATAAATTAATACGTACCATATAATTAAACTATACTAACGTGGCAATTAATCGGGACCATACGATTTAAATATCCTAACGTGCATTTAATCTCCACCATAGGATTAATCGCATAAAGCAGAATTCAATCGTAGCCGTCCGATCAATCTTCCTAAGCAAGATTTATTCTAGGCTGTTGAAATAAAACATGATAAAGCTAGATTTAATCATAGCCCTCCAATTTCACTTTTGCATTTTACTATTCACTTCAAGAACACCATTTTCTCTCTCCTCTCTTCATCATTTTTGGCCAAGCCATCCTCAAGAGCAAACTCAACAATTTTTCATCCAATCCTTCTCAATCTACGTCCATTAGCATCATAGCTACCTAATTCAAGTTTAGAAACTATCTTACTTCAAGATCTAGCAAATTTTCCGACAAAATTTCGAGAGAAAAATCTTGATCCAACGGCGGCTCCGGCGGTCCTTTCTTGGCCGGCTTTGACCCACGAAAATCCGGCGACTCCGGCGACTCACGATGGCTGTTATGCTTCGGTGATTCAAAGCAAGGCCAATGTTAGCTTGAATAAATTTTTGGCAATGGAAATAGGGAGGATGAAGAATTCGGCCAAGAGGGAGAGAGAGTGTGTAGTGAGAGAATGTTCTTGCAATAATGAAGAAGAAGACCAAAAAAATTAATTAATAAAACGTTAGGATATATTTTTTTTTTCATAGATATTTTGGGTCTTGAATGCAAGAAGGGAATTTTAATAATTTCCTCACAATTTGTGACATCCCGTATTCGACTCTTTTTCAAGCTTTGAATAAATGAAAGGTCTCATTGATGTATTTCAGCTAATTCTCACTCGAATTGATCCCTCTTGAGTAGACTAACCAAATGGGAATGGCTAGCTAGGAAATTCAAGTACATGGACCTAAGAAATTGATCCCGGATTAACTCTTTGGTCATGAAAATTATCGAGGGAATATTTTGGATCAATATAGGCCGATCCTAGAATGATTAAGGAACAATTTGGATAATACCCTACGCTTGGATCACGGGTGATTCCGTTTGATCTCGTATGGGTTCGAACGTCCCCGAATTATTTCTAACGATCATGTGCATCGGGACTAATGATTGACCCTCGCAATTGAATCGGGCTTGAGAATTTGACGTCGGACCTTCAGGGGTTCCAATAATTAAATTTTGAATATTTCCTCATCCAGATACAATTACTTCGCGGTTCGCCCCAAAAGGTTCATAAAAAAATAAAATTTGGACTGGGTATGGGAAAAGACTCATTTACTCTTGGAAAATATCCAATTTTTCACTTTGGCCAAGGGGCATTTTGGTCAATTTACCCCATGGCCGAAATTGAATAGTTAAAGATGGTGGAAATTACCATTTTTCCCTTCATTCACTTTCAAGACCAATAATTAGCCTTCACTATTCATTGTCTTCATCTTTTACCCAAATTTTGTGACACTTTCTCTCACCTCCCTCTTCCTCCTCATTTGGTCGAACACCACTCATCACCACCACCATCACCGGAATTTTTGTTGAGCCGCCGACGACCTCATTTTGAAGCATCAAAAGCCGAACTACCACGTGAGCCGCCCGGAATAGCCGAAATTTTGTGGGACAAAATCGGCCAAGCAAGGACCGCCTGAGCCGCCGTAGATCCAGAATTTTCTCGCGATGTTTTTCGCCGGAAAACTTGCTAAAATAGTGGTAAGTTGGTTCCTAACCTTAGATTAGGTATCTAGGGTGCTAATAAACTTGAGATTGAGTAGATTTGGGTGAAAAATTGGTTGTTTTTGCCCATTTTCATGCCTTAGCCGAGAATGAAGGTTGGAGGAGAGAGAAGAAAATTGTGTTCTTGCATGAGTAGAAATGGAGGGTTAAGATTTAATCTTGCTTTATTTGGATGGCCGAGAACGAATCTTGCTTAGGAAGATTTATCGGATGGCTGCAATTAAATCCTGCTTTATGTAGATTGATCATGTGGTAGGAATTAAATGGCGATAAGATATTTTAATCGTACGGCCTCGATTAAATGCTACATTGGTGTATTTTAGTGGTACGGTGCATAATAATCGTACATTAGCGTAATTCTAATCGTACGGTGAATTTTGGTTGCCATGTTAGAATATTAATATCGGATGGCATAGAACAATTTTTGTGGTAGAATAATTTAATCGTGTGGCCCGATTGGTTGATGGCTTGAGTGCGATTTAATTGGGTGGTCCCGATTTATCGGATAATTAACGTGAGCGAATCAAGTGGTCCCGATCGAATTTTTATTCGATAGAGATTAAATCGAGTGGTCTCAATTGGGAAATTGAGGAAGAGTAGAAAGATCGTGTGGTCCCGATCTTTATTGGAGAAAACTTTGATGAGACAGTGTGGTCTCGATCTGCTAATCAAGAAATTTAGCAAGATCATGCGGCAAAGGTTGATCGATCGGAAGGTTTTATGGATTGTGCGGTATCGGATGAGCGATCGAGGAATTATTGTGATTATATGGTCATAACGTGGAAGAATCAAGAGGAAAGGTTGAATTTTACCCCGAGACGTTATGACGCGGGGTTCGTATTTTATAAGACCATATATATAGCCTGAGGTGTGATGACGCGGGCTCTGTTATTATTTTATCCTGAGGCGTTAAACGCGGGATATTAACCTGAGGCGTTATTACGCGGGTTACGATGGACTCGATGCGTTATTACGCGGGTCCTGGATGATATAGTGGCCCGATGCATTATTACGTGGGTCTGTCCATTTATATGATAGCTTGATGCGTTAAACGAGGGCTTTGGAGCCACGTAGAATTTTATATGATGGCCTGAGGTGTTAAACGCGGGCCTGAGTACGTGGAATATTTTATTTATAGTCCGAGACGTGGAATGTCGATATGGGAGTAACGTAGAATTTTCGGAGAAGTGTGGCAATTTTCAGAAATGAAATGAAATATTCCAGGGATTTATTAGTTGAATTATTGAGGTGAAGGAGGAAATGTTGAGAATTGCTGTTATAAAACGTGTCTGGAGGCACTAGAGCCCTAACCTAAGGTCAAGGGCTTTCTTACTGAGATTTTATCTCACCCCGTCGTGGGTTATCTATTTCGGATCCTCCGCCTCGACAATGAACAACCCGCCTCCAAGGTTCGGTATTCCCCGGGAGATGGAAACGGTAGTTTCAGAATATCCAAGTGGGGGAGGATAAAGTATATTATAGGCATGTGACAACAATCCTGGTGGATGTGGGGAAAAGTTTTTGGAAGACCCATACGTACATGGCGTAGACGTACCGCCACGGGGACTTGCTAGTGGGACCACCGACCGGTTTTGATATTCCCTATGACGGTGTTGGGGAATGAGATCCTACTAGCACTCCCCCTCCGGATGGCGTTGTGGTGCATCCCGACGGTGGTCTTGATGATCCTAACTACTTAGAGTCCGACCCGCAGGTAGTAGTACCGGAGAAGGATGGGGAGGTCATAGAGCCATCTAATGCAGCGATCACCGAAGATGGACGTGGATGAGCCGGCAGCCATAAATGATATGGTAACGGATAGTGATGACGAGGCTTAGGGTAGTTGGCCTCTTGACTTTTGTGTAGTGTTTCCCTTTTGAACTATAGCAAGCTTCGACCACCGCATCTTTTTGTAGTAGTGGTCATAGGCTTGTACAGTGGCCTCGAAGCCCTAAGTTTTAGAGTTGTAAAGAATATGTATATATATATACATAAGTTTGTTTTTTACCATCCCAAGTTATTGTAGCATTGTTGTTTTATGTATGGGGATTGTTTTTGCTTCCGCGTAAGTTTGTTGGCCTTTGGATCCCGAAGAACCGTACGTTGATATGGCCAGGTGGGATGTCGACGGTCTCGTAGGGTTCGGGTCATGACACAATTGACTAGTCAATTTCGGCCATGGGGTGATTTGATCGAAATGCCCCTTGGCTAAAGTGAAAAATTCAATATTTTCTAAGGGTAAATAGGTCTTTTCCCATTTCCAGTCCAAATTTTATTTTTCTTAAACCGTTTAGGCGAATCGTGAAGTAATTGTACTCTGGATGAGGAAACGTCCAAAATTTAATTATTGAGACCCATGAAGGTCCAACGTCAAATTTCAAGTCCGATTCGCCATCAATCTCGATCGGTTGAAATTTCAGCGTATCTCAAACTAACGGACGGATTTTAGGAGTTACGCGTATCGACCCGTGATTAATATCACATTTAAGAATTTCTCGAGCCATGGCGACTTTGGTTGTCATTCAATTGCGATGGTCAATCGCTAATCCCGATGGACACGTTCGTCGAAAAAATAATTTAGGGTTGTTCGAAACCCATACGAGATCAAACGGAATCACCCGTGATCCAAGCGTAGGGTATTACCAAATCGTTCCTTAATCATTCTAGGATCGGCTTATATTGGTCCAAAATATTCCATTGACAATTTTCATGGCTAGAGAGTCAATTCAAGATCAAGTTCTTAGGTCCACGTACTTGATTTTCCTAACTAGCCATTCCCATTTGGTTAGTCCGTTCAAGAGAGATCAATTTCGAGTGAGACTTAGCTGAAATACATCAATAAGATATTTCATTTATTCAAAACTTTGAAAAAGTGTCGGAATACAGGATGTCATAACTCTTCCCCCTTACAAAAATTTCGTTCTCAAAATTTACAACAAACTTAACTATTCAAATAAATGGGGGTACCGACGCCTCATCGTTTCTTCATTTTCCCAAGTTGCTCCTTCCGATCCATGGTGCTCCCATATCACCTTCACCATTGGAATTGTCTTGTTCCTCGAGACTTGTTCTTTTCGTCTTCTATCCGCACCGGCCTTTCTACGGAAGATATTCTTTCGTCTACTTCCACCATTTCATGATCCAAAGACATGAGTTGGGTCCGACTCGTACTTCCTCAACATGGATACGTGGAAGACATTATGAACTTAGGACAAGTTCGGCGGCAATGCGAGTCAATAGGCTAAAGTCTCAATCCGCTCTAGGATTTTAAATGGGCCTACGTATCTCGGACTCAATTTTCCTTTCTTTCCAAATTGAGATAAATCTCACATTGGCAACACCTTCAGGAAAACATGATCTCCCACTTGGAATTCCAAAGGTCTACGTTGTCACGCCCGATCCTCGGGCTCACAACATCCCTACCAAATCGCCACCGGTCATAACCGATAGCGGCCCAGGTACACTATCGACTTATTAGCTTACGGCGTATGCGGAACGTGCAACTCTCCCAAACGACAAATAGTATGGGATAGCAAAGTAGGAAAAATCAACTCAATCATCGGACAAAAGACAACTTCATTTATAAAGTCAAAGTAGATGAGTTTTAACCCTACCAAGCTACAACCAATCTATACAACCCCATTCTTCGGGCGGCTTATTAAGACCTCAAAAAGATACACGGTCGGGTAAGGTTAAGTCATCAGCTACTCTAAAAAATCTACTCTAACACCCATGCCCTAACATTCACGAGTTCCATCACTTCGGACTTGAAATGGTTAAACGACGGGTGAGAAATAAATCTCGGTGAGTCAACGCCTAAGCCCAACTAGGGCGTTGATTCGCTCGTATATCCTAACAAACAATACATCAACCAAGAATAGATATTACAATCACATGCAAATTTATCGGTCTTCACCATGCATAATGCAATGTTTGGCCCCAAATCAACAGCCACAACCGGCGGACAACCGGCAAGGGATCACATCAATTTGCATGCATAAGACACCACACGAGGTTCATTTATTATTAGATACGGCCATAATGCCCAAAGACACTAGACACTTGGTGCCTAGCACACTGAGACATTGGTGCTCTCCCGGAGGGACTAGGCATCGTCCCATTACTTTGGCGACGGCAACTACTATGCCGGTGTAATTTCGATCGACACAAGACGACATAAAGAGGCATTCCAAAAAAGAGCGTCGGTTCGTCACAAGCTGCGACCGGCATCCGATCAATCCGACGACACGTATTGACGTGCATCCAACAAATTGTGTAATTTCGATCGACACGGCACGATATTGTTAGGGATAACCATTATGTGACCATTCAAGCACATCCGACAACAACCAGTCAAATTCTTATCTTTACACTTAGCCGGATGCTCATGCAGCGTGATCAAAGACTCGGCACTGTGTCATTTTCATGCTAAAATATGCAGTTTGATTGCACACGAGTTGCATGAATGCACAGATTATCCATGAGATTTTGCGTCTAGAAAATGTGGGACTAACACCCACAATTTCCACCCACAACATTCAACACGCAAAATCAAGCATCCGGACACGCAATCGGACAATCAGCCAAGATCTTTTAATAAGTCGACTATAAAATCGATTCTTATTTATACAACAATTATCAAAAATCCAAACCAGCTAGCAATCAATCGTCCACTCTGGCTCTGTCCTATCACTCGCTCGCTCGCTCATAGCATACACCGGCAATCATTGCCCAAACAATCAATCCAATCTAATCATCAAATAGCCGCAGACATAACCCGACTAATGATCGACTTAATTAATCGTGGCCATTTAACTTAAACCCGGTCTTTATTTAACCGATCACGATTGGGCTACCTAAACACCTTATTAGGCTAATTACTCTAATTACAATAACTAATTACCAATAATTACACTAACTAAGGGCAATTAGCGCCCTAATCGGGGTTTAGGAGTTTAACTCACAATTAACAAAACCGGCATTTGATGTTGGGTCCGGATTTCAACTACTATTCACGGGTCGGGCCGTATAACGTTCAGGATCACTGTTCACTACGGCACTATTCACGATCACTGTTTACGCGGCACTATTCATTCGATACTGTTCACTGAATACTGTTTACCATGGGTACTATTCATCGGTACTATTCATAGAACAGTAATTTCAGCGGGATGACTGACGAGGCTGCGATCCGGCAGCCAAACACCTAGATCTGGGAGTTCTCAAGATGGGGCTCGACCGCGCACGTTGTGGTACGGCTGAAGCTCGGTGGGTCACGGGCGGTTGGGTTGAGCAACTTCGACTAGCTCGCGGCCGGCGGCGAGGTGAGCCCTAAGGATGCGGTTGAGGTGGAATAGAGGAGGTCGCGGGTCGACGGGGCTTCGGGTCCACAGACTGGGAGGTCGCGGGTCCTTGGGTCCAAGTCGGGCCGGCGTGGGTATCGGGCCGGAGGTGGGTCGCGGCTGGGTTTCACAGGTGGGGGCGCGGTGGTCAAGCGACGAAGGCACGGCAGCCGGGCCGGGAGGAGGAGCTAGCGTACGGGCGGAGGGCTTTGGCAACGGGGCTGGGTCACGGGGCTGGCACGGGTCGGGGCTGCAGGTGCTATTAATGGGGATGAACGGCTGGTGGACGGCGGACGACTAGGAGGACGGAGCGGTGCAACGACGACCGGCACGGCGAAGGTGGAGGCGTGGCGGTGGAGTGGCAGCAATAGAAGGCGTCCGTGGAGGGCCCCGGTTGCACGACGACAAAAAAAAAAACCAGAAGGAAGAAGAAGAAGAAGAAGAAAGAAGAAGAAAGAAGAGAGGAGGAGAGAGAGGGAGAAGCGCGGATGGGATGGGGGAAACAGAGAGCACGTGGGGGTGGGGGCAATCAAGGGACTTGGAGGGGGGCCCACGAGTCACACCAAATTTAATAAAATCAGGGCATCACATACGTCGTCTATCCGCATAACTCTTTGACGACTCTAAGCAGTTTTTAGCCTTTCTCCGATCACTTTCACCTCCTCAACGATTGCTGAACTAGCTCGATCCCGTTATACTTCTCTCGCCAACTTCATCCCAACATACCGGAGTTCTCGCAAGTTCCGCCGTACAATGCCTCGAGTGGTGCCATTTCGATACTCTGCTGGAAATCGTTGTTGTAGGCAATCTCCACTAGATGTAGCTGTTCTTCCCAACCCCCTTTAAAATCTATCACACATGCTCGTAGCATGTCCTCAAGTGTCTCGTATTGTCCTCTCCGACTGTCCATCTGTCCGGGGATGATATGCGGTGTTATACTGTACTTGGGTTCCCATTGCACTCGAAAACTTTTCCGCAAAAGTTACAAAGTGAACTTAGGGTCTCTCGTCCAACGTAATTGTTACTAGAACTCCATGCGGCGAACTATCTCGGCGCATATACAATTTAGCGTACTTTTCCATTGTGAAGTCCTTTCGCACCGCCAGAAAATATGCCGACTTCGTCAATTTATCAACGACCACCCAAATCGATTCATGCCCTCTCCGGCTTCTCGGTAGTCTCATAATGAAATCCATGGTCACATGCTCCCATTTCCACTTGGGAATCTCTAGCGACGTAGTAATCCTCCAGGTTTGCAATGTTGTGCCTTTACTTGTTGGCATGTCAAACATTTAGCTATGTGTTTAGTCACGTCGATCGTCATTCCATTCCACTAGTAATGCCGACGCAGATTATGATACATCTTGGTACTACCTGGATGTACACTATAACTACTATGATGAGCTTCGACAAAATCATCTCTTTAAGCTCCTCATCATTAGGGACACATGACGTCCACGGAACTTCAAGATTCCATCCTTGGCCACTTGAAATTCAAGTCTCCTTTTGGTTACATCCATCTCTAAAATTTTCTGGATGTCAGGATCCACCAACCGCAACGCCTTAATTTGTATCTCGGATCTCGATTCAATTCTCAAAGTTGCCAACAAACTTGAGAGATTGCAAACCTCGAACTTAAACTCGAATCCCTCAACTCTTCAAGTAAAGTCCACTCCTTCACCATTAAATGCGCAACACTCGATTTCCGACTAAGAGCATCCGCTACTTTATTAGCTTTCCCAGGGTGATATAAAATATCACAATCGTAGTCCTTCAATAATTCCATCCAACGACGCTGCCTCATATTCAGCTCTTTTTGGGAGAACAAATAGTTCAAACTCTAACGGTCCGTATAAATCTAAAACCTTTCTCCCCATAAATAATGCCTCTAAATCTTCAACGTAAAAACAATCGCCGCAAGCTCCGCATCATGCGTTGGGTAGTTCAATTCATGAGGCCTCAACTGTCGTGACGCATATGCAACCACCCTCGCCATGTTGCATTAATAAGCATCCCAATCCTTTTAGCGAAGCATCGCTATATATTTCAAATCTTCCAAGACCAGATGGTATCGTCGAACTCAGTGCTTTGCTCAACCTATGCTTTAGTTCTTGGAAACTCCTCTCGCACTTATCTCGTCCATTCATAGCGAAGTTTCCTTCTTCGTTAACTACGTCAACGGAATAGCTATCGAAGAGAACTTTTCTACAAATCGTCGATAGTATCCCGCCAAACCTAGAAAACTTCGAACCTCCATAATCGACGTCGGTCTTGGCCAATTCACCATGGTCTCAATTTTCGCCGGGTTTACCGAGATTCCGTTTCGAGACAATATGCCCAATAAATGCTACTCGATAGAGCCAAAATTCACACTTGCTAAATTTGGCATAAAGAGAATGTTCTCTTAAGGTCCGTAGAACGGTACTTAAATGGTGTTCATGCTCCTTCGGACTCCTTGAATATACCAAGATATCATCGATAAACACGATGACAAACCGGTCCAGAAATTCTCTCGAACACCCGATGCATCATATCCATAAAAGCAGTCGGGCATTTGTCAATCCAAACGGCATAACCATAAACTTATAATGCCCATATCCGGTACAGAATGCGGTCTTCGGTATGTCCTCCTTCTTAATCCTCACTGATGGTAGCCCGTCCCTCAAGTCGATCTTGGAAAATACCACAACCCCTTGCGATTGATCGAACAAGTCATCTATCCTTGGCAATGGATACTTGTTCTTGATGGTTACTTGATTCAACACCTGATAGTCAATGCATAACCGCAATGACCCGTCCTTCTTCCTCATGAACAAAGCACTAGTGCTCCCACGGCGATGCACTAGGGCGGATAAATCCTTTATCCAATAATTCTTGCATCCGAACCTTCAATTCCTTCAATTCGAGAGGGACATTCCGTATGGTGTCTTGGAGATCGGTTCCGTCCCCGGTGCTAACTCAATCACGAACTCTACTTCCCTTTCAAGTGGCAATCCCGGCAATTCTTGAGGAAAGACATCGGGATAATCGCGCACCACGGCTATATCCTCTAGCCTTGGTCCTTCAATCGACGAATCCACCACATCGCCAAATACCCTTAGCATCCTTCGTTTAACAACTTAGTCACTTCCAAAGGACAAGATTAGGGAATCGAGATTCCTCCTCGACTTCCCACAAATTGAAATCTAGGATGACCAATCGGATTAAATTGGATCACCTTCGCTATTCAAAAACAGCTCTTTGCTTTCCCAGCCAATTCATTCCAATTATCACATCATAATCACGCATAGTCAAACTGCTAGGTCTATAAATTCTTCTCTACCACCAATGACTATCTTACATCCAGAACACCCTAATGTAACCAATACTTTATCCTTCAAGGGTGTAATTACGTAGCATTACTTCTAACGCTTTTAACTCAATCCCAACTAATTCCACAAATTGTGCGGATACAAAAAGAGTGCGATGCTCCAAAATCAAATAAAGCATATGCAGCATGATCACATAAGGAGACCGTACTGCGTGATCACGCCCGGGGGCATTCTGCGCCTCATTGCGCGCCACTGCATACACTCTCCTTCTTGCGCCGGCGGTCCGATCTCGATTATTCCGCAAAGCTGCTCCATCTAAGGTCTTGCCTGGGGTCTTTGGGGCTGGAAACGAGGTCTTGGGGCTTGCTCCGGGCAATTCCTTATTTGATGATCAAACTTGCCACATCTCAAACACGCTCCCGTCCCCGCTTGGGCAAGGCCCATTCCCGTGCCTCCTTCAACAGTCGGCAATTTTGGTTGGACTGATATATTGATTTCCCATTATTTATTCGAACCGGGAGAGACGAAGCACCGCTTTCCCATCATTGGCCTCTTGCAAATCGGCGGTTGTCCCTAGCCGGCATAAACCGCGATCCGATATGCTGCAGCCCTCTCTTTCATGTCCCGCTTGATCATCCGACCCCGCTCATAAAGCTTGTTATAATCCCTCGGTTTAGTAGGATCAACTCGACTACGTAGTTACGACCTCAATCCGTCCCGGAACCTTCTCGCTCTATCTAGAGAATTCTCCACCATTCTCGGTGCATACTTTGACAATCTTGAGAATCCACCATATCGATCAATTGTCATCTCGATTCAGGAGCTGCTGAAATTATAACATTTTCTCGCTCTTAAGCGGTTTCAAAGAAGTACTTCCCATTGAAGGCTTCAAACAAGACGGTCCAGTTTGGAACTATACCCTTAGGAAAAACTCTTCCCTTGGTGGGCTTCCACCAATCACCGGCAGTGTCCTACAACCGATACACTTGTTAGAGTCACTTTCTCCTCCTCTCGTGCAACCCAAAACCTCAAACGCTATCTCCAAATCTTCTATCCAACGAGGTGCAGCTTTAAGATCACCCTTTCCAAGAAACTTCGCCGATTTCAACTTCAAGAACTGCTCTACTAACTAATGCATTTGTCTATTTCCATTATCATTCCCCGATTGATATTTACCCCATGAGCAAGACAACAGCCTCGCCGGCTTGGGCATAGCAAGCGGCTCGTTCTTGAGTTTGCCTACCCATTAGATTTCCAATCTCCTCTAGAGCCCTCGAGACTCCATCCACTCTTGAATCCTCCCTAACTCGTTGTCCCGGAACTAGGTGCTCCCCGAGAGCCTCCTCTAGAACTTTCTCTAGATCCTCTATCTCGGTTGTCCATTTCCATTAACTTTCACAACACCTTAATCAAAATAATTCCACCAAGAAATTAGAGACCTAAGTCATTTATTCAAATCTAGCAGTTTCACACTCGCTTAATACAACAATTAGCATAAAGCTAACAATCGTTTCGGGTAGAATGATTTAAGAAACAACAAGAAACACTCAACACGAAATCAGTCAATCATGCAAATCACAGGGGCATGTTTAAATGCCCCGCATAACGGGCTTAACTCGCGTAAACACCTAGGGTCTCTCCGTCTAACCATCCCAAAGTCATCGCTCCTTATCACTCCATATCTCATCCAAATTTGGATCGAGCCGACCTTGCTCCGATACCACTCCAAACGGAGATGTCGCGACCCGAACCCCCGCGAATCCATTGACATCCCACCTGGCCATATTATCGTACGCTTCTCCAGGATCCAAAGGCCAATAAACTTACGCTGAAGCAAAAACAAATCCCCGCACGTAAAATAAACAACAATACGATAAATTGGGATGGTAAAAACAAACTTATGTACATATATATATATAATTGTTACAACTCTCGAACCTAGGGTTTCGGAGGCCATTGCATGAGCCCTCGTTACAACCCATAACAAAAAGATCTAGTAGTCGAAGCCTAACTTTCCTCAACAGAAAAACACTCAACAAAAGTCAAGAGGTCAACAACCATAGGCCCCATCCTCACTATCATCGACGAAGTCTCTAGCTCCTCCTCCTCCTTAGTCTCGATGGCAGCTCCACATCCGATGGCTTTACGATCTCTAAGTCCTCATTGGGCTCTAAAATTTCCGGGTCCGATTGCGAGTCTTTAGGGCCGATATCTAGACTCATCACTACGCCATCGGAGGGCAGCCGAGTGGCGTCCCATTCCCTAACTCACATAGGGGGGTATCAAAGCCCTCGCCGGACCTACCAAGTATGTCCCCATGTGTGTACGTCCATGGCAGATATGTATGGGGCTTCCAAAAATTTTCTCCTACATCTACCCGCATCGTGGTAGCGTGCCTATAGTATACCTTATCCTCACCCACGGAATACTCGGTAATCACGGTTTCCATGTCCCTCGATATCCCGAATCGCTGCGGTGGATAATTCATAGTTGAGGTGGAGGGTTTGAAAAAGATAACCCACGACGAGGTGAGAATAAATCTCGAAGAAGATAGTCCCTAAACCTAGGTTAGGGCACTAGTGCCTCCAGACACGTCCTAGGTGAGCAATTCTCAACAATTCTTCCTTCAATCAATAATTCTACAAATAAATTCCAAAATATTTCATTCTTTCTCCCAAAATTGCCACACTTTTACAAAATTTTCACGTTATCCCCATATCGACGTTCCACGCCTCGACCGTAAATAAATATTCCACGTTACTCCGAGCCCGCGTTTATCGCCTTAGGCTATCATATAAAATTTCACGTTGCTCCAAAGTCCGCGTTTAATGTATAAGGCGAAAATAAAATATTTCACGTTACCCAAATGCCGAGTTTAACGCATCGACTATCATATAAATGGACAGACCCGCGTAAAAACGCTTCAAGCCATTATATAGTCCCGACCCGTGTAATAACACCTCAGGTCACTATAACCCGCGTAAGAACGCCTCAGGTTAATATCTCGCGTTTAACGCCTCACGATAAAATAATAAGCACAACCCCGCGTTTAACGCCTCGTAGTAAAATATGGTCTCATAAAATACGAACCCCGCGTAATCACGCTTTAGGATAAAATTCCACACTTCCTCTCAATTATTCCACTTAAGACCATATAACAACAATAATTCCTAGATCACTCGTACGACACCACACGATCACATAAATCCTTCTAATCAATCAATCTTCACCACACGATCTCACTAAACTTCCCGATTAGCTGATCAAGACCACACGTTCTTCTCAATTTTCTCCAATAAAAGATCGGGTCCACACGATCTTTCTAATTTTTTCCTTCCACTCAATCGAGACCGTTCGATTTAATTATATTGAGTAAAAATTCAGTCGGTACCACGTGAATCACTCACGTTAGAGAATTAATAAATCGGGACCGCCCGATTAAATCACACTAAGCCATTGGCCAATCAGGCCACACGATTAATTTATGCTACCACAAAAATTAATCTACGTCACACGATATTATTTATGCTAACGTAACAATTAATAATCATCGTACGATCGAAATTATACTAATGTACAATTAATACGTACCATATAATTAAACTATACTAACGTGGCAATTAATCGGGACCGTACGATTTAAATATCCTAACGTGCATTTAATCTCCACCATAGGATTAATCCGCATAAAGCAGAATTCAATCATTGCTATCCGATCAATCTTCCTAAGCAAGATTCATTCTATGCCGTTGAAATAAAGCATGATAAAGCTAGATTTAATCATAGCCCTCCAATTTCACTCTTGCATTTTACTATTCACTTCAAGAACACCATTTTCTCTCTCCTCTCTTCATCATTTTCGGCCAAGCCATCTTCAAGAGCAAACCCAACAATTTTTCATCCAATCCTTCTCAATCTACATCCATTAACATCCTAGCTACCTAATCGAAGTTTAGAAACTATCTTACTTCAAGATCTAGCAAATTTTCCGACGAAACTTCGAGAGAAAAATCTTCATCCAACGATGGCTCCGGCGGTCCTTTCTTGGCCGGCTTTGACCCACGAAAATCCGGCGACTCACGATGGCGATTATGCTTCGGCGGTTCAAAGTGAGGCCAGTGTTAGCTTGAAGAAATTTTTGGCAATGGAAATAGGGAGGATGAAGAATTCGGCCAAGAGGGAGAGAGAGAGTGTGTAGTGAGAGAATGTTCTTGCAATAATGAAGAAGAAGACCAAAAAAATTAATTAATAAAATGTTAGGATATATTTTTTTGGCATAGAAAAGTACGTGGACTTGGGAAACTCGAATGAGAAATGGCGCTTTGACCATAAGGATTATCGAGGGAATGTTTAGAACCAATAAAGGCTTATCTAAGAACGATGGTGGAATCTATTGCTAGCGTTATACGATTGAGACGCGGGTGATGCCGCTTAACCAACGTTTGATTTGCAAATCTTTCCTAAATCGAACTATGACGATCGAGACCGTCGGAACTAGTAATAAACTCTCGCAATTACATGGAAATTAAAGTCGCCATATCTTGAGTCATCCTAAGTGTGATGAGGATCACGAGTCGATACGCGTAACGCCTGCAAAAGCCACCCGTTAGTTCAAAATAAACTGGAATTACGATTGACGGAAAATCGATCACGAAATGGGATCTTGAATTGGAAATGAAGAATCTCAACATTGGATACGTATTTGACGTCGCCTCATCGAGGGAATGAAATTTTGGACAGAAAGTATAAAGTGACCATTTTGCCCTCAAGGTTAATGCTTGTAATAAGGTAGTATAGGGGCAATTTAGTCATTTTCTCCCTTATATATGTGTTAGCAGAAAATGATAAGAAAATATGGAATTTTTGGTAGATATTTATTGTGGATGCCAAGTGTCAATGCAAGAGCCCTTCTTGCCATCAATAATTGGAGCCAACTATTGCACTTTTGACCCATTGACCAATGACTAAGAAAGACCAAATATAATCCTTTTCTTTCTCCTTCCGCTCGTGGATAACTATTTCCCTTGCTCGAAAGTTTCGCTCATTCTCTCTCTTTTTTTTTTCTCGCCGGACAAACTGTTGCTGCTCACTGTTTCGGCCATATCTCGAGGACATATTATGGGCAAAAATTGGCCTAGTAGTTTTTCCAAAGAGAGCGATTGGAATGGACGAAGGTCAAAATTCGAGCCGACATGAGTTGTTGAGCTTTTAGTGGGCTTTAAGAGCTCAAATATTCCCAAATTTTCGGTGACTTGATCCCAACATATAATACTAGGGTTTGATGATCTGAGATTGAGAATTTATTTGATTTTGGATGTGGTTCTATGGCTGGTTTAGGTTGAATTTCACAAGACAGATTCTGTCTTCTTGCGGACCGGTTGGAAACAGAGCCGTGTAAAACCATTTGGGGTGTTAATTGAAGTTCAAATTCATGGTAAGACATCTACACTCATGTATTGAGGTGTTAATGAAGAGATTATGTGATAAATTGAGGAATAAAGGAGGTTTAAGGGGCTGTTTAGCATGATTAACCCAGAACCGATTTTTGTCCTGTGGGTTCTTTGTTAAAAACTGAATCTGTTGGAGGTTAAATAAGAGGTAATTTGGCTTGGAAATGATTAGTGAGACATCATAAGTCATTGTATGAGATGTTATTAAGGTATTGACACAAGGGACTTGAGAAATGATTAAGTTCTAATATGGAAAATGTGGTTTTTCCTAGGATGGCGCTTGATCCCTGTTTTGGCCTAGAGTTGCTAACCTAGAAGGGTCGTGCGATTTGGAAATTTCTGGCTCAATCTAAGGGTAAGTGACCCTTAAACCTATATTAGGATGTTAGGACGCAACCGACGAGTTGCTTGCTAAATTAATGAATGGGAATATTTATACTTGTTCAATTTGATGAGGGCCGAATGAATTGGTTGTGGATTGAGCCATGTTCATTTGTTACGCTGTCAAACTTTAATTTTATGAGTGAATTATTGATGTATGCATTTGATTGGCATGTAACCTCAAGTGGCCGTACGAGATTTAAGCCTTGAGTAGCGAAGGTGTTAAGCCTAATAGCTTATGGCACCCCGATGTGTCGAAACCTAGGGTGGTGAATTGAAATTATCCCGATGCGTCGAAACGCGGGATTAGCTAATGTATATCGACATAAGCCTTAAAATGGCACTAGAAACCTGAAGCGTCCGAACGCGGGTTTAAAAACCGTTATAGTCCGATGCGTCCGAACGTGGACTAAATCTTTGAGTTGAGAATTATGATGAAATGACGGAAAAAATTTCATCTTACGAATTGTTTGTGTTAGTTCGTAGCTTGGTCTCACGTGTTTTACATCCTCGTGATTGGTGGTTTGCTATATACCAATTATGCCATAAATGCCTTGATATTTGGATATCATGTATTGCTTGGTCCGATGAATCTTTGCCTACGGTCTTTAATGTGTGGTCCGGTGGGACCGACGACCTAGTTTAGGTTTAGGGCTAGCTTCTTTGAGACGTAAGTCTCACCCCTTCATGGGATTTGTTTTTTTTTCGATCCTAAACCTTGAAGATGCTACCTATACACCTAGGCGATCCCAAGGAGATGATCGCCTATTTTGATGAATTCCCAAATGGTCGTGGTGTAGTTTTTGTTAGAAAAAATACTACCGTTTGGGTCGATGAGGGAGGGGAGCATTGGAAACCTCATCGATTTGAAGCATGGTTTCGTCGTGTCGTGGATAATACTACCGGTCCGCTGAAGGCTACCGAGGTCCCTAAGGGTGTCGTACCTTCTTGGTGTCATCCGGTTTGTGACGAGATAGAGGTAGAGGTTTCGATGGTTGGTTCGAGGAATGTTTCCGAGAAAACCCCGACAGATTAAGGAGAGTATCGAGGTGATTGAGATATCTCGCTTCGAAGACAATATGGATGACGATTCGGTAGAGGTGCGCTCCAAGACCTTCTCCACTATGATCCCGATAATGACGATGAGGAAAATGAAGACGAAGCCGGCGATTCGACTTAGTGACCTTAAGGGTTTTCAAGATGTCTTTTGGGAATAGATCTCTTTTGTTAGGACCTTGATGCACCCTTTTGGATTTGGTCCTCAGCTCCTCCGACCCGAATGTGTACTTGGTGTATGCTCTTTCTCCGATCGTTGTATATGAATTGAATGTTTCATGTTGTGTATAGTTGTTATCCCAAGTTATCCTTTTGTCTTTTGTATGGAGTTGTTTTTACTTTCCGCATGCTTGCTTCATTTCATACGTGCGCCGTGGTTATTATCTTGGGAGTATTTATGGCGTTGACGGATGCGACGAGTTCGCAATGCTATGTGGGGCATCACACATAGCGTGGACGTACCGCCACGGAGATTTGTCGCAGGTCCGCCGAGAGGATTCGACATTCCCTACGATGGAGTCAGGGGAGTGGGACCCCACTAATGCTGCACCTCCAGATGGCGTAGTGGTACACCCCGATACCGGCCGTTATGATCTTGACTACCCAAAGCCCGACCCGCAGGTCGTGGCACCGTAAGAGGATGGGGAGATCATAGAGCCATCTCGATGCGGAGCGATCGCCTGAGATCGAAGAGGAGGAGCTGGAAGTGGTAGGTTATAGCGACGACGAGGCTTAGGGTAGTTGGCCTCTCGACTTTTGTAGAGTACTTTATTTTGGTTGTGTAACGGGCTTCGACCACGTAGTCTTTTTTGTTATAGATGGTTACGGGCTTGTATAGTTGTCCCCGAAACCCTAGGTTTGACAATTTGTAACAACTATGCATATATGTACATAAGTTTGTTTTTACCATCCCAAGTTATCGTAGCGTTGTTGTTTTATGTACGGGGATTATTGTGCTTCCGCGATTTATTTGTTGGCCTTTGGATCCTCGAAGAACCGTACGCAAGCGTGGCTAGATGGGATGTCGACGAGCTCGCAGGGTTCGGGTCGTGACATCTCTATTAAAGTGGTATCGAAACAAGGTCGGTCGATCCAAGTTTGGACGAAATATAGAGTGATAAGGAGCGATGACTATGGGATGGCTAGACAGAGAGACCCTAGGTGTTTACGGGAGTTAAACGCGTTATGCGAGGGCATTTGAACATGCGCCCGTGATTTGCGTGATTGATTGCTTCCGTGCTGATTGTTTGTTGTCGTTGTGGTTAAATCGTTCGATCGAAAACGATTGTTAGCTTTGTGCTAATTGCTATGTTAAGCGATATGAAACTGCTAGATTCGAGTAGGTGACTTAAGTCTCTAATTCCTTGGTGGAATTATTTTGATTCAGTGTGTTGTGAAAAGTAGTGGATATGGACAACAAAGGTAGAGGTTCAAGAAGAGGTTCTAGGGGAGCTTCTAGCTCAAGAACTATAGTTAGGGAAGATCCCGCAGTAGATGGAGTCCTTAGGGCTCTAGAGGAGATTGGAAATCTAATGGGTAGGCGACTCAAGAACGAGCCGCAGCTATTGCCCAAGGCACCGAGGCCGCTGTGCTTTATTCTTTGCGCTGCTCATAGGGTAAATGTGAACCAGGGGAAATGATAATGGAAATGAGACAGATGCATCACCTAATAGAGGAGTTTTTGAAGTTAAAAGTTTTTGAAGTTTACGGAAAGGGTGATCCTGGAGTTGCTCCTCATTGGATAGAAGATTTGGAGAAAGCGTTCGAGGTTTTGGGTTGTACAGAGGAGGCGAAAGTGACCTTGGCAGGGTATCGCCTTGAGGATACAGCCGCCATGGTGGAAGGCCACCAAGGGAAGAGTTTTCCCGGAAGGCGCGACCCTAAATTGGATTGTCTTCACGAAGTCTTCAATGGGAAGTATTTTTCTAAGACCGCTCAAGAACAGAAGATGATAGAATTTCAGTAGCTCCGCTAGAATCGATGACAATCGATCAATATGAGGCAGAGTTTTCAAGGCTATCAAAGTATGCACCTAGAATGGTGGAAAATCCGCTGGACCGAGCAAGAAGGTTTCTGGGACGGATTGAGGCGAAACTTCGTAGTCAATTGATCCCGCTGAATCTAAGGGATTATGATGAGCTTTATGAGCGAGGCGAGATGGTCGAACGGGACATGAAAGAGAGGGGTGCCGCTCCGGATCGCACTTCATGCCGCTAAGGACAATCGCCGGTTGCAAGAGGCCAATGATGGGAAACTAGCGCTCGTCCCTCCAATTAGGAGGAATAATGGGAAATCGATATATCAATCGAATCGGAACTGCCGACTTTGTGGAAGGAGACATGGAAATGGGCCTTGCCCTAGCAGGATTGGAGCATGATTCAGATGTGGAAAGTTAGATCATCATATAAGGAATTGCCCAAGCAAGCCCCGAAATCTCGATTTCAGCCCAACGACCCTGGCAAGACCTCGATTGGAACAGCTCCGCAGAATAATCGAGATCGGACCGCCAGCCGCAAGGGAGAGTGTGTATGCAGTGGCGCGCAATGAGGTTGAGAATGAGCCGGGAGTGATCACAGTACGATCTCCTTATGTGATCATGCTCCATATGCTTTATTTGATTCCGAGCATCATACTCCTTTGTGTTCGCGCAATTTGTGGAGTTAGTCGGGATTGAGTTGAAACTGCTAGAAGTAATGCTGCATGTAATTATACCCTTAAAGGATAAAGTACTAGTTACCTTAGCGTGTTCGGGATGTAAGATAGTCAATGGTGGTAAAGAAGAACTAATAGACCTGGCGCTTTGACCATGCATGATTATGATGTGATAATTGGAATGGATTGGCCGGGAAAGCAAAAAGCTATTTTTTACTTGTGGTAGCAGGGTGATCCAATTTAATCCGATTGGTCATCCTAGATATGAATTTATGGGAAGTCGAGGAGGAATCTCGATTCCTCTAATCTCATCACTAGAAGTGACTAAGTTGTTAAACGAAGGATGCCAAGGATATTTGGGTCGTTGTGGTGGATTCGTTGATTGAAGGACTAAGGCTAGAGGATATAGCCATGGTGCGCGATTATCCCGATGTCTTTCCTCAAGAATTGCCGGGATTGCCACCGAAAGGGAAGTAGAGCTCGTGGTTGAGGTAGCACCAGGGACGTAACCGATCTCCAAGGCCTACATAATGTTCCTATCGAAATTGAAGGAGTTAAAAATTCAGATGCAAGAGCTACTGGACAAAGGATTTATCCACCCTAGTGCATCGCCGTGGGGAGCGCCAGTGTTATTTGTGAGGAAGAAGGACGGGTCATTGCGTTTATGCATTAACTATAGGCAGTTGAATCAAGTGACCATTAAGAACAAGTATCCATTGCCAAGGATAGATGACTTGTTTGATCAACTACAAGGGGCTGCAGTGTTTTCTAAGATCGACTTAAGGACAGGCTACCATCAACTAAGGATTAAGAAGGAGGACATGCCGAAGACCGCATTCCGTACTAGATATGGGCATTATGAATTTACGGTTATGCCGTTTGGATTGACGAATGCCCCACTGCTTTCATAGATATGATGCATCGGGTCTTTAGAGAATTTTTGGATCGGTTTGTCATCGTATTCATTGACGATATATTGGTATACTCGAAGAGCGTGGAAGAACATGAACGACATCTAAGCATCGTCCTACAGACCTTAAGAGAGCACTCTCTATATGCTAAGTTTAGCAAGTGTGAGTTTTGGCTCGATCAGGTCGCATTTCTTGGACATATCGTCTCGCGGAAATGGAATCTCGGTAGATCCGGCGAAGATTGAAACCGTCGTGAATTGGTCAAGATCCGACATCCGTCACGAGAGGTTCGAGTTTTCTAGGCTTGGCGGAATATTATCGACGATTTGTAGAGAAGTTCTCTTCGATAGCTATTCCGTTGACGCAACTGACGAGGAAGGAAACTCGTTTTGAATGGACAAGATAAATGCGAGAGGAGTTTACAAGAACTGGAAGCAACGACAAGACCAATTCGACGATACCATCCGGTCCTAGGGGATTTGAGATATATAGCGATGCTTCACTAAAGGGGCTAGGATGCTTATTAATGCAATATGGTAGGGTGGTCGCATATGCGTCGCGACAGTTGAGGGCTCATGAATTAAACTACCCAACACATGATCCGGAGCTTGCGGCGATTTTTTTTGCATTGAAGATTTGGAAGCATTATTTGTGGGGAGAAAAATTTCAAATTTATATGGATCATCAAAGCTTGAAGTACTTGTTCTCCCAAAAAAAGCTTAATATGAGGCAACGTCGTTGGATGGAATTATTAAAGGATTACGATTGTGATATTTTATATCACTCGGGAAAGCTAATAAAGTAGCGGATGCTCTTAGTCGGAAATTGAGCATTGCGCATTTGATGGTGAAGGAGTGGACTTTACTTGAAGAGTTGAGGGATTCAGAATTTAAGTTCGTAGTTTACAATCTCTCAAATCACGGGCAACTTTGAGAATTGAGCTAGAGATTCAGGCAAGAATTAAGGTGTTGTAGTCGAGGATCCCGACATTCAGAAAATTTTAGAAATGGATGCAACCAAAAGAAAACCTGAATTTCAAGTGGCCGAGGATGGAATCTTGAAATTCCGTGGACGTCCATGTGTCCCAAATGATGAGGAGCTTAGGGAGAAAATTTTGTCGAAGCTCATCGAAGTAGCTACAAGTGTGCATCCAGGTAGCACCAAGATGTATCGTAATCTGCGTCGCATTACTGGTGGAATGGAATGAAAGTCGACGTGCCTAAGCACGTAGCTAAGTGTTTGACATGCCAACAAGTAAAGGCGCAACATTGCAAGCCTGGAAGATTACTTACGCCGCTGGAGATTCCCCGAATGGAAATGGGAATACGTCACCATGGATTTTGTTATGGGACTTCCGGAGGAGACAGAGGGCATGATTCTATTTGGGTAGTCGTCGACAGATTGACGAAGTCCGCACATTTTCCTGGCAAAGGCGAAAGGATTTCACAATGGAAAAATATGCCAAGTTGTATATGCGCCGTATAGTTCGACCGCATGGAGTTCCAAGCTACAATTACTTCGGACAGAGATCCCAAGTTCAAAGCAACTTTTTGGAAAAGTCTTCGTAATGCTATGGGAACCCAAGTGCAATATAGCACCGCATATCATCCCCAAACAGACGGACAATCGAAGAGGACAATACTGACACTTGAGGACATGCTGCGACCATGTGTGATAGATTTTAAAGGAGGTTGGGAAGAACAGCTACATCTAGTCGAGTTCGCCTTACAACAATAGCTTCCAAAGCAGAGTATCGAAATGGCACCATTTGAGGCGTTGTATGGTAGAGCTTGCGTAACTCCGATATGTTGGGATGAAGTTGGCGAGAGAAGTATAACCGGACTAGAGCTAGCTCAAGAATCTGTTGAGGCAATGAAAGTGATCGAGAGAAAGGCTAAAGACCGCCTAGAGTCGTCAAAAGAATTATGTAGATAAACGACGAAGACCTTTGGAATTCCAGGTGGGAGACTATGTTTTCCTAAAGGTGTCGCCAATGCGAGGATTATCTAGATTTGGGAAGAAAGGAAAATTGAGTCCGAGATACGTAGGCCCATTTGAAATCTTGGAACGGATTGGGACTTTGGCCTATCGACTCGCGTTGCCGCCGAACTTGTCCCAAGTTCATAATGTCTTCCATGTGTCCATGTTGAGAAAATATGAGCTGGACCCAACTCATGTGCTAGATCATGAAGTTGTGGAAGTAGATGAAAGAATATCTTACGTGGAAAGACCAGTGTGAATAGAAGACGAAAAAGAGCAAGTTTTGAGGAACAAGATAATTCCACTTGGTGAAAGTGATATGGGAAAACCATGGAACTGAAGGGGCAACCTGGGAAAATGAAGAAACGATGAGGCACCAAAGACCCCCATTTATTTGAAAGTTAATTTTGTTGTAAATTTCGAGAACGAAATTTTTGTAAGGGGGGAAGAATTGTGACATCCCGTATTCCGACCCTTTTTCGAAACTTTGAATAAATGAAAGGTCTCATTGATGTATTTCAGCTAATTCTCACTCGAATTGATCCCTCTTGAGCAGACTAACCAAGTGGGAAATGGCTAGCTAGGAAATTCAAGTACGTGGACCTAAGAACTTGATCCTGGATTGACTCTTTGGCCATGAAAATTGTCGATGGAATATTTTGGACCAATATAGGCCGATCCTAGAATGATTAAGGAACGATTTGGATAATACCATATGCTTGGATCACGGGTGATTCCGTTTGACCTCGTATGGGTTCCGAACGTCCCCGAATTATTTCTAACGATCGTGTCCGTCGGGACTAGTGATTGACCATCGCAATTGAATGACAACCAAAGTCGTCATGGCTCGAGAAATTCTCAAACGTGATATTAATCACGTTTCGATACGCTGTAACTCCTAAAAGCCGCTCGTTAGTTTGAGATACGCTGAAATTTCAATTGATCGAGATTGATCGCGAATCGGGCTTCGAATTTGACGTCGGACCTTCAGGAGTTCCAATAATTAAATTTTTGGACGTTTCCTCATCTAGAGTACAATTACTTCGCTGTTCGCCCCAAAAGGTTCAAAAAAATAAAATTTGGACTAGGTATGGAAAAACATCCATTTACCCTTAGAAAATATCCAATTTTTTACTTTGGCCAAGGGTCATTTTGGTCAATTTACCCTATGGTCGAATTTGACTAGTCAAAGTGGAGGAAATTACCATTTTGCCCTTCAATCACTTCAAGACCAATAATTGCTTCACTATTCATTGTCTTCATCCTTTCCACCAAAAAAAATGTGACAACTCTCTCTCTCTATCTCTCCCTCCTCTACTTGGCCGAACTCACCCTTGCACTCTCTCCCTCGCCGAAATTTTTCCAAACCGCCGGTGTCGCCTTGAACCGCTGGAGCTCCATTCTCTACCGTGAGCCGCCTAGAACCGCCGGAGTAGCTTGAGTTTTGGCCGAGCAAAGGGAGTTGCCGGAGCCGCCGAATTAGGGTCAAAATTTTCTCGGTTTCTCGCCGGAAAACTTGCTAAAATAGTGGTAAGTTGGTTCCTAACCTTAGATTAGGTATCTAGGATGCTAATAGACTTGAGATTGAGTAGATTTGGGTGAAAATTGGTTGTTTTTGGCCATTTTCATGCCTTGGCCGAAAATGGATGAAGAGGAGAGAGAGAGGAATAGTGTTCTTGCATGAATAGTGAAAAGGCATGAGTAGAAATGGAGGGCTAGAATTTAATCTAGCTTTTTATGCTTTGATCCGACAGCTTATATTAAATCTTGCTTAGGAAGATTAATTCGATGGCCGAGATTAATTCTTGTGGTATTAATTGATTTATTGGATGGTGTAGATTAAATGTACGATAGTATAGTATAATTGTACCATACGTATTAAATGCCACATTAGTACAATATAATTGTACGTTAGTCTAATTCTAAACATACGGCAGTTATTAATTGCTACGTTGGTAGAATTAATTTTGTGTGGCGTAGATTAAATTTTGCGGTAGCATAATTAATCGTGTGGCCCGATTTGGCCATTGGTCTAGTGTGACCTTATTGGGTGGTCCCGATTTATTAATTCTCTAACGTGAGTGAATCACGTGGTTCCGATCGAGTATCCGCCTCAAGATAATTTAATCGAGTGGTCTCGATTGGGCAATTGAGAAAAATTGAGAAGATAGTGTGGTTTCGATCTTTCGTCGAGGGAATTGGTGAGACCGGATGGTCTCGATCCGCTAATCAGGAAATTTAGTAAAGATTACGTGGCGAAGATTAATCGATTGGAAGGATTTAAGTGATCGTGTGGTATCGGACGAGCGATCATGGAAATTATTGTGGTATATGGTCTTAAGTGGAATAAAAGAGAAGAAATGTGGAATTTCTACCCTAGAGGGCATAATGACGCGGGGTTCGTATTTTATAAGACCATACGTTGCTCGAGGCGTTATGACGCGGGCTCGATATTGGATTGAGGAATTATAGCCTGAGGCGTTGTGACGCGGGCTCTATTATTATTTTACCCCGAGGCGTTAAACGCGGGGTTATGAGTATTATAATATCCCGAGGCGTTAAACTCGGGATAGTGACCCGAGGCGTTATTACGCGAGTTTGTCTAGTTATAATATAGCCTGATGCGTTAAACGCGGGCTTTGGAGTACACGAATTATTTATATTACAGCCCATAGCGTGAGCATTGGAGCAACGTGAAATATTTTTATTCCATGCCAGACATGAAACATCAATATGGGGGTAACGTGGAATATTTTGAAGGTATGGCATTTTTTTGAGGAAGAATGGAATATTTCGGGATTTATTAGTTGAATTTTTAGTACAAGAGGATTTATGGAAATCCCCGAGGAATTGTTGAAAATTGCTGTTTTAAAATTTGTCTGGAGGCACTAGAACCCTAACCTAGGATTAGGGGCTAGCTTATCGAGATTTTATCTCACCCCGTCGTGGGTTCGTTGTTTTTCGATCCTCCGCCTCGACAATGAACGATCCGCCTCCAAGGTTCGGTATTCCCGGATATGGAAATAGTAGTTACAGAATATCCGGTAGGGGATGATAAGACATATTATAGGCACGTGACTACGATTACGGTGGACACCGGAGAGCTCTTTTGGAAGACCCACACTTACGTAGCGTGGACGTACCGCCACGGAGATTTGTCGCAGGTCCACCGAGAGGATTCGACATTCCCTACGATGGAGTTGGGGAGTGGGACCCCACTAATGCTGCACCTCCAGATGGCATAGTGGTACACCCCGATACCAGCCCTTATGACCTTGACTACCCGCAGCCCGACCCGCAGGTCGTGGCACCGAAAGAGGATGGGGAGATCATAGAGCCATCTGATGCGGAGCGATCGCCGAGATCGAAGAGGAGGAGCTGGAAGTGGTAGATTATAGCTACGACAAGGCTTAGGGTAGTTGGCCTCTCGACTTTTGTAGAGTGCTTTATTTTGGTTGTGTAGCGGGCTTCGACCACGTAGTTTTTTTGTTATAGATGATTACGGGCTTGTACAAGGTGGCCCCCGAAGCTCTAGGTTTGACAGCTTTGTAACAACTATGTATATATGTACATAAGTTTGTTTTTACCTTCCCAAATTATTGTAGCGTTGTTGTTTTATGTACGGGGATTATTGTGCTTCCGCGATTTATTTGTTGGCCTTTGGATCCCGGGAGAACCGTACGTAAGCGTAGCCAGATGGGATGTCAACGAGCTCGCAGAGTTTGGATCGTGACAGAGTTAGGTGGCCCCTCACATCTACGGAGCGGGCCAAAGAGGTCATCACCATCACACATAAGTCGCTTTGAAGCGATGGGGCACTAGGTGCCCCAATCCCTCCTCCACCCGCGATGGTGGTGATGTGATGCTCCCGCACCTGGTCCGTACTCGAACCGGATGGTACTCAATATCAAATAACTGGTCGAGAGGAACTCCGAATCTAACGTGTTGCTTCATTACCTTGGACTTGAAAAAGATATGATAACGACGGGGTGAGAAAAAAATTCTACTGATTGAAGTGTGTAGCCGATTTCAATAGAAGCTCGAGTCATTAGAGAAGTAAATGCACAGTATGCATCTAAAATATACTAATGAAAACGATTCATCCATACGTGAAATCAAACGGACATAGACCCGATACAAAACATAAAAGTACTTGTGCAGAATTCATTGCTTTACATACTGTTGCTGTATCAGATCTTCCCTGTTCACATCCGCAACAATTTGAACCTAATGCATGCAAAATGCCCCACAATTCCAAATAACAAATACTTCCCCGCACCCATTCCCCATGGGGTTTGAAATAAATTATTGCCTATAAATTTTTTAAGCAAATTCAAATGTTCAGAGAGAGAGAGAGAGAGCGAAGGTGAGCTGGTGCGCATGATAGATACAGGTGTCCATAATGCAAGTGGAGAAACAAGAATAAATTTTACCAACACTTCAATGAATTTACGAGCATGGAAAATGATTTTGATTTTATACACGCGGAGCAGCAGAAACTTCTGTTAAATCGCATGCAAGTTAGGATGTGACCGAAATTATAGTTGATCAATGAAGAATTGGGCTTAATTTTCACACGTTTTATAACAAAGGCAAAAAGCTCAGTGATCACGAAAGATACTTTCTCTGGTGAATTTTTAAACGACACATCAGCATCCGATGGCTATTGGCTATGGAATAGATAGTATTCTATTTATTTCTACTCGTCAAAGAATGTTTATTTCATAATTCAAGCAGAACAAGAAGCAGTGTGTACTTTCCAATCAAACTAGTCGAAAAGAGACAAGATTTGCCTCCTGTGGTGGGATCTTCTGGTTATCTTGTTTCACTGAATTGGCTGTTACTCCAACAAAAGTTTTCCCATGCAGAATAAGAAATGACTAAATACTCGATGTTGTACCAAGTGTTGCGATCCTTCCGGAGGTGTCCAAAGGTATTTGCTCAAAAGACGATCCGAATGGCGCGTCAAGAAGGCGAGAACACCACATGACAATCCAAGGAATTCATCAATTGAGCATACTCTCCCAAACTCGTACCTCACACGACGTTAGGATATTGAATTATAGTTTTAAATAACTCTATGAGAAATCTAAGAGAGGAGTTCCCACTAGCCTATTGGGTCAGCTATAAACCAAGTGACGTATGAGAGTATACCGCATTTCTTACGCAATTAGCGTTTTTAGGTTCCGAAACTTGATTATACTAGTTATCTAACTAGTACATTTTCGGTAACTAAACTTAATTGTTTTTTCACTGAAAGTCTCTAGCCAGTCTTTTTACCAATTACGACTCCTAATATTCTTGTCCACTAAATATCCATGCAATGTTTGTTTATTGTGATTCTAAGATTTATCCTAAATATAAAAAGAAACGAAAAATTAATGAATTGAAAGTGCGCAATCAAATGAAGCGAAATAGAAATGAGCAAACAACATCCTAGCATTTGTCTGATAATATGCAAAATCCTATTGTACAGCCCATGAGATTGTTCATTTTTGGAGTCCAACTTTTATCCAAAAATCTACACATCTCTTAGAAATTATTCTAATCCTAAATTATTTATTAAAATCCCTAAACTATACGCCATTCTAATATAGGAGAATCTATACTTGTTAGTCTCAAACTTAGTCAACCAGGAGTTGAAATTAGTAGAAAAAACATGGAACAGCTTAGTGCATGGCGCTTTTCAAACATTCTTGCAAACCAGTGACACCGATTGGGCCTATGATCCAGATGATGCTTTGTACTTCTTTTCGTAAGATCTACGAATGCCAAATATCCAAAACATTTGTGAAATCTCACATGCTCCTAAACTATACATTCCCAGATTGTGTTGAATTCACGCATGGGCTAATTCTAGCCTTTTTCTTTTCTACCAGGAAATAGGGGTCGAGTTAATTCATTAATTTTTTGTGTCGAGTAGAGATCACCTCTAAATGGGGCTATGTCACATTGCTGCTAGTGCATGAAGGGCTCTCGAAAAAACCAATCTCTATTGTGGCTTGTCATAATTTTTGTTAGTTATATGGAATGCGTTGAAAAATTATATGGGCATTATGATAAAATGTGCTTGGACATGACTCCTTGTAAGGTAAATAAGGGTTCGCAAAGGTCCATCATTCTTAGTTAAGTGAATTTGGTTAATTTAAATAAAATAGTATATGATTGAAGGAAGATCTAATAGAAACTTGTTGTGTCATTAAAGAAATTTTTGGGATACTTCCCTTTTATTAATTTTTGTAAAATTCTGAACTTAATAAAAGATAGATGTGTGAGTATAATACGATAGATAAGTTAATGATTATTGATCAAATATGTTGACACTTCAATTTTAGCCCGTTCATATAATCATTTACTGTATAAGAAAATTAGGGACCCAACCCGAACCCCCAACAAAATACAATTTGCTTAATTCACATTCGCATCTCAGAGGTCGTGCATTGCACGTGACAATCTTATGGAATATTCGTTACGTTGTCACGGAGTACCGAAAGTAGGATCCATCACATGCCACGGATTTCAAAAGATCCAGGGAGTTTGTTGAGTAACAGAAAAGAATCGGATGGCCGAAGGAAGAGGGATCTGTTTCTGACTCTCTTTTATAGAGGGAGAAAAATCTTTCTCTTGCTGGAACAGATTGCCAAGCTTCCTTGATTCTGATTCTTGCTCCGTCGTTCTCAGTCGCCCGGGAAGTCGCCAGGATATTTTTGATCGCCAGCCGTTACATCTGAACTTCAATAAGGAGCAGAGGGGATTTTTGGTTCAGCCGAGCCCATCGGAAACCACCTCTGTTGAAACGATTAAGCCACTGCTCGTGCATCCTCTGCCACTCGCCGCACATCTAAGCTAACCGCCGATCTTCGCCGTTCCGCTGTTCCAGAGTGTCGCCAAACTTCTCCTGCTCTGCGCTGTTCTCGAAACTTCATGTTGACTTGGTTTTCCTTCGACGCTCGGATCTGAGGATTTTCGCTTGTTCAACAAGTTGTCATGGCTGTCATTGGGTGTTATCCAATGCGAATCTGCTTGCGTTTACCTGACCAAAAATCGTGATCAAGTCTTCCTCGTCGACCAGGTGATTGCTCTTTCCCAGTTTTATCTCATGCTGTGATGTAGGAGGAAAAGAATGAAATCATCCGTCCTAGACTAGAATGAAATCTATGTTATTTGAATGCTTGTGGTAGGCCATTCTCTTTTTCGACTGCGCATAACACGTTTGATAAAATGCCTCTGAGATGTTCTGCGATATTACTCCAGTTACTGGTATATAAAAACAATCACTGATTTGTTGGATATGGAAGACCGTTGGTTCCAATCACTGAGAATCTATTTCTCTTTGGTTGTATTCTTTAATGTTCATGAAATCCGGTGACTGGTGGCCAACAATGGCCGGTGAGGATATGGAGATGAGGAGTTTTTGTGCGGGGGTATCGGCGATGTTATTCGACGATCGTAATGTTACTGTTGACGCCTAAATTTTGACTAATATATATTTTGCATAAAAATTAGAACTAATTTTAGTTCTAAACAAAAATCATCTCACATATTCATTTAGCATTGGCATACAATTTGAGCTTAATTTAACAAGGGTCCGGACTAGGCATGCGGTGGAAAAATGCACCAAGAAGATTTAGGCTTGAAAGAAATATTTTCTTAGGGATCAGATTGCAAATACTCATAACTTCAGGTCGCATTGCAAATACCAAAAAAAGATGGGGAAAGGAAGATGGTGAAAGGAAGATGAAGAAGAGAAGATGAAAATGGAAGATGAAGATGAAGATGAAGAAGAGAAGATGAAAATGGAAGATTGAGAAATGAAGGTGAAGAAGAAGATGAAGATGGAGAAAAGAAGATGAAAATGGAAGGTGGGAAATGAAGATGAAGAAAAAAGATGAAGATGAAGAAAGGAAGATGAAAATGGAAGGTGAGGAAATGAAGATGAAGAATGAAGGATGAAGAATTTTGCCTATAAAAAGAAGAAGAGTTCTTGAAGAGAATAGAGTTTTTTTGTGGGGAGTGGAAGAGAATTGGGAGAGTTTTTTTGGGAGTGAAGAGAATTGAAAGAGTTTTTGGAAAGGAGAATAGAGAGAGCTCTTGAGAAAAAAATTTGAAAAGAGTTTTGAGAGGGTATGAGAGTTTTGAAACCCGATACTACTATTGCCAATTTTTGCACCAATCAACACAAGCCTACCGGCTTATCCCTATCGTTCAAGCTCGCCGCAAAGAAAAGAAAGTTAAGTGATTCCCTAACTTTCTTTAATTTCGAATACAAATTAGCCCGATTTTCTATACCGATTTTTCTCTACGTTTTTATGTTAAATAACAACTGCATATCAACGATGAGACATCAATGGTACGAGAATAGAAGGAGAGCAAAAGGGGAAAAATATCAACGCCCGATCATGCCTCATGAAATTCTAGCGAGTTGAGAAAGAAGCGTGAAGGAGAAATAGGACCAAGAGATTTCTCGGTCTAACGAGTCACCAAATCGGTCCAATGGTTAAGATAAACCCGAAGCACAAGTTTGGTGCATGAGTTCAAATTGGGGAAGTAATCTTGAACTTATTTCATCTTAATTTCATGTAATTTCTTTATTTTAAAAATACCAAAAAATTCAAAAAATGTCATGGGAAGAAAAATCCAAAAAAATTGATTCTTTGTTCTTCAAGTAGAATTCATCAAATTTGTCAAATCCATTATTTTTTTTATGAATTTTAAGGTACCGAAAGGGCATTAGTTGTAATTAATGTAACCAAGTCCCCTGGACTCTTAATCTCCGGTTCGCAAAATAAGATAGTTTTCTCCCCGCTATTTTATTTAGGTTTCTAATCGACCTACCGAAAATGATTAGTGGCGACTCCAAATTCAAATCACATTGCATGTTAATCATTCGAACCTTAAGTTGCGATTTGGTATGGACTTGGGAGAATCCGAGTTAGGTTAATTAATTAATTAACCCGATAATCCATTAGCCCGAAAATGATGCCTTGTTTATTTTTTTTAGGTCGCGACAACTTGGCGACTCTATTGCGGGGATCCAAAGAGGACTTAAGCCGATAAGTTCATGAAAAGGAAAATTACTTGATTTGGCAATCTTGGTTGAATTTTAATCCCTAGGTGTTAAATGGTTTTGCGGAAAGGGAGTTATAAGGGGAGGAGTCTCGTGGCTAACCTCTGCTTTTGCAGGCTTGGTGATGAGAATTTTATTTTTTGAACTATCGGAGTGCCGATTGCCTTTAAAATGTCGTGCATGCCCCTAATATAATTGCACTACACCACCTTGACTTGTGACCGAACCCGGGTCACCCGATAGTTTCAGGATGGTATTTATGTGGTTCTTTAACCTTGGCGTTAAGGTTTCGCTAAAGGTTATCCCACTTGATCCCGAGTTCTTCAAAAAATGACTCAAGGATTGTTCTCATGCGCGTGAGGATATGATGCATGAGAGTTGCCCTTGTCGACCGAACCAAGTCGAGATGATTGGACCCGACTAGTCATGACTATGTATGCGAGGCGGCAACTAGTCATGATGAACGTACGCGAGGCCGCGACATGTCGTTCTGTCTTTCATTTCATTTTTACTAAAAGAACTAAAATCGAATCCACGTTTCATGCGCATGTCTTTGTGATTGACATTTTCTTCATATGAGCGGTAATTTCTTCTCTCTTACGCCATGTTATCTCATTTTTATTTTGGGCTGGTCCATGATTTAGGTTGATTGTTTATGAATCTCATTGTCTTGTTTTCAATTTCACACTTTGCTTCCGTAGTTTTTACAATTTCACCGCTGTCCTCAATTCCGATTTGGCTTGTTCCTCGTTTTACGATTTTTACTAAATTCTATGATCGAGTTTTGAGTAAGTGCCAAACATGAAAGTTGTAGACCTATGTTTCAACTAATATCCTACAAAATTTCAGAATTAAATTCATAATTTAAGATGGCCTTTCGTTTTTTTAACTACCCGTGGTTATAACAATTTTCTGAATGTGATTTTTTCGGAAAGATACATTAAACCGATTTGATCCGCTCATTTCTAGTCCGATTGGTCAATATAAAAGTTGTTCATCATCTTCTCAACTATAAGCTCGTAAAATTTGGACGTATTTTAACCAGCGTACGAATTAATACGGATTTTTTCATAAAAGCGGACAAACTGAAAATTACATGTTTCAATTCTTTGGTCATAATCACTTTGTTCGTTTGAGTCTAGATGGATGCCATGGGCCGGCTCGCTATTCTCGCTCCCCTGTACTCATTTTTGGTTTGTTATATGCGTACAGGTAATTTTTCACGGATCCTCCACATATTACTCGATCGACGCGAAGAGGATGGCCGACATTAACGCCACCGCCGCGCTTGCCCTAAACGAGAAACTTGGCTCCTTGACCGAGCGCTTTGAAGAGATGATGTCCCGAAAGATGGAGGAAATGATGGCCGCCTTCTCCGCCAAACTTCTCGCCGCTAACCATTCCCTGCTCTAATTCCTCCTACGGACAACTCCGGTAAAGCCTTGGAAACTGCTCTCTATCGGACAATGCCGCTAGAAGATGTGATCTTCACAACGTGAGCTCGAGCACGCCGCTTAGTCCCAATCTCCCAAACCAACCCGATGACGATAACCAACAACTAACGAGTTTGTCATCATGGGGGATACATGAGGAGGGAAACCTAGTGGATTCAAGTATACAACCTAGATGAGTTCAGCCAGATTATGAGGAAGTTCGCCAAGATTTCGAACGACATGAGGAGAGTCAAGCCCTTGACCGGTGAACAAATTATCTCGATCAATCTAGGCAATGCGGAAAACCTTAAAGAAGTTAAGATCGGGGCAAGCCTTTCCTCGAAATGTCCGAGCGCCCGATCAGCTCTTGAAGTAAAGATGATTTTCCCTCCCGCATATCGACGTACTTGTTGACAAGATCTTGCGGGGTTTGAATTGTTTTCATTCATGGATGGTTTCTCCGGGTACAATCGATCCCGATGAATGTCAATGACAAGTTGAAAACCACTTTCACCACACCATGGGGAATGTTCCATTACCGGGTAATGCCATTCGGTCTCGAAACGCCTGGAGCCATTTACTAACGAGCCATGGTTGCCCTTTTCCACGACATGATGCATAATGAGATTGAGGTTTACGTCGATGACATGATAGCAAAAACAAGGCATGGAGAAGATCACGTCGAAACGCCGAAGAAATTGTTCGACGTACTCGAAAGTACAAGTTACGCCTCAACCCCGCCAAGTGTGCTTGGGACCAGCTCGGGCAAGTTACTCGGATTCGTGGTAAGCATAAAGGCATTGAAGTCGACCCTTCGAAAGTTAAGGCTATTCGTGAGCTTAGCGCCGACGACGGTTAAAAAAAGTTCGAAAGGTAGGCTAAACTATATAGCTCGATTCATCTCTCGCTTGTCGAAACCGCTAAGCCATTTCTCAAGCTATTAAAGAAGAATGCACTAGTCCAATGGGATAGTGATTGCGAAGAAGCTTTTGGAAAACAAGCAACATCTCATGAATCCACCCGTGCTTGTTTCTCTAACGCCGGAGCAACCTCTAATCCTCTACCTCACAATCCTTAGCGAATCCTTGGGTGCTATGTTAGCCCAAGAGAAGCAGGAGGATGGGAAAGAACGAGCTATTTATTATCTCGAGCAAGAAATTCACAACTTCGGAAATGAACTACTCCGAAGTAGAGAAAACATGCGGCGTTAGTCCGGGTACCGCACGTGCTTCGACAATATACCTTGCATCACCAAGTGCTTCACGACAGAATGCGATCCTATCAAATACTTACTTAATCAACCCGCCTTGGTTGGTAGACTTGCCAAATGGCAAATCCTCATCTCCGAGTTTGACGTTCAATATTTGTCCCAAAAGTCAATCAAGGGACGAGCTATAGCATATGTCCTAGCTGAAAATCCGGGGCAAGATGATGATGCCTATCATTCCGAGGATCGAATCACGTCGGTGGAGGATTACATCTGGACTATGTATTTTGGGAGCTGTCAATTTATCGGGGTCGCACGGGTGCGGTTCCGATATCTCCAGATGGTCAAGCATTATCCTGTGGCAGCAAAATTAGTATTCCCTTGCACAAATAACGTAGCAGAATATGAGGCATGCATCCTCGGTCCGCAGGCTGCGATTGAAATGGGGATAGCCCGACTCAAGGTGTTCGGAGATTCCGCTTGATTATCCTTCGGACGGCCGGAAAGTGGAAGACGAGAGATGCTAAATTGCTACCCTACCATGAGTATCTGGATGAATTGGTGGAGGAATTTGAAGATATCTCATTTGAGTATTTGTCCAGGGACTCATAATCGATTCGCTGATGCATTGGCTACCTTGTCTTCAATGTTACAAGTCGCCAATGGACTTGAGGTTGACCCACCGAAGATTGAAGTACTAAAAAAGCCAGCATATTGTATGACCGTGATCAATGAACCCGATGGTAAGCCATGGTACCATGACATCAAGACTTATATTCGAAGGGAGTTCCCAAAAAAGTACCGTATCCGACCAAAAGTACATAAGGAAGATGGCCTCAAGTTCTTCTTGAATGGAGAGAATTTGTACAAGCGGTCATTCGATTCTCGTCCTACTAAGATGCGTTGACTCAACCGAGCGAGTTCGTTTGATGATGGAAGTACATGAAGGGATCCGTGGTCCACACATGAACGGCCACTTGTTAGCTAAGAAGATTATGAGGTTGGGTTATTATTGGCTCACACTCGAAAGAGATTGTATTCAAGCATGTTCGGAGTGTCACAAATGTCAAATTCATGGTGACAAGATTAATGTCCCTCCAAATGAGTTGCATCGCTTATTTGAACCATGGCCGTTTTCTATGTGGGGCATTGATGTTATCGGTCCTATCAACCCTAAAGCGTCCAATGGGCATCGATTCATCTTGGTGGCGATTGACTATTTCTCCAAATGGATCGAAGCCACATCCTATTTAGCAATCACGACACGAAATATCGCGAAATTTATCCGTCGGGATATCATTGCTCTATACGGTTCACCTGAAGCCATAATCACTAACAATGGCTCGAACTTAAACAACAAACTAATGGACGAATTGTTTAAGGAATTCAAGATCAAGCATCCGAACTCTTCCCCATATCGTCCTCGGATGAATGGAGCAAGAGAAGCCGCCAATAAGAACATTAAGAAAATTTTAGCGAAGACGGCTGAAAATTATCGCGATTGGCATGAGAGGTTGCCATTTGCACTTATGGCGTATCGGACCTCGATCCGGACATCTACCGGGGCAACCCCGTATTCGCTTGTATATGGAATGGAGGTTGTTCTACCAGTTGAAGTGGAAATTCCTTCATTACGTATATCTGTCTCAAGCTAAGTCGACGGAAGCTGAATGGATCCAAGCAGAGAACAAGCCAATTGAATCGATCGACGAAAAAAAGACTTAAGGCCGTATGTCATGGCGATGTTATCGAGCGAGAGTTGCTAAATCATTCAACAAAAAGTTCGGCCTCGATATTTTCAGATCAATAACCTGGTCTTGAGAAAATTATTGCCAATAGTCCCACTCCCGAAGGGAAATTCGCTCCAAACTATGGTGGTCCGTATATAGTAAAGAAGGTACTCCCTGGTGGTGCTTTGATTCCTGGGCCGAGATGGATGGTCGTGTCTTTACCAATCCAATCAATTCCGACGCCGTAAAGAAATATTATGCTTGATTCACTCGATGTTTTCATAATCGAGTTATAATATTAATACTGATTCACGAGTTGTTCGTATTTGAGCATTCGTTTGTTTCCTCGCTACTAAACTTTTGCCGAGAGATTGTTTCGAATGGGGGAGCCTCTCCGGCCCAATTAAATTGACCATCATGAGCGTGAGATTTACATATTCGCAGAGTAAAAGGGGTTATCTTGCGAAACAAATATGACGACCAAGATGAAATGAGTAAAAACTTGCATTCATTTCATTCATCGAAAGCCTTACAAATAGATCAACGGGGTGGGAACGTAAAGCCAAACCGAGCTCTAATGAGCATCACAAAGGAGTTTAACCGACTCTCCATACAGTTGATGCTCCGCCTACACCGATCGCTCCGAGGATCGAGATCCGCCAACTTAAAGAGGAGGAGCTCACATTTCTCTTTGAGGCTGGCTACCTTGTCCTCGTGATGCTCAAAGAGATTCCAGGTCATGGATCAGCATTCTCCCGCGGGCTATATCCAGGGTCGATCGTTCAGCCTTTCCTCCAAACATGTGCATTGGAACTTTAAAACAATGTTGAGCGGATCACGCTCGAAGATGATCCCGGGACGTGGCCAAACGTTCCACCAAGTTTCTCCTCTCACGAATCAGCAGGGAGACTTGTTCATTACCATAGTCGAGGGCCTTCTTATAATTGTCGCCTACAAGACCGGCCAACACCAAGCTGTCCGACCGATCCTCGATAGCGTGCCTTCACAAGGTGGGCCAAAGTAACATCTTGATGAGCAACATGGTAAGCCTCTAGGAAGTTAGTGAAGAGGGTGGGGAAGATTCTGTATTCCTCTTCTAACTTGGTACCTTCGATAGAAGCGGTGTCCATATCCCTAAACATAAGACGAATCTCGGTTTCGGCCTCCGGATGGTTGGCTATATAAGAGTAGCCTTGGCCTAGGAGATTATAAAGTTTCTCCCACTTGGCCAAAACTTCACCCGAGAAGGCATGTCTTGGAAGGAAGCCATTGTTGTTGAATGGGCTAAAAAAGAGTGGATGCAAAAGAGTGCTTAGAAGGTTGGAGATGAAGATATGAAAGCGATAATTGTCTCGGCGTTAAATCCTAATTTAAAGGGCAGGAAAAGCTATAGCAATAATTATTGTGGATGCCGAGTTAATTATCTCGGGTAAAACTACAGACGCTTTCATCCGTGAATCACGGATCTACCATCTCAAGTCTCACAAATCCGAAAAAGTTACAAAAAGATTTGAGGACCCCACCATGTTGAAAATCGAGTGGGAGACAAGCAGACTTTTCGAGAGGAAAAACAGCAATTCTCACAGAGCCACGTTAGTTACTCGGGTGAAACTACGGGCGTTTCGTTCGTTGGATCCTGGATCTGTCGTCAATCCGTGATCTCGAGCCTCACAAATTCGAAAAGTTACGAAAGGAGTTGGAGTCCCACCATGTTGAAAACGAGTGGAAGACAAGCATGGTTATCAAGAAAAGAAAATCGGTGCGAATGGATTCGGGGTCCCATCACGTTGAAAAAAATAAGACAAGGCGGGAAACACGAAATCTTGGGAAAAACGTTGGCTTAGTGATTTTCATCCGCGTTTAAAGGGAGGCTTTGGAACATACCCGATTACTCGAAAGAATTTGGAGAGAGTAAGCATACAACGGAGAATAGAGTGAACAAAAGGCGGTAAGAGGTATTTCAATCCAACATGTTTAGAGGCCATCGGCCCTTCATCGGAGGCAACCAACCTAGACATCCCCGAAAGCGAACTGCTGGATTTCGAGACCGGATCCAACGCCGAAGCCGTAAAACCCAACTCTCTTGGCGGTGAAATTCAAGATCTCGACAAAGAATAACAATGGCGATGGCAGCCGTAAATAACCCCGAAAAGAAAATATCAAATCAAAGTGCTCGAAATCGCCTTCAAGGAGTGCTCTTACGTGAATAAGAGACGTAAAAATGAATTGAGCCGGATGATAGGAATGGAGCCCTTGAAGGTCAAGTTTTGGTTTCAAAACAAGCGGATCCGATTGAAGGTTAAAAATGAAAGTCATGAACTTACGTTTCGAGGGAAGAAAGTGAAAAGCTTCGCAGAGAACAAGAGGTATATGGATGCTATTAACACCGATGTTTGCCATGTCCGTAGCGGCCCCATCTCCTTTGGTGACATGTCCCTCGATGAGCCATATCGAGCATTGAAAATGCTCATTCACCAGTTCATCCCCGAGCAAGTTCTCGTACAATCCGATTTCGTTGGAGATACATCCCGTAAAGTCGATCTTGCAGAGGCGTAACCGATACCCTTCGAGGGAAGAGACATGCATCACTACAATTGGAGTTTCCTTGATGTCACAAACCAGCCAATTCAACGTTGATGGAACTCCGAATGTGTAGCCTACATGAAGCTTTAGTTTTTTATTATGGGCTCTCAAAATATCTCTTTTTGAGCATTACTAGCCAACTCTTACGAATCCTCAAGAGAAGTAGTGACATGTATGAATGAATGTACTTGTTTGTTACAAAATCCCCATGTGAGACATTCTTCTTTTAATGCCTAGAGTTAATCCAGGGGCAAAGAACAATACTATCCACGAACATCATCATGCTTAAATGCGTGAATTCCTCGCCGATTTGACTAAGCATTGAAAGCCTTCAAGTAAATGCGAAAAGATTTGAGGAGGGAAATAAGCGCCTCGTTCGTAGGAGGAACCGAAAAGATTTGAGGAGGGAAATAACCGCCTCGTTCGTAGGAGGAACCGAAAAGATTTGAAGAAGGAAATAACTGCCTCGTTCGTAGAGAAAGTGAAAAGATTTGAGGGCTCCTCCATGTCGAGAAAAGTAAAAAAGAACGACGGATTGAGCGAGAGGTAAGAGTTATTACGAAATGGATCCAAGGCACTAAAACCGAAAAGGAGAGAAAAGCTGCTCATGAGACCAACGAGATCCGAAAAAGTTTATAAAGAACTTGAAGTCTCCATGCACCTCCGAACTCGTCACGAAAGGCCATCATCGCTTTTGTGATTTTCCGGGCAATTTATCTTTGCAAGTCCAAAGAACATCTAAAGCCCAGTCTCTAGTCGAAACACCCATTTTTTGGTCTACATATGGAAGATTTTGAAAGGAAAATAAGTATGCGTACATTCCAGGCGGAAGTATGGGAAGCCTCATATCCTGAAGATCTGCGAGTCATGGCCATTGATGGCAACCCCGTTTCCCTCTCGATCCTTGTTGCCATGCTGAGAAAGTGCATGTACAGGATTTCAGCTTATGTGAAAGCAACGGAAGCCTTAGAGGAGCCGAGGCAAGTACAAATATGATTTTGACATCGTCGTCACAGCCATGGTAGGGATCGATATGGACGGTCTCGCCTCTTAAAGATCATTGATTCCGAGTTGGATATACCGGTCATCATAACATCAGCAAGTGATGATCGCGAGTTCATAACGAAGGCCATATTGCATGGTGCTCGGGACATCCTAAAGAAGCCGGTGCAACGTTCAAGTGCTCCAAAACATTTGGCAACATGTCTGTAAAGAAGCAATTACTCGAACAAAAGAACTATGGCCAAACTTACTACGACGATTTTGTCGGAAAGAAAAGGCCCCTTTGGTCGCCGAGCTTCATTCTATATTCATCGAGGCGGTTCGACAGACTAGGAATCAATTCAAAGACGACCAATGGCTGTACTCAAAATAATGAATATAGACGGACTCACCCTACGAAGTGTCACAAATCACATTCACAGATTTAGAGATAAGTCAAGAAGCACGATGTAGCTTGGAACCAAGGCGACCGGAGCAAAGTTGACTGGAAGATCAATCCCGGGAAAATCTACGGAGCAAAAAGTACCCGACCACTTCCCAATCAAGAATACGGCCATACCGACCTTCCGCTAATGGTTCTAGCAAATGACCGGCTTGATCATCCCTACGAGTTCCCGAGCGACGGCGGAGGCTCAAGCTCAAGGAGTCGACCGCTTACGGCAAAAACAAAGTGGAAAATCCGTCGCCGGTGTTAGCAAGTAACAATGCCCAACTCGAGTATCAATTGCCCGAAAAATCAAAATGTTACTTTGATGATGAGCTCACCGCCTTGGTCGCCCGGTTCGGAGCCGAAAGACCTCCCGAGTTGTGATCCGAAGCAAGTGATTATGGATCCTCAAACAACGATCGTTGGTATATGATCCAAGACAAAATCAGCCAATCATTGGAATAGCCAAGAAAAGAGGTGGAACCAATCTCGCATGAATACTCCTTTAATTCCATGTATAGTTCCCTGCGTGGGATACTTTTACTTTCTAGTTGTCTAGAATTTGCCTAGAGTTAAAAGGCGAATTTTTCTCCTCTCTTATCAAATGCGTAAGTTTCTTATTAAGCTAGGCCAGTAGCAAATCAATTTGTGGACAACGCCCATAAAGAGAGATTCCGAATAGCCTTACTTGGGAGAATGCAAGGAAAAACCAAGCGAGGCTCAAAGATGGGTAACTCCGTATCGTTCCAATTGACTCTCAATCGTTTCAAACTCTAAGTTAAACTTATTTTATTCTCCACGAGGAGATTGCCAACTCGCTTTGAGAACAATATAACAAAAGCGAACCACCCATGGACGCCAACAAACATCGCAAAGCATAGTGGTTGGGGAATGACAGTGGTCCGAGGTGTTCCGGGGTCGATCCCGGATTTGGCATCAATGTACAGATATTAATATAAAAAAATTTCTTCGCAGACGAATCAACTCGGCCCAGGCGGTTACGTAACCCGGAGAGATAACATCCTGGACATACAATCCGATCTAGATGAATCGATCTTTTCAATTCAAAGTTCGCGAGGAATACGTACATAGGTAAAGTGGTATCGTTTCAACTCTTTTAGAACATGAGGACATACATTGATGCTTTCCCTTTTGATTTTTACAGGGTCACTACTCATCCAAACAAGAGAAGTATCCCTTCTCCCCGAAAAATTAATGAAATGAGAAATTCTTGGAGCCTTTGACAATCTCATGTCTCGAAAGCGAATAATGAAGTTTTGCAACGCATTTGCATGAGCAGGAGCAACTCACGATCCACGCCCCTAAGAAATTTTTTATATACTTGCGAACTTTGTCCGCCAAGCTAAAAAGTTGCTGCATTTTATATGCTCGAAAACACTCATACACTTGCATGGTTTGCACATGATTGTTCCTCATGTTTAATTTACCAACTCCGAATAAGGAACATGAACTACATAAGATACATCGAATGTACGAAGGGGGCATGACAGGGATGATGAAAGGCAATCCTTTCCCAAACACGTCCAATTTTTTTAGGCGAGATAAACAGTGGCAAAATTCCGCATTCCCCGAGGTAAAAATTTTTATCGCGAAAGGTACGATAACCGAAGTGATGGAGGCATTCATTTCTCTACTCTAAACACCGCAAGTTATCCGTTGATCAACCCATTTGAGCGGAGATTTCACTTCCACAACCCTGTCAAGAACCACCCCACATTGGGGCAAAACAGAGGTAATTCCATCAGCATCACGAGACAAATGGTTAGAAATCTTCTTGCTTGGACTAACATCAATCTTCGGGTGGTTCTTTGCATTGTACTTACGCTTTAATTCAAGTGCCTTAGGGTGACGAAGAGCATTTCTTTTTCTATCCCACACATCTATATCCATTTGCACAACCCATTTGAACCTGCAAATTCGTTTCTAAAAGCCCTTATTGGTGATCATTGTTGTCCCAAAGAGAATATGGCCCATCTTTGAGTAGAAGGACACGAAAAGCTGGATCAATAGAAAATCTCCCAATGAACTCATCAAGATGCAATAGTAAAAGAGAGTTGGAAGTAAAAAAAAAGGGAGAAGAAAGAGAAAAGGCTGATTCCACAAAAAATTCCTAGGCATTTAAAAAGCAAAGTGCCTACCAAAAGCAAGGCCAATGCCCTTTCAATTCATTGTTCATTTGTAGAATATTTCGAACTTGAATGCACAATTTTCCCCGTATATCCTAAAAGGGTTGAGAGAAAAATCTCCATGAAGTGTCAAATTGCAAATGCAATCTTCAGTTCATACCATCCTCGAGCAATGATGGTATCCTAGAAGGCCACGATCGGTGACAAGATTGTAATGATCACCAACATCAAGCCCCTTCTCAAACATCTTCCGAGCCAAAACGAACCCTTTCGTTTCTCATCCCAAATCATTACCTCCATTACAACCCTTTAAAAGCCTTTTCCGACTAGGGTACTTGAATTAATGTGGAGTTCAATGATTTTAAGCATCACTCGAAGAAGTTCGAGCAAGATTACTTCTCTCTCATTTTTGCGGGGTTCTTGACTTGTAAACCCGGAGAGATGACGAAGGAATTCATTTCAGCAACCTTGACTCAACTAGAGTCCCCTTTGTAAACCTTTGACCTAGCCCTCATTACGGTCCTAATCAAGACCTCCAGATCGGCTCGGTCGTATCAATTGCGAGATTACTCGGATCCTTATCGAATGCGATGATGGAAAGATTGAGTGATTTCTTTTGGATCCTGGCAGACAGGATAAATAACTTTTCTTGAGAGTGAGAGAAAACCCTCTCGGACCAAGTCCCCCCACTCAGCTCACATTCGAGGTATTCATAATGTGAGAACATCCCTAGACAGGGGTTGGTAATGCAAACTTGATAGAATGGTTATGCATAAACCATGGTATGAGTGATTGCATTATATACATCATTGCAAGCTCGATAGGATAGTTTTGCATGAACTCATTGTTGAATATGTTTGCGCATGTTACCTCTACCATTCTATGATGGGTAATACATTCCCGATGTTCGATGTCCCTCTCAAGGTCTCGAAATTCATCCAAGGATTATTGAATGAGCAAGTTCTCCTCGCAAATGCCTACCATATATGATGCGAAGCGATCCGTTTCGTTCTTTGATTAATCGTTCGGAGAACCCGGTAAGTTTTCCGAACCCATTTTCAAATTAACAACTCCTCCGATGATAGTTGTTACGATTCAATTCGAGGCAATATGCCTCTCCTGTCAGGTCGTGTAGACATATGCACCTGGCGATCTTGACATCTTATCAAATCATGACTACGCAGCTCTTATGATTTCGGTCTGCCGATCACGAAGACATATGCACCGGTGATCTTGACCTTTAGTCAGCTCATAATGACATAGCTCTTATGATTCTCGGCTCCTTTATCAAATCACAAAGACATAAGCACCCGTGATTTTGATCCAAACCAAATCATAACGACGTAGCTCTTAAGATTTTGGTTCCCCTTTGTCGATCACGAAGACATATGCACTGGTGATCTTGACCTTTAGTCGGCTCATAATGACATAGCTCTTATGATTCTCGGCTCCTTTATCAAATCACGAAGACATAAGCACCCGTGATTTTGATCCAAACCAAATCATAACGACGTAGCTCTTAAGATTTCGGTTCCCCTTTGTCGAATTGTGAAGACATATGCACTTGGCGATTTCGACATTTAATCAACTCACAACGACGTAGCTCTTGTGAACTTGATTCTACTTCTTTCGACTCACAACGACGTAGCTCTTGTGATCCGGAAGGATACACATATCTTGCGTTGTCTCGCATTAGGGAAAAGTCTCCGATAACGGATAGGCCAAATACCTTAAGGTCCTCGTGTTTGCAAGAAACTTGGAAATTAATGGAATCACCAAACTTATGAGGTATTTGGTAAAACAAGTATTCTCGTATGCGATCCATGTGCGAGTTTCTCTAACATGGAAAAGAGAAATTATGACACATGTTATTTACGATCTTGCATATCATGCATCACTTCATTACATAAAAAATGGGACTAAGACTCCCGCCAAAAAGTTCATCCATCATTTGCACTATCAAAATTTAGGGTTCAATTTTGTCTTTGAGCGGAACCTCTACGAGCCTCCACTCAAAGAGGGGCAGTTGTTGACGCCTAAATTTTGACTAATATATATTTTGCATAAAAATTAGAACTAATTTTAGTTCTAAACAAAAATCATCTCACATATTCATTTAGCATTGACATACAATTTGAGCTTAATTTAACAGGGTGCTGGACTAGGCATGCGATGGAAAAATGCACCAAGAAGATTTAGGCTTGAAAGAAATATTTTCTTAGGAACCGTATTGCAAATACTCGAACTTCGGGGACTGCATTGCAAATACCAAAAGAAGATGGGGAAAGGAAGATAGTGAAAGGAAGATGAAGAAGAGAAGATGAAAATGGAAGATGAAGATGAAGATGAAGAAAGGAAGATGAAGATGAAGATGAAGAAGAGAAGATGAAAATGGAAGATGGAGAAATGAAGGTGAAGAAGAGAAGATGAAGATGGAGAAAAGAAGATGAAAATGGAAGGTGGGGAAATGAAGATGAAGAAAAGAAGATGAAGATGAAGAAAGGAAGATGAAAATGGAAGGTGAGGAAATGAAGATGAAGAATGAAGGATGAAGAATTTTGCCTTATAAAAGAAGAAGAGTTCTTGAAGAGAGAATAGAGTTTTTTTTGGGGGGGGAGTGGAAGAGAATTGAGAGAGTTTTTTGGGAGTGAAAGAGAATTGAAAGAGTTTTTGGAGAAGGAGAATAGAGAGAGCTCTTGAGAAAAAAATTTGAAAAGAGTTTTGAGAGGGTATGAGAGTTTTGAAGCCCGATACTACTATTGCCAATTTTTGCACCAATCAACACAAGCCACCGGCCTATCCCCATCGTTCAAGCTCGCCGCAAAGCAAAAGAAAGTTAAGTGATTCCCTAACTTTCTTTAATTTCGAATACAAATTAGCCTAGATTTTCTACACCGATTTTTTTCTACGTTTTTATGTTAAATAACAATGCATATCAACGATGAGACATCAATGGTACGAGAATAGAAGGAGAGCAAAAGGGGAAAAATATCAACGCCTGGATTGCGTCTCATGAAATTCTAGCTAGTTGAGAAAGAAGCGTGAAGGAGAGATAGGACCAAGAGATTTCTCGGTCTAACGAGTCACCAAATCGGTCCAATGGTTAAGACAAATCCGAAGCACAAGTTTGGTGCATGAGTTCAAATTGGGGAGTAATCTTGAACTTATTTCATCTTAATTTCATGTAATTTCTTTATTTTAAAAATACCAAAAAATTCAAAAAAATGTCATGGGAAGAAAAATCCAAAAAAATTGATTCTTTGTTCTTCAAGTAGAATTCATCAAATTTGTGAAATCCATTATTTTTTATGAATTTTAAGGTACCGAAAGGGCATTAGTTGTAATTAATGTAACCAAGTCCCCTGGACTCTTAATCTCCTGGTTCGCAAAATAAGATAGTTTTCTCCCACTATTTTATTTAGGTTTCTAATCGACCTACCGAAAATGATTAGTGGTGATTCCAAATTCAAATCACATTGCATGTTAATCATTCGAACCTTAAGTTGCGATTTGGTATGGACTTGGGAGAGTCCGAGTTAGGTTAATTAATTAATTAACCCGATAATCCATTAGCCCGAAAATGATGCCTTGTTTATTTTTTTTAGGTCGCGACAGTGGCCGACGCCCGTGACCGAGAGTTCCGCGAGAACTCGTCCGAGAATATGAGACTGGTATCTTGGAAAAAGAAAATCAGGCCCAAAGATCCGACCCGGACTTGTAGTCTAGTAGAGTTCGGGTGAGACCCGATCCGAATCCCATTTTCAGAAATAAAAAATAAAATTTAATGCAAGTAATTAAATAAGATGAAAATAATAAAATGGTTCCACAAAAATAAAGAAATTAGTAAAAAGTTTAGAAATTAGACTTTGACTAGTTTTATTAGATTTTTAGTACTAATACTTTTATAATTAGTTTTAGATTCTCGCAGATTAGAATTCACATACTCCACACAAAAAGCACAAATTTAATCCTCCCCATCTAAATCCTCGTACTAGACTTGGAAACTTGGGCGGTTCATCCATACCTTGGATTTTGATAATGGGTCGTCTTCGAAAACTCCTCGATTTGTCTCTCCAGAAGTGAATCCTTTTTCCTTAGAGTCCTTCCCACTTTATTAATCAACGGCGGCCAACCTACGCACTCTCTAACCATGAATAAATCAGAATTCTATATGGAATACTCTCCTTAATTCTTAGCTAAAAGTCCTTGCAAAAAATGTGAATGCAAAATGCATGGTGCAAGCACGGCAATGCCCGGCACACTTATGGAAACTGCACGACCCTATGAAAGCGAGTATGGTCGAACTAAACCAGTCCCAACCACTTCATTAAAGACTTTTTATTCAAAAAGTGGCCATGATCTATGATGACGAGACACATTCAAAATGAGGCAAGCGAGAAGATCGTCCCTTCATCGTTGACTCTTAGGAATAGTTGCCTCCCAATTCAATCAAGGAGGAAGATTGCGACGAGGATGAGCATTATCTTTACGAAGTCGACTGCAATGGTTGCGAGTTTTTTGTCAAAGGAGGTTATGCCGGCCTGCTTGAAAATCTAAGGGTTGTATAGGACTATGTGTCGATGCTGGAGACTTGTCGGAATAAGTGGATCCCAATGGAGTAGACGAGGATGTGTCGGACAGATGAGGTCGGGTGAAGGAGGAGATCCCATCATACGCCCTCCTCGGTTCCCTGCTTGGTGACCTTGACAACGTCATCATTGCACTTGTCAATGTCACCAAGCAGAGCATCGGGGACGACATGTGGCCAGATTTCATCTTCCACATGACCCCATCCATCTGCCGCATCCTCGTCTACCTCATTGGAATCCACTACTTCTAACAAGCTTTGGCATCAACGCCTTGTCCTTTACAACCCTCGCACTTTCGAGAAGGCCGACATCCCTTTTTCAAACAAAAAGCTTCTTGCAACCATTGCAGTCTGCTTCGAAAGGACAATGCTCATCCTCATCGCCACCCTTCTCGATCGGGTAGGGTGGTCACTGCTGTTGCTAAATAGTATTGGCATGATAATCTTCTCTCACTTGTGTCCATCGAGATGTGTCTCACCACTATCGACCACAGCCACACGAACTCCTGTGGGCGGTAGCCATGTCACCTTGGTGTTGTCCTACGTAGCCTTCTTCTCCATTGAGATGAGGCCTCTCACAGCCTCTGCGGGAAGATCTCCGAGTTTTGCACCTACGTGATTGGGCCCCATCTGGATGAGAATAAGGTCACGTAGGACAACACCTTGGCAACCACCTGCATGAGCTTAGTGGGGCTGCGGTAAATGATGGTGAGACACATTTTGAGCGAGGTGAGCGAGAAGATCCTCCTGTTGACACCGCTCTAACGGTTGCCTTCGGACCAGTCGAGAAATGCAGGATATGTAACTGTGGTCAACGTCTTCTAAAGGCTCTAAATAGAGATCATATTCCTTAAGTTCACGACTCATCAGCAAAGAAATGGCTCTTTTCATGTAAAGTGATTAGAGATGCAATTCTACTCGGTCAATACTCTTTTAAGGAAATTCTTTTTTCGTGTAAATTTTTGCTCTGTCTAATTCTTGCTAAATCACCAATTCGATCAGAGGTCGTTCTCTTGGCAGTATCCATGAAAGCTGCAACTATCTAGAGTAGACAAAGGGCGTGCCACAAATTGAATCGTGCATGTTGAGAAAATCTATGTAAATGATCTTGCTTTTCGCTCAATTCCATATCTCGTCCGCTATAATACACACTGTGCACGATATTCCGTGACATTTTTTTCCTCATATTACTTGAATTTTTTTTTTTGACGTTTCTATTGTAAGGAGTGGCACGAGGAGAGGAAGAATCCGCCATAATATCTGTACAAAGGGACAAGTATACACACATCTGAAAATATTTCTAACTTGAATGAGTTGTTAATTATATGTGTATTATCAAGTTCATTTACCGAGACAAAATATAGACTTTGAGGAGATCTTTTCTATCTGACCTTCCCTGAATATTAGTGAATTTCATACTAATGAAGACAAATGTGCAATTCTCAAGTAAAGTACCAATAAGCATGCGGTCCCGCTGGTAAAGGGATTTTGGAGGGAGGTTGGGATGCTAATATCACAGGTGTGGGGTTTGACTCCCATGTACGGGGTTAGACTCCCGTGCTTTGCAAATAAAGCAGAGTTAGAAATAGGACAGACAAAAAATAAATAAAAAAAGAAGCGAAGTACAATCTTTGGGAAAGTAATTTAACATAAAAGTGAAGACAGTTGTCGCGATTTGATACATTAAATATTAGCTTATTAAGGAAAATTAAAATAAAAAGAATTGGACGGTTCTTCATACATTCGCAATGATTATTAATAGGGCTTAGGGGTTTGAATATTTCGAATTGTAGAAATAATCACACGTAGATGTATGTGTGTGCATCACTCCAAAGAGTAGCAACGTACCTTAATTACACAGACTGAATTGAACGCCCATCATCAACCAACAAGTCTTTGAAATACCATAAAGGGTTGCTAACGCCGGATCCAGTTTTTATGCAATCAATATGATTTTTAATACTTACCATTTTTAAAATATGAGTTTATAAATTTAAAGAAGAGATAAGCATCGGGAAATTCTAAATTAAACCATGAAAGTTATCTAGAATCGGCGAACTCGAAATCTCACTAAGGTCGACAAAGGATGTCAAGAACGGCCAATCACAATGAACAATCACTAAAGCGAGAAACAACTACTTGCGCTACAAAATTTCTCACAACTCCATATTTTTATATCGAACTCCAATTCAGGTGAGCTTATTGTAAAAGGAAAGTCCTTTCAAAGTACGAAAGATCATCAACTCTGCCGATTCCAAAGACGGCAAAAAGCAAGCCAAGACGGTCGCCGAAAATAGAAATATGGAACTGGGCAACAACGTGGACGAAACTTTAAATAAAATTCTACGACTCTACAACACCTTAAACTATCATTTCTAAATAATTTCACAATTTAACAACCCCTAGATTGAACCTGGAAACTAAAAATTTTCTTGAATCCGAATTTAGGGCTCAACTCTGAAAATCGTCCGATCAAATGAACAGAAAGTATGAATCCTCACCAGGAGCAACAAAATAAAGTTAATCCAGCTTGTCGAAGCCCCCCGAATTGTGTATTCACGAAGCCCCCTTCTTCTTTTTTTCCAAACAAAAAAACTTGTCTTTTTTCTTGATTGGAAAATCAAGAGAGTAACGTGATTGAAGATCAGAAATGAAAAATCAATATTTGCTCTCGGTGATATAACTGGAAAGTTTGATCTTCTAGTTCAAGCAAAACCAAAGGGAATGCTAATTTTCCAATCATATTTGTGAAAAGGAAACAGGATTTGTCTCATTCGGTGGGATCTTCTGGTTGTCTCGGTTCCCTTTATTTGCATTTAACACCTCAGAAGCTCTCTCTCGCAGATTAGACTGACTGTTGGAGAAGTTAATACTTGAAAAGCATATACCTCGACAAAAATCTGCCAAATTCTGCTTAACCAAGCATGTGAGTAGATAGACAGCCGTCAGAGAAAGAAACGAACGTGCGTTGATGCCTGTAAAGGCATGAACTTGGTTATTTTCTGACGAGGGAATCTCTAGGATCTCTGAAGCTATTGCCCTGTTTTTTCCCTCTGCTTCGCTTTGCTCTGCCTGAAAGCATAGAGGACGCAATCAATGGATGTGGAAGAACAGAAACAGCATCTGGAGTCACCCCTGTTAGCAGTTTCCCAGGATAAGAAGGCGTCCACATCGGGGAATGGGTTCAAGAAAGATGAGATTTTCTCAGAAATGAAGCGGCAACAGTCACTGGCCGGGCCATTGGTATCGGTGTACCTGATGATATATTGTTTGCAGGTGATCTCGGTGATGTTTGTGGGTCATCTTGGAGAGCTGGCACTTTCCGGTGCTTCCGTGGCCACGTCCTTCGCTTCCGTGACGGGCTTTAGCATTGGTAAGACACTGTTTTAATCTTGAGATAAACCAACTAAGAGATGAAGGATATTGAGAATCGCAAAGTAGCATCATACTATGTCGCTTCCAGGAAGAATTCTTCCAGGCTATTATTTATCTTGGAAGAAGTGTAACGCCACTTCTATTATTGACATGATTATGGGAGTTCTGTTTCATGTTCAATAAACTGAGTCTAGCAATTGTTGGATCAATTCAGACTGCGTTCACTTTAAGAATAGAAAAAAGTACAATTTTCTGATATATATCCCTACGGCTTTATTTGCTCTGTTCTATTATCTACTGGACGTGTTATCTCTCAATAAGCTTAGCGTGCTGAATGTGTGATTTTCTCCCCTCTAGCTAGGTTTAACAATGCCAAGAATGGAAACTGTGACAGTCCGATTTTCCCTGTCATTTCGAGATCTTTGACCGTAAGATATCCGTTGAAGTATTTTAGTTATATCTTGCTCGGATCTGATCAATCGCGAGTTAACTAACCGAAGGGGAAAGGCTAACGCGTGACAAAATATGTGGACCTAGGAAATCCGATTCAAAACGGCATTTTGACCATAAGAGTCGTTAAGGGGATATTTAGAGCCGAGGCTGATCTCGAGAACGATTAAGGGATTCATTGCTAGTGTTATACGATTGGGACGCGGGTGATGCCGCATAACCAACGTATGATTTGCGAATTTCCCTAAATCGATTTATGACGATCGCAGCCGTCGGGGCTAGTAATAGACCCTTGCGATTTTATGACACCCAAGATAGTCGTGATTTGAATTTTCCTAAGTGTGATGAGAATCACAGAGTCAATACGCGTAATGTCCGCAAAAGCCGCCCGTTAGTTCGAGATAAATTGAAATTACGGACGACGAGAAATCGATCAAGAAATGGGATCTCAGAAATGGAAAAAAAATTGGATTAATCGGACAAAGGAATTCTTGCCATTTGATTATTCCCTTTATATCAGCAGAAATTGGAGGGGCAAAATTGGAAGGAAAGTGTGATATTATGTGTACAATGCCAAATGTCATTAATCTATAGTGCTCAATTAATGAACTTGACACCTAAGAGAATTTGGGATAAGAATGAGCCATCTTCTTTTTTTCCTTCTAGATATTCACGTTCAAGAACAAAAACGGCACCACCATCACCTCCATTTTCTCCTTCCTTCACTCTCTCATGCACGAAACAGTCTGCCCGACCAGTTCGATCGCCAACTTCCCGGCCGTCTAACTCTTCAACCGTCGACAACTAGTCGGTGAGCCACCTACCACTGCGAAGATCCGCCTGTTGTCGAAATTTTCCAGGTGGAAGTGCATCGTTTGAGCCACTGTGGAATTCAGGGCGGCCAATCTACCACGAGTCGTCGGAAATTTTGCGCTCAAATTTTGGTGACGTTTAGTAGACATGTATATGATGTTGCTGTAAAGTTTTGGGCGAAAATGAATGATATCTTGACCTTGAACCACTGTTGTGTTCAAAGGAGCAGAAACCGTCCAATGGCGGACCGAAGGAATTAGCGCCAAACGGAGACCAACCGGTGTCATCCTGAGCCAACATTTTCGGTGAGGCCCCTTAATACATAGAACTTGGTGTTACCATGGACATTGATGGATAAATTGAAGGATTAGGTTGAGTTGTGGACTGTTTGAGCTGGATTGAAACAAAAAAGGGGGTACCCTGTTCCGGTTCTGTTCTTACCGAGTTAGAGGGGGTGTTTGTGATGGAATTGAAATTTAATTTGATCCTTGAGGCATGTTAGGGTGTGGACTGATATGGTGAGGAAGTGTATGATCGATGATTTGGTGTTTAGGCGAAGAAATATTGATGAATTGATTGATTTTCTCTAGGCTGCTTGCTGCCCTGTTCTGAAATTGTGGGAGCCGAGGTGTTTAAGGGCTAAGAAAGAAGTGTTTTGCTGATTAAGATTAAGGTAAGAAAGTTCTTGTACCTTGGTTAGAATGATGGGGTTCAATTGGGTGAATACGATGAGGATTATGCAAATTTTGGTGAGTTACGGTGATGTTGTTTGATATATGATCTCGTGTTGTGCCAATTGCTTAAAGACTCATTGAATAGCCTTGATATATATTGATTGCCTCTTGTTTGTTGAAAAATTGATTGTTTCGCATGCCTTTTATCGTTAGCTCTATGTGTAAGCTATATTTGAATTTGAAGTCACGATTATGAGGAATTGCTGGCATGCTTGAGAAATTGTGGTACCACGATGCGTAAAGACGCGGGGTGGAAATGGCCAACGTCCCGATGCGTAAGTGATGCGGGACGGAAATTATGATGTATCGACACAGGCCTAATAGGATTTTGAAAACCCGAGGCGTTTTACGCGGATTTTATCGATGAGACGGTCCGATGCGTAAGTACGCGACCTAGCTTGAGGCATTTCATATGCAAGCTTGAATTGAATGAAGGTGAAAAGAAAGGAAGGCGTGGCTTGGTTTCGTTATGTGCACGTGTCTTAAGTAAAATGATGAGATATATTGCCATGAATGAGTAATTGATACTTATTGTTATGCATGTACTTTGTATGGTTGTTGTATGCATCATATTATTGTGCACATTGAGCTTATGTTGCTTTTACCCGAATAAACTGTCGGCCTAACCTAGGGATAGGACTTGCCTTTATCGAGATGTAAATCTCACCCCGTCGTGGGACTTTTCTTTCAAGATCCCGTAAATTGAAGATGTTCCATGTTCGACGGGGTGAACCCCAAGAAATGACTAGGTATATTGAGGAGTTTCTGAAGGAGGAGATGTATTATGTGTTAGAAGGACGACCGTGGTTTGGGTAGATGAGCCCGAAGCATCTTATAAGCCTCATAGGTTCGAGGCATGGTTCCGTAAAGTAAACGGGGTTGTATCTCGAACGTTAAGGCTCCAAAATGTGCCAAAAGGGGTTGTACCTTCTTGGTGCCACCTTACCAGGGATGAGATAAAAGTTGAAGCGTCCACCGTAGGTTCAAGGAATATACCCGAAAAAGAACCAGTGGGAGAGGAGAATGTAGAGGTAATAAAGATTTCGGATTCGGAGGATGACGAGATGGATGAGGATTCAATCGAAGTGCAATTGGAGTCTTTCTTTGAGTATGATCCCGACGAGGACGCTGAGTGAAATGCGATAACACTAGTACTTTCTAGAGTCTCCGTTGTTGGTTGAATTTGATGCTACTTTTTGTTGGAGACGGTGTTAGTTTTGGGTTTGGTGGTTTAATTTTGGGTTGCTCTCTTGTCTCCTTGACCTCAGTTGTGTATATTGTTAATTTTATGGTATCGTTTGTACGGACTCGTATATTTTTTTTTTATGGATAAAGTCTCTTAGTTTCCCACGTCTCATTAAGTGGATGTATTGAGACGATGGACTTGGAGTTGGGTTTATTTTCTTCCGCTTTCCGCTTGCGGTTTCATTTCATTCGCCGTATATGAAGAGTATCCTGGGATAGTACTTACGGCGTGTTATGGATGTACGTGCTCGTAAAGGAAGCGGGGCATGACATCCTAGTTAAGTGGTATCGGAGCAAGGTTTGCTCGATCCAAGTTGATTGAGGATTGGAGTAATAAGGAGGAATGAGATCCGGGGTGATTGGGTAGCGATACCGTAGGAAGCGTTCACTAGAGTAAGTTCGGTAATGCATGGCATATGGGTGGCACATGTGTTTGGCATCATGAAAGTGATGTTTTTATGATGATTGATTACAACCAAGTGTTGTGCTGAGTATGTGCATTGAATGTGAGTGTTTACTTAATGAAATGTTGATTATTTCGGCTGGATTTGAAATATGATTGTGTGATTCGGAATGTTATACTTTTGAGACTGCCTAGGAGTGTTTGCTTTGAAGTGATATTGCTAGGCTGGGTGGCATAGAATTCTTAGATTGGAATGGTTGTTCTCGGGTCTTTAATTCCGTGGTGGAATTAAAGTGGTGCGGAGTATAAGGATGAGTGATCGACACATGAGACGCAAAAAAGACCCGGTGTTAGGGCTTCTAGCTCGAGGCCACTGCGGTAGAGAATCCTAGAGTGAGCGATGTATTGAGAGCCTTAGAACGGATTGGAAATCTGATTGACAAATAGGCTCAAGACGGGGATGCTGCCTTAACTCAAGCGGTGGGCGCGCCGCCTTAGCTGCGGTGAATGCAACGATGGGTACCAATGCGAGAGGTTGGAGGTAGTTGTAGCAGTGGCCAAGGCGCAGGAGCTAGTAATGCACAAGTTAATGTAAATGCTTGGTCAAAGTGTGGGAGTTGCCAATATACCAAGTAATGTCATTACACCTCGAGACGTGGGTCAACTAGTGGAGCAGTTTATGAAGTTGAGGCCACCCCAATTTAATGGAATTGGCAACCCGAGTTAGCGCCCAAATGGATAGAGAAGCTCGAGAAAATTTTTGGAGTCCCGAGATGTACGGATGAGGAGAAAGTGCTTCTAGCAAGGTACCAACCGGATAGTATGGCAAATGACTGGTGGAAGGCCACGAAAGACGGAGTATTTCCCCAGGCACTGCTTTGAGTTGGACTACGTTCACGGAGGTCTTCAATGATAAGTATTTCTCGGAGATCAGCGAGAAAGTAAGTTGGTGGAGTTCCAAAACTTACGTCGGGGTCATTTGACTGTTGATCAATATGAAACAGAATTTGCAAGGCTGTCTATGTATGCACAACGTTATGTGGAGGATCCTCTAGAAAAGATGCAGAGGTTTCGAGATGGGTTACGGCCCGAACTTCGTAGTCGATGATAGCTATGAATTTGAGAACTTATAAAGAAGTTTATGAACGGGGCCGATGATAGAACGAGACATGAGAGAGAGGTTAATTGTATCGGGATCGCGGTTCCCTATGCCGCGAGAAAATCGCTAGTGGGGTAAGAGACCAATGACTAATCCTAGGCGATTCGTTCCGCCCGTGAAGAGAAATATTGGCAAACCGCCGCTTCAATCAAGCTTGAACCGTCGCTTGTGCGGAAGAAGGCATGGAAACGCACCTTGCCCGATTAGGACGAGCGCGTGCTTTAAGTGTGGGCAAATTGGCCATCAAATGAGATTTTGCCCCAACCAAGCTCAAATGGCTAGACCCCAAGGACCGAGGCCACGAAGAAGACCTTCGATTCTTGCCCCCGAGAATGAAGTAGTTCGACCGCCCTGCTCAAGGACGGGTTTATGCTATAGCTCGAGGTGAAGCGAGAGAATACCCCGGAGTGGTCACGGGTATGGTTTATTTATGTGACCAAATTGCATATGCGTTATTTGATCCTGGGGCTTCGTACTCCTTTGTGTCCGCTCAATTTGCTGATATGGTTGGATTGGATTTGAAGTCTTTGAATGTAACTTTGCATGTTACTACTCCGTTAAAGGATAAAGAGATAGTTTTGTTAGGTTGCGTGAATTGTAAGATAGTTATTGATGGTAAAGAGGAAAGGATAGACTTGGCGGTATTACCTATGTATGACTTTGATGTGATCGTTGGAATGGATTGGTTGAATAAACAAAGAGCTGTATTCGATTGTGGTGAAAGAGTAATTCGTTTTTATCCGGAAGGTCATCCTAGCTATGAGTTTAAGGGAAGTCGTGGAGGGACTTCCATTCCTTTGGTTTCGTCGCTCGAGCGACAAAGATGTTAGATTAGGGATGCCAAGCTTATTTGGCTACGGCGGTTGATACGACGGTCGAGGAACCGAAATTGGAAAATATAGGCGTGGTGCGAGATTTTCCCGATGTTTTTCCTCAAGAATTGCCAGGGGTTACCATCCGAGCGTAAGATTGAGTTTGCAATTGAGCTAGCCCTTGGGACGGAGCCAATATTGAAGGCGCCTTACGGGATGGCGATATCGGAGTTGAAAGAGTTGAAAGTGCAGCAGTAGGAACCGCTTGACAAAGGATTCATTAGGCCTAGTGCATCCCCATGGGGAGCACCGGTGTTATTCGTGAGGAAAAAGGATGGATCCTTACGTACTTGTATAGATTACAAGGCGGTTGAATCAAGTGATCGTTAAGAATAAATATCCATTGCCAAGGATCGATGATCCGTTTGATCACCTGTAGGGAACTTCGGTGTTCTCCAAAATAGACTTAAGAACAGGATATCATCGGTTGAAGATTAAACAAGAGGATATTCCGAAAACGGCTTTCAGGACAAGATATGGGCATTATGAGTTTACGGTGATGCCTTTCGAATTGACTAATGCCCCAGCTGCATTTATGGATATGATGCATCGAGTGTTTAAGGAATACCTCGATCGTTTCATTATAGTGTTTATTGATGATATTCTAATCTACTCAAGAAGTAACGAAGAACATGAAAAGCACCTAAGAATTGTTTTGCGGACCTTGAGGGAACACTCGCTCTATGCCAAGTTTAGTAAATGCGAGTTTTGGTTGAACAAAGTGGCATTTCTCGGACACATAATATCTGGAGAAGGAATCTCCGTGGACCCTGCGAAAATCGAGGCGATGATCAATTGGCCTCGACCAATGACAATTACTAAGGTTCGAAGTTTCCCGGGATTGGCTGGATATTATAGGCGTTTTGTGGAAAAGTTTTCATCTATAGCTATGCCATTGATACAGATTGACTAAGAAGCTTACGAAGTTCGAATGGACAGATAAATGCGAGCGAAGTTTTCGCTAGCTTAAGCATCGTTTGACAACCGCGCCGGTTTTCACAATACCTTTGGGCCTGGAGGTTTTGAGATTTATAGTGACGCGTCATTAAAAGGATTGGGATGTGTACTAATGCAGCACGGAAAGGTAGTAGCTTATGCTTCACGGCAACTAAAGCCTCACGAGTTGAATTATCCGACGCATGATTGGAGTTAGCTGCTATTGTTTTCACCTTGAAGATTTGGAGACACTACTTATGTGGCGAAAAGTTTGAAATTTATACGGATCACCAAAGTTTGAAATATTTGTTCTCTCGAGAAAGAATTAAATATGAGACAACGTCGATGGATGGAATTACTCAAAGACTATGATTGTGACATTTTGTACCATCCTGCGAAGGCGAATAGAGTTGCCGATGCACTCAGTCGAAAGTCTAGTATGCCACATTTAATGGTCGAGAGGATGGTCGATATTGGAAGGATTGAGGGACTACGAGTTTAAATTAGAAGTAAGTCGGCTAACGAGCTTGATGGCGACTTTGAGAGTTGAACCAAAGTACAAGAAAGAATAAAAGTTCTACGAGTCCACGAGACCCGGAAGTTCAGAAAATTCTTAGTTTGGATGCAACGAAGAGGAAAGATGATTTCCAAGTGACCGAGGATGGGATATTAAAATTTCGCGGACATTTATGTGTCCCTAAGGATGAAGAGCTCAAGGAAAGAATATTGTCGAAGCTTACCGGAGTAACTATAGTATTCACCCAAGCAAAGACGAAAATGTATCGGAACTTACGTCGGCACTATTGGTGGAACGGTATGAAAGTGGATGTAGCTAGGCATGTAGCAAAGTGTTTAACGTGCCAGCAAGTAAAAGCGCAACATTGTAAGCTTGGCGGATTATTACAACCCTTAGAGATTCCGGAGTGGAAATGGGAGCACATAACGATGGATTTTGTTATGGGATTACCGCGAAGTGAAAGGGGACATGATTCGATTTGGGTGGTCCTGGACAGATTGACGAAGTCTGCGCACTTCATTCCGATGAGGAAGGACTTTGCAATGGATAAATATGCGGAGTTGTATATGCGGTATATTGTACAGTTGCATGGTGTACCTATAACGATTACCTCGGATCAAGATCCTAAGTTTACGACGAACTTTTGGAAAAATCTTCGGGACGCCTTGGGAACTAGATTACGGTTTAGTACGGCGTATCATCCGCATGACGGACGGAGAATCGGAAAGGACTATTCAAACGCTTGAGGACATGCTGCGAGCGTACGTCATAGATTTTAAAGGCGGATGGGAAAACCAATTGCATTTAGTAGAGTTCGCGTACAATAACGATTGATTACAGAAAGTATTGGAATGGCACCATTTGAAGCATTGTATGGCAGAGCGTGCGAGAACTCCTCTATCTTTGGGGACGAAGTGGGAGAACGGAGCATCACGGGCCCATAATTGGTAGAACAATCCGTCGAGGCAATAAAGATAATTAGAGATAGGTTGAAAACTGCACAAAGTCGCCAAAAGAGTTATGCTGACAAGCGACGTAAGCCCTTGGAATTTCAAGTGGTGATCATGTTTTCCTCGGGGTATCACCTATGCGAGGTATATCTCGATTCGGAAAGAAAGGGAAACCGAGTCCGCGATACATAGGGCCATTTGAAATTTTGGAACGGATTGGGACTTTAGCTTATCGACTTGCTTTACCGCCGAATCTGTCCCAAGTGCACGATGTATTCCACGTGTCGATGTTAAGAAAGTACGAGCCGGGCCCGACACATGTGTTGAATTATGAGACTATAGAACCGGACGACAAAGTTTCGTATGTGGAAAGACCCATCAGGATTGAAGAGCGAAAGGAGCATGTCTTGAGGAATAAGACGATATCGCTAGTTAAAGTAGTTTGGGAGCACAATGGAATGGAAGGCGCTACATGGGAGAACGAAGAGACAATGAGGCATCAATACCCCCATTTCTTTGAATAGTAGTTGTGTACTAAATTTCGAGGACGAAATTTTTGTAAGGGGAAGAATTGTGACGTCTAATTTTCCTGTCATTTCGAGATCTTTGATTGTAAGATATTCGTTCAAGTATTACAGTTATATCTCGCTCGAGATCCGATCAATCGCGAGTTAACTAACCGAAGGGGAAAGGCTAACGCGTGACGAGATATGTGGACCTAGGAAATCCGATTCGAAAACGGCATTTTGACCATAAGGGTCGTTAAGGGGATATTTAGAGCCGAGGCTGATCTAAGAACGATTAATGGATTCATTACTAGTGTTATACGATTGGGACGCGGGTGATGCCGCATAACCAACGTATGATTTGCGAATTTCCCTAAATCGATTTATGACGATCGTAGCCGTCGGGGCTAGTAATAGACCCTTGCGATTTTATGACACCCAAGATAGTCGTGATTTGAATTTTCCTAAGTGTGATGAGAATCACAGATTCAATACGCGTAATGTCCGCAAAAGCCGCCCGTTAGTTCGAGATAAATTGAAATTACGGACGACGAGAAATCGATCAAGAAATGGGATCTCGAGAAATGGAAAAAAACAATTGGACTAATCGGACTAACGGCAAGGGAATTCTTGTCATTTGATTATTCCCTTTATATCAGCAGAAATTGGAGGGGCAAAATTGGAGGAAAGTGTGATAGTATGTGTACAATGCCAAATGTCATTAATCTATGGTGCTCAATTAATGAACTTGACACCTAAGAGAATTTGGGATAAGAATGAGCTATCTTCTCTTTTTCCTTCTGGATATTCACGTTCAAGAACAGAACAGCACCACCATCACCTCCATTTTCTCCTTCCTTCACTCTCTCAAGCACAGAAACAGTCTGCCCCAACCAGTTCTGATCGCCAACTTCCCGGCCGTCTAACTCTTCAACCGTCGACAACCAGCCAGTGACCCACCTACCACTGCGAAGATCCTCCTGTTGTCGAAAGTTTCCAGGTGTAAGTGTACCGTTTGAGCCACTGTGGAATTCAGGGCGGCCAATCTCCCGCGAGTCGCCGGAAACTGACTCAACCGGAGGTAGGCTGCTGTTGGTATTTTATTGGACCACCAAACGGACGAATTTTGAGCTCAAATTTTGGTGACGTTTAGCAGACATGTATATGATGTTGCTGTAAAGTTTTGGGCGAAAATGAATGATATCTTGCCCTTGAACCACTGTTGTGTTCAAAGGAGCAGAAACTGTCCAATGGCAGACCAGAAGGAATTAGCGCCAAACGGAGACCAACCGGTGTCGTCTTGAGCCAAAAGTTTCAATGAGGCCCCTTAATACATAGAAATTGGTGTTACCAAGGATATTGATGGATAAATTGAAGGATTAGGTTGAGTTGTGGACTGTTTGAGCTGGATTGAAACAGAACAGGGGGTACCCTGTTCCGGTTCTGTTCTTACTGAGTTAGAGGGGGTGTTTGGGATGGAATTGAAATTTAATTTGATCCTTGAGGCATGTTAGGGTGTGGACTAATATGTTGAGGAAGTGTATGATCGATGATTTGGTGTTTAGGCGAAGAAATATTGATGAATTGATTGATTTTCTCTAGGCTTCTTGCTGCCCTGTTCTGAAATTGTGAGAGCCGAGGTGTTTAAGGGATTAGAAAGAAGTGTTTTGCTGATTAAGCTTAAGGTAAGAAAGTTCTTATACCTTGGCTAGAACGATGGGGCTCAATTGGGTGAATACGATGAGGATTATGCAAATTTTGGTGAGTTACGGTGATGTTGTTTGATATATGATCTCGTGTTGTGCCAATTGCTTAAAGACTCATTGAATAGCCTTGATATGTATTGATTGCCTCTTGTTTGTTGAAAAATTGATTGTCTCGCATGCCTTTTATCGTTAGCTCTATGTGTAAGCTATATTTGAATTTGAAGTCACGATTATGAGGAATTGCTGGCATGCTTGAGAAATTGTGGTACCCCGATGCGTAAAGACGCGGGGTGGAAATGGCCAACGTCCTAATGCGTAAGTGACGCGGGACGGAAATTATGATGTATCGACACAAGCCTAATATGATTTTGAAAACCTGAGGCGTTTTACACGGGTTTTATCGATGAGACGATCGATACGTAAGTACGCGGACCTAGCCTTGAGGCGTTTCACACGCGGGCTTGAATTGAATGAAGGTGAAAAGAAAGGAAGGCGTGGCTTGGTTTCGTTATGTGCACGTGTCTTAAGTAAAGTGATGAGATATATTGCCATGATTGAGTAATTGATACTTATTGTTATGCATGTACTTTGTATGGTTGTTGTATGCATCATATTACCGTGCACATTGAGCTTATGTTGCTTTTACCTTAATGAACCGTCGGTCTAACCTAGGGATAGAACTTGCCTTGCGAGATGTAAATCTCACCCCATCGTGGGACTTTTCTTTTCGAGATCCTAGAAATTGAAGATGTTGCTGTTCGATTGGGTGAACCCCAAGAAATGACTAGATATATTGAGGAGTTTCCTGAAGGAGGAGATGTATTATGTGTTAGAAGGACGACCGTGGTTTGGGTAGATGAGCCGGAAGCATCTTATAAGCATCATAGGGTCGAGGCATGGTTCCGTAAAGTAAACGGGGTTGTATCCCGAGCAGTTAAGGCCCCAAAATGTGCCAAAAGGGGTTGTACCTTCTTGGTGCCACCCTACCAGGGATGAGATAGAAGTTGAAGCGTCCATTATAGGTTCAAGGAATATACCTGAAAAAGAACCAATGGGAGAGGAGAATGTAGAAGTAATAGAGATTTCGGATTCGAGAGGATGACGAGATGGATGAGGATTTAATCGAAGTGCGGTTGGAGTCTTTCTCTCGAGTATGATCCTGACGAGGATGCGAGTCAAGCTGAGAACACTAGTACTTTCTAGAGTCTCCGTTGTTGGTTGACTTTGATGCTACTTTTTGTTGGAGACGGTGTTAGTTTAGGGTTTGGTGGTTTCATTTTTGGGTTGCTCTCTTGTCTCCTTGACCTCGATTGTGTATATTGTTAATTTTATGGTATCGTTTGTACGGACCTGTATATTTTTTTTATGGATAAAGTCTCTTAGTTTCCTCGCATCTCATTAAGTGGATGTATTGAGACGATGGACTGGAGTTGGGTTTATTTTCTTCCGCTTTCTGCTTGCGGTTTCATTTCATTCGCCGTATATGAAGAGTATCCTGGGATAGTACTTACGGCGTGTTATGGATGTACGTGCTCGTAAAGGAAGCGGGGCGTGACAGAAACTTAATTCTGGTTTTTGTCACAAATTAGGACATTTGTTGACTGTACTTAAAAAAGATTGTTGGGGACCCCAATCCGAAAATGAAATAAATAAAAGAATTTTGTTGTTCAGATTCCTCTATTGGATATTTGTTGAGTGAACTATGGCATGACACTCCTGATACTCCAAGCAAGGCCTCATTTGGGTTCCTAGGATATAGCGACAAACTTCTTGAATTTCATTTTGGGACATCTATGAACTACTCTGAACACCATCTTATAGATGCTTGGTCCATAACAGATAGGAATGGCAAGTGCATTGGATACATTTTGTGGTCAGTCATATGGAGCGAAGTAATACCACATGCTTGCTATCCACGAGCAGAGGGCCCTGATCGTTTTCTTATTAGCTAGCATTCCACTCACTATCATTTGGGCCAAAACGGGCGAAATCCTTCTCTTAGTCAAGCAAGATCCTCAGATATCAATGGAGGCCGGATCCTATGATAGGTTCATGATCCCTAGTAGTTTCGTGTATGCGCTTCAGTAGTGCCTCTTCAGGATTCTGCAAACGCAGAATAATGTCGTTCCAACAACGATCAGTTCAGGAATCACCACATTGCTGCATATTTTCATGTGTTGGTTTCTGGTTTTCAAGTCTGGACTTCGAAACAAAGGCACTGCTTTAGCAAATGCTATCTCGTAGTAGATAAATGTGCCGTTACTAACAATATACGTCAAAAGTTCACCGTCATGTAAAGAACTTGGACCGGTTTCTCCAAGGAAGTCATTCATGGGATTCTTGGATTTCTAAAATTAGCAGTTCCTTCTGCTGTCATGCTCTAGTAATCTCAAGCTTTTATGCTTCTCCTAGTTCAATTTTGGCAAAAATAAAAAACTTACGGGACAGCGATACGAGACAAATGAAGGTCATAATCCTTCTTCAGAATCATTAATGGTTGTCAACCTTTTGAAGGGATCTATCGTAAATCGATTCATAACGATTGCACAGATAACAGAAGAAAAATAGATGACATACGATTTTATCTAGGTTTACCCCGGAATAGGGCTACGTCCTATAAAGAGATTTCATTATGATGATAGCTTTACAGCCGCACAACTCGTTAGAATGATCAGCAAAAATGATTAAATATATATGCCCTAAAAACGGGCCCAAAACCTAAACCTATCCGAAACCTCTTTAATCCCTCAACAAATAGGCTAACTTAACAGCGGGACACCCGTGTCGGGGCGCTGCCCCGAACCCCCGCATTCCGTGCGCAGAGGTCACATGTCATTGGATCATACTTCGCTTTCCCTAAGCTCACGTAGGTGTGCCCGGTGTGAAAAACAAGGGTTCCCGAAGTATTCGCCAATTCCAACATTCTCCTACTTGGTGGATACTTCGTGGAAATGAGAGCCTTCCCAATATCATTCCTCTTCAATCCAATCACAGCAGAGCACCATTCAAACTTCGCACCCGTGACGGCTTTAGTAAGGAAATCTGAACTATTTTCCATTGTGTCGACCTTTACCGGTCGAATCACTTTCTTCTCTACTTTCTCTCGGATAAAATGATATTGTATATCGATGTGCTTTGTGCGTGAGTGAAATGCTGGACTCTTAACTAAATAAATAGCTCCTTGATTGTCACATCTCACCTCTACGGCACTTTGCTCAAAACCAAGCTCCAAACACAACCGATTGTAACCATATGGTCTCTTTTCCGGCATGAATAAGAGCTATGTACTCAGCCTACTAGAGAAGATAGCGCTACCACGCTTTGCCTCCTACTCATTTAACTCAACGCAACCCCAAACAACGTGAAAACATGCCCATTAGTGGACCGTCTACTATCAATATCTCCGTCCCAATCTGCATCTACATAGCCTACGATATCAAGCATGTTTCCATTCCCTATACCTTCAAAACATAAAGAAAAATTTAAAGTTCCATGAAGATACCCGAAAACTCTTTTGATCGTATTCCAGTGTTCTCTACCCGGGTTAGACATATATCGGCTCAAGACTCCCCTTGCTTGGGCTATAACCGGATGCGTGCACACCATAGCATACATCAAGCTACCCACTGCACTCTCGTATGGAACTCGGGCCATCTCCTCGATTCCTCATCCTTTTTAGGACAATGTTCCTGCAGATAACTTGGTCCCTAAAAGTATAAGGGTACCAACAGGCTTACAGATCCATCATATTGAATTTCTTCAACATTTCTTTGATGTATTTCTCCTACCCTATCCACAGTTTCCGTTTCTCACTGTCCCTCGTAATCTGCATGCCCAAAATAAAATTTGCAAGCCCCAAATATTTCATTTCGAACTTCTTAGCCAACAAATTCTTCACGGATTTCACCATCTTCACGTTATTTCCGATTAACAACATATCTTCCACATATAACATGAGAATATCAAATTGATCGCCTGCCCTCTTCACATAAACACAATGGTCAGAATTTGAACGTACAAAATCAAGCTGGAGCATGTACGTGTCAAACTTCTGGTACCACATCCTCGGTGATTGCTTCAGCCCATATAAGGACTTTTTTAGTTTGCACACCAGATTCTCCTTTCCTTTTACTTCAAAGCCTTCTCGGTTCCCTTCATTTGCATTTAACACCTCAGAAGCCCTCTCACGCAGGTTAGACAGACTGTTGGAGAACTTGGTTATTTTCTGACGAGGGAATCTCTAGGATCTCTAAGCTATTGCCCTGTTTTTTCCCTCTACTTCGCTTTACTCTACCCAAAAGCACAGAGGAAGCAATCAATGGATGTGGAAGAACAGAAATAGCATTTGGAGTCACCCCTGTTAGCAGTTTCCCAGGATAAGAAGGCATCCACATCGGGGAATGGGTTCAAGAAAGACGAGATTTTCTCGGAAATGAAGCGGCAACTGTCACTGGCCGGCCATTGGTATCGGTGTACCTGATGATATATTTTTTGCAGGTGATCTCGGTGATGTTTGTGGGTCATCTTGGAGAGCTGGTACTTTCTGGTGCTTCCACGGCCACGTCCTTCGCTTCTGTGACTGGCTTTAGCATGTTGGTAAGACACTGTTTTAATCTTGAGATAAACCAACTAAGAGATGAAGGATATTGAGAATCGCAAACTAGCATCATACTATGTCGCTTCCAGGAAGAACTCTTTTAGGCTGTTATTTATCTTGGAAGAAGTATAGCGCCACTTCTACTATTGACATGATTATGGGAGTTCTGTTTCATGTTTAATAAACTGAGCCTAGCAATTGTTGGATCAATTCAGACGACGTTCACTTTAAGAATAGAAAAAAGTACAATTTTCTGATATATATATATATCCCTACCACTTTATTTGCTCTGTTCTATTATCTACTGGACATGCTATCTCTCAATAAGCTCAGCGTGCTGAATGTGTGATTTTCTCCCCTCTAGCTAGGTTTAACAATGCCAAGATTGGAAAGTTAATGATAGTTATTGTCACAAATTAGGACATTTGTTGACTGTACTTAAAAAAGATTGTTGGGGACCCCAGTCCGAAAATGAAATAGAAAAAAGAATTTCTTGTTCAGATTCTTCCATTGGATATATGTTGACTGAACTATGGCATGACACTCCTGATGCTCCAAGCAAGGCCTCATTTGGGGTTCCTAGGATATAGCGACAAACTTCTTGAATTTCATTTTGGGACATCTTTGAACTACTCCGAACACCATCTTATAGATGCTTGGTCCATAACAGATAGGAATGGCAAGTGCATTGGATACATTTTGTGGTCAGTCATATGGAGCGAAGCAATACCACATACTTGGTATCCACGAGCAAAGGGCCCTGATCGTTTTCTTATTAGCTAGCATTCCACTCACTATCATTTGGGCCGAAACGGGCCAAATCCTTCTCTTAGTCCAGCAAGATCCTTAGATATCAACGGAGGCAGGATCCTATGCTACGTTCATGATCCCTAGTAGTTTCACGTATGCACTCCAGCAGTGCCTCTTCAGGATTCTGCAAACGCAGAATAATGTCGTTCCAACAATGGTCAGTTCAAGAATCACCACATTGCTGTATATTTTCATATGTTGGTTTCTGGTTTTCAAGTTTGGACTTCGAAACAAAGGCACTGTTTTGGCAAATGCTATCTCGTACTAGATAAACGTGCCGTTACTAACAATATACGTCAAAAGTTCACCGTCATGTAAAAGAACTTAGAGCGGTTTCTCCAAGGAGGTCTTTCATGGGATTCTTGGATTTCTAAAATTAGCAGTTCCTTTTGCTGTCATGCTCTGGTAATTCTCAAGCTTTTATGCTTCTCCTAGTTCAGTTTTGACACAAATCAAAAACTTACGGGACAGCGATACGAGACAGATGAAGGTCATAATCCTTCTTCAGGATCATTAATGGCTGTCAACCTTTTAATTCTAGTTTATGTTCGTGATATGATTTTTACGACTTCAAAGGGATTACATTTTCTTATTAATTGGTTGTGATGCTATTCCTTGTACAATATCAACATGAGTCTTCATGATTATGTTGCTTGAAGCAATTATGATGTTTTAGTTTGGTTCATTGCCTGCAACAGCTTTGAGATTTGGTCTTATTATCAAGACTTATTCCCCACCCAAAACTTGGAACATCGGTTCTGTCAATCAGGTGCATCAGTACTTTGTATCAACAAGAAGCGTAGAAAATTCCTAACCTCTTTGCACCAGTTGCTATCATTTTCAAACAATGTAAGTAGATCTTACAAAAGAAGCGGCTATTCCACAGTCCCACATTTTCTTGGCCCTATTTTTGGCAGCACAAGAGTTTCAAATGAATTGGGCTCTGGAAGACCACAAGCAGCTCGTTTGGCAATTTATGTTTCCTTAATGATGGTCACCAGGAAGGCTTGCTTGCAGGTACTCTTATGATCTTCGGTCGAAGAGCATGGGGCTACCTCTATAGCACAGAAAAAGTTGCAAGCAGATGTGGAGGGCAAAAGATTGGAGCTTTCATTGAATTGGTTGCCCCCTATTTGTTGGGTATTCCGGTCCCCATATTCCTAGCTTTTGTCTGTCACATTCGTGGAAAGGTAAATCACAGTCACCCCACCATTCTATTGCAATTCGTCCTTTGCTTTCATCGTAAGTAGTAGTCAGTCCGATATTCCTATAATTTCTTGTTCTTCTTATCGAGCTGTAGGGCCTCTGGACTAGTATTATAGTTGCACATCTTTGCACAAGCATTGTTACTTGCGGTCCAAATAGGATGTATCGACAGGGAGAAAGAGGTAATTTACAGTGAATCGAAAAATCGAACGTTGTTACCGCATAAAGTATTATTCGATCTATGGTTGGTACTTGACATTTGGCATTGTTACAGGCAAAGGAAGCCGCTGACAGAGCACATAGCGCCATGAGTCCTGCCGCTGGATTGTTATCGTAAAGCTCCGGTGAAGAAATATTGCGGTTGGAATCAGATGGTAGACTGGAAACACTCTGGTTCCTTGCGTTGAAACCTAGTGTGAATCGATGAAATAAGACGTGCTAGAGCCACATATGGAGCTTCCGCCAAAGGTCTAAAACAAATGTTAGATTAATAATACATCAAGGTTGATCTCAGAAATCTCTTCATGAGGATCTAATGTCGCAGTCTCAACTTTACTTGTGTTTAGGATTTAGGAGGATTTAGGTGTACGGTCCACCGCTTGTGTTTTCCTTGGCATGATCTTGTTCTTGACTTCCTAGACTTGTGGGTAGTATCCGTATCAGCGGATCGTACTTTGTCTTCTTAATTTTTTGATCAATTAGTAGAGCATGAATATATCCCCTGCAACAAGTTTTAACTTGTCCTCTTTGGTGTTTGCGAGAATAACCCACTCCCCCCTCCTCCTCGAGGCCAGCTTATCGAGATGCAAGGCTTCTGTACTTGGATTATAGTTGCACTCTTCGTGCAGGCATTGTTACTTGCAGGATGTACTGACCGGGAGAAAGAGGTAATTTTCAGTGAGTCTAAGAAAATACCGTTGAGAAATTTCGTTTTATTTTCCATTCTTCGGGGAGAGCTTCACCGGGAACACCTTCCTTTGAGCTCATCGGAATTTCTTTTTCTCTAACTCCTGCCATCAATATTTACTACCAATGCCGGCGACTGTTGTTAGTTCCCCCTCATCAACCCCCAATCATGACAGTTAATGGACCGCCGGTCACCTATTCTGGTCATTGAATCCGGCTATCTAAAAAAAATTGCAGGCGGCCATTTTCCTTAACCGACTGCTATTCCGCAAGCACTCATTTCAGCAACATAATGCACTTCACCAAATACATGGTGAAGGGAACGGATCCCGATTACATACGCAGCGGAATTACTCTAAATCAACAAGCCTAGATCATCTTGAATCACCGATCGGAGAAATACATCACAGAACGGACGTACCTCGTTTTTCACGGATTAAGTGTCTACAATGCAACGAGAGAATCCGTCGCCCGTTTGACGTTCCGAGAGAAGAGAGAATGATCGTTTTTGTCTCTCGTTCTTTTGTTGTTTCTCATATATGAAAACCGACAGAGAGGGGGACATATGTATAACGTAAATGCGTCGTTTCAATGATGCCTTTTCAACAATTGATGTGGGGTGTGGTTGCCTACATGGGCGGATCACGGTACTTACCGTACACCCTCACTTTCCAACATCTCCCACTCGCCCATGAAGGGCAAACAAATCCCACGTGCCCACGGATGGTCAACTACTCCCACTCACCCGCGAAGGGTTAAACATAACTCTCTCTCTCTTTTGCAAAGTTCATATTGACAAATAATCCGTGCGACCAAAGATATCATGAGAGCTCGTTGCCATATATCCGTTAGGAATATATAGCAGCTCAAAATAGGCATATTAATTCGAGTAGATCCGGTATGCGATGCCCTAGATCAATCGGTCACATTTACATCATATCTCTCTCGATCTCTTTGAGTACTCAAATACAACACATTGTATTCACAATCATGACTAAACTCAAATAATCATAATTGGTCGACTGTGAATACAAAGATTGAATGTGACATCAAAATAAATTGATCTTCCTCTTCCCTTAAATCTCTCAATCTCAATTCAGCTCGCTTTTCTAGAAATGTCCCATTAGATCGAATCAATCTCATGACCATAGGCAACACCCTAAGATAGCGAACACCGAAAAGAAATCTTGAGAATAAGCAAGAGTCATGAGGGGACTAAATTGAGGACCTCTTATCCTCAAAAGTCTCACACGGCCATAGAGTTGAGATCAAAACTCTTGCCAACTCTTATTGGTCGTATCATACATACGTAATATGAAGTACGTATTACGGTATTCTCTCCTTTCCCATGGAGCGTATGTCTTTTCACTTAATACCGTACGAGATGATAGCTCGGATATACTCAATGTCTAGCTTGAGTTCACAAATCTACTCTCTTTAAAAAAATCTTTCGGAACTCTCATATGGCATTAAAGACGGATAAAATGAAATACGTGGGCTATTTCACTTTCGGACATAATAAACATTATGACCTCATCTTAACACTTCGTTAAGGCGACATCAAAATTTCCAGCTTGAGCTCTCTATTATCACCTAGATAATAAGCTTGAAATCGTCTCATCTCTATTCATCACGCAGTAAATAAAGGCGATTACCCGTGTGAGTAGGCTAATCTCTCATCTCGTCTCGACATACATTCTCAACATAATGCACTAAGCATCAATATGCATAAATGTCATACAAGATCATAGGCATCAATAATGATAGTAAGTATCATTAACCGTGAACTTTGGGAAATATAAAAAAAAATCCAAGTACTTTAACTTCTACGCACTTCCAGAGATTTCAATGTATGGAACTAATTCCTTTGTCAACACATGACTTAGGGAAACATCTCCAGGAATTCACTTCGTCATAGGATCTCGCTATCATTCTATGCGTATATATGTACTTGTATGTTCACATCTTTTCGTACAATCATGTCTTTCGCAAAATTATATTTCGTAACTTTATGTTTGGTCTTGCAATGAATCCTTAGTGCAAGCTATTGTTGCTTAGCTATCACAATTAACAAATAATTGAACCTGCAGCATCCTTAGCAACACCTCACCGATTCAAGCATTTCTTAAGCCAAACATTTTGTTGTCTTTACTGCGGATAACACCACGAGATCAATTTCCATCGTGGATAAGACTATATACATTTACTTCTTACTACTCCATGATATGGCGTCATTTCTAAGTAAGAACACAATCTCATAGGTAGATTTCCTCTTATCTAAACCTCTTACTCATTCAACATCGGTATAGCCTTCCAAGGTGCGGATCTCTACCTTGATAACTCAACAAAAATCAGCAGTACCTTTCAAATATGTCAAGATTCTCTTGACGGTAATTCTTTGTGCTTGACCTGAATTGGATTGGCACACTTACCATTCCAACTATTTAACAAATACAGGTCTTGTACACATCATAGCGTACATTAAGCTTCCAACAAAGCACTAGCATTTGGAACATTTTCCATTTCTTCATTTACTTGTGGAGTCTTAGAACACATTTTACGGCTCAAACCTTCACATCTTGCAATAGGAGTATCTTTGGGTGTACAGATCTTGCATACGAAATCATTCAAGGACTTTACCTATACAAGTCTCTTGTGAAAAAGATCACAATCTCTTTGAACAATATCTTGAAACCTTAATTTCAAGAATGTATGCAGATTTACCCATATCTTATATCTCAAAATCGGAACATAACCAATTCTTGACTATATTAACAAACTCCATATTGCTCCCAACAATTAATATATCATCAACATATAATGATAAGATCACATTAATCTTTGGATATTTTGATATATACACAATGATCCTTATCAATCATTACAAAATTGTATACCACTATGGCATTACGAAAAAAATATATATCATTATTTCGAAAACGCTTGAGGCCATATATCGATCTCAAAAGTCGATACATGTTTTGTTCTTGGCCTTCTATAACAAACCCAATAGGTTGTTTCACATAGATTTCTTTTTACTAATTCTCCATTGAGAATAGCAGTCTTTACATCCATTTGATGTAATCCAAGATTCATACTAATCACTATCGAATGAAGTGAATTAATTATATCATTTTACCACAAGTCGAGCCTTATATCTCTCAATTGAGCCATCAACTTTAGGCTTTATTTTGAGAACACATTTGCTCCCAATGGCTTTACGTCCATGCGAAGATCAATTAGTTTCTAAACTTAATTTGATCCTTTTGACTCCATCTCTTTTTCAATTGCTTACATCCACTTTTCCTTATCGGGGCAAGTCGGAGTCTCATTTACATTCCTTGGCTCATTCTCTTCTTGTGGGAGCGACCATAAAAGCTTTACCTTCAATATCTAAACGTTCACGGAGAAAGCTTTTGCGACTTGTTCGCCAAATTGGAAATTGTACACTTAGTACATCATTCTCCATTATACTCCTACTCGGATTAGATAATGATAACATCTTTACACATCAAGTGATTGCAATTGAGACTAGTTCGAAACAAATTCCCACTTCTCACATTGCTCCCACTTGGATGAGATGCTCTAGTAAAATCATTATCGCTATCCAAGATTTCAAACAGAGAATAGTTTTTCACTTATCTCACCCTTATTCGGAAAATTCATTCACTAAGAATGTAACATCTCGTGATTCATATTTAGTTACACTTTTACTTTCTTGCTCACCTATAACACATACCCTTTTGAGTGCTCTCGGTATCTCATGAAGATACTCTTTTTACCTCTAGGGTCCAATTTTCCATACATGTAGGAGAACTTGAGAGTATAGGTAGCAGATTCTCAAGATCTAAGAAAACTCAAATCTTATTATCGACCTATCCACAACTCATATAGAGTAGATGTAACCGATTTAGAAGGCATACGGTTAAGTATCTAGACAGTAATCAACAAAACCTCACCCCAAAAAGTAATAGGTGAATTAGCTTGTACTATCATGTAGACCTAACCATTTTCATTAGGACATGTTTCCTCTATTTGCAACTCCATTCTATTGAGGAATCGCTGGAATAGACTCTTGTCTTTTTATTCCATTTTCATCACATAAACATCCGAATTGATCGAGATAGAATTTCTCAACCTCGATCGGATTTTTTTTTTTGAAAGCTAAAAAAAAAAAATTCTCAAAGCAACTCATGCCTCGAATTTATGAGAAATAAAAAAAATGACATGTCCGAATCGAGCGTAATCATTTATAAATGTGATGAAATAAACAGCCCTATGCCTTGCTTTCATATTCATTAAATCACATATGTCCGAATGGATCAACCGTAAATGAAACTCAGCTCTTGTTCCTTTTTCCAAATGGTTTCCTCTTTGTTTTTCCCACTAGACATGCTCACAAATAGGCAAATCGACATATTCAATATTGCCCAATAAGCCTTATTTGGCTTATGTAAATATTTGCTATTAGCTAAAATGACACAACCTAACATGCCACATATTCATATCATCACAAAAGATGAAAATAGGGAATAACTTACATTGGCATTATTGTACTTAACAATCAAGACAATGAAACCATCCGGAATCATAATAACTTATGCTCAACGACAAGTTATTACCATCGTTATGAAAGTTCAGATTGAAATCAAGTTTAACCAAAAACTAACATGAAAACTAAATTCCGTTAAGTTTTTCAAGCATATGATACATCATGTAGGAGCAAGATGCGACCACCGCGCATATTCAATTGACAGGGGCCAATCCCTTTAACTTTCACCCAGGAATTGTTTCCCATAATTATTCACTTTGCTCCATGTGGAACTCATTGAAATTCCACTAAGGCATTTCTTTCCATCGCTACATGATCTCCGGGTCTCTAAGTTTACAATCCACAAAGGATGAGATTTAGTTCTGAAAACCGAATTGAGACATATGTATACACTCTTAAGTGTACAAAGGGTTTCGACTTCTTTAACTCACCACAATTATGAGCAAAGTGACCCTTATTGCCACGGTGAAAACACTTCACTTTTGAAACATTTTTCTTGAGAGGACGTTTTCCTTTTTAATGTAGGTTAAACTTCGATTTCTTTCCGTAAGAATCTGTTTCTTTGTCCTTTCCACTTCTTAAACCCACCTTGACCCTTACGCTTGGAGCACAAAGCTCATTTGAACTCGAATTAGGGTAACAAATGTTGATTTCGGGTTTCGCCGCTAGAAGGCGATTAACCTTTAGTTCAAAGCGTCGCATAGCATTCTCAAAAGTCTTTTAACTTTTATTGTGGATCAGGTGGATATTCATATGTACACAGCTATGAGGTAAAGAACATATTATTGTTTGCACTTGCTACTCATCGCTCTTCAAAATATGGCATGTATCTTATAGTTCACTTATCATGTTTGACACAAGCCACAAAAGCTATTTTATATTCTACCAATGAGGCATCATATAAGTGTCAAACCTTATAATGATCCGTCTCGATTTGGTGATCTATGTCTTACCAAAATCGACTTTAAATACTTTCCACATGACTTTGTCATCATTTTTTTTATTATAAAAAAAATGCCCGAACTCATGCATAAAACCATTTTCTATGCTACTCGCAACATAATGAGAGCAATAGAGTTCATCTAGTTCAATGTAGCAAATGCCTCTTTTCCCTTTTATGTTGTGCAAGATTTCCATCTTCAAGTTCTTCCATAACTAGGTTAAGAGCTCATAGCGCTTCTTGCTCTTTTAGCACATACTCGGATCTTATTTCAGCTTTCATAATTTTTGCCATTCAATTTCTCTCCTTAGTCAAGCTCACTGTGATTTCTAATAAGCTAAAGCCATTGTATCTCGAACACAAAGTTCTATAGACATGTATTCACGAACTATTAATGCCTAACATTTATGCATATATTTTACACTAACTAATTATATTAATAAATAATTTCACGTAAAGTCTCGGATTCGAAAGTTCACTATGTTCCCAATCATCGTTTAAGAATCCTCGCTTGAAATTATCATTAACATAATTATTTATGTAAAAAATTGAGTTCACTAAAGTTACTAAAACTTTGTAGAACTCCCCACTCGAATAAAGATCACAATTCATACTATGATCCATATATCTTGTAATCATAATAAGGCATAGCATGATTTGAACTAATTCACAAATAATCTACGCATCAAATCATAATTTAATATCATGATACAAGATATAGATAGCAAGCATTCTAAAATTTATACATGCTATCAGCAATCATTATATACATGTAAGCCATCCTCTATATTAAAAAATAATATGGGTAAAAAATGCTCGAAAACGCCCCAAAATACGTGCATAATGAGGGTTCATACGCATTTTAATAAATTTATATTCAGTAAATATGTCCAAATAATATATCAAATCGAAGATAATTTCGAGATGAACGTAACGGTACCTCACAGGCCCCAAACGGAGCTAAAACGCTCCCGTACGAGCCGGTCAAAATTTCTTCCTGTTTGGTCAACGCATGGTCAACTGTCCGAGTTGACTTTAGGGACCAACATGTAATTTCCGAAAGTTTGAGGACTACATTACAATTATGAAAAGTCTAGGGACTAAATTGTAATTTCTCAAAATTTTGGGGTCAAATTGAATTTTTTTGAAAACATTGAGGACCAAATTGAAATTTCGCAAAAATGCGGGGACCAAAATGCAATTTTTTTGAAAAAAGTCTGACCGTCAACGGTCAACGTTGACCACTGACCGGTCAATGGTCAACGTTGACCAGTCAACGGTCAACGATTGACCCGGTCGGAACAGATCCTAAACCGGATCTGAAAATATCTAAACCAAGTTTGGAATACGGCTAAACCGGTTCCGAATAAGTAAAATCGGGTTTAGAATAGTGCGGGTACGTTTGGCCACGTTGCACGTCGCCGAACACGTGCGGCTCGTGAATCCCACGCACGGTGCGCCACCTAGGCGCGCGTGTGGCTTCGTCCGGCCACCGCAGGCGACGATCCACCCATAAAAATGCTTGTATCAACGATACGAACCAGATGGTATATTCAAAAATAATTTTCGTTGAACTAAATTTCACGAAAAGGCGGCGTTCATCTCTGCGTCCGGGGAACCCGATCCCGCGGTGGCGCGTGCCGTGCGTGCGGCGTCGTCCGGCGTCGCCCTCGCGACGGGCGACCACTTCAAATTCTCGTATCGCCGAGCCCGTTCGATTGATGTAATAAAAAATCATTTTCTTTGGATAAAAATTCACGAAAAATCCATGAACAGTAGATGCGAAAACTGGTTTTTCGCATTGATTCGTGACCAAAAACTTGATAATCAATCGGGAAACAAGAACCAGCCTCGATACCAATGAAGGGAACGGATCCCGATTACATACGCAATGAATTACTCTAAATCAACAAGCCTAGATCATCTTGAATCACCGATCGGAGAAATACATCACGAAACGGACGTACCTCGTTTTTCACGATTAAGTGTCTACAATGCAACGAGAGAATCCGTCGCCCGTTTGACGTTCCCGAGAGAAGGGAGAATGATCGTTTTTGTCTCTGTTCTTTTGTTGTTTCTCATATATGAAAACCGACAGAGAGGGGGCATATGTATAACGTAAAGGCGTCGTTTCAATGATGCGCTCCCAACACCTGACGTGGAGTGTGGTTGCCTACATGGGCGGACCACGGTACTTACCGTACACCATCACTTTCCAACACATGGCAAGAAAGGGGAATAGGGAGCGAACACATTGAATACTTAACCGTAGGCTTTGCCGAGAGAGAGTCTTGTAAATGCCTCATGCTCGGGGACAATCGACGCCGGAAAATATTCAACAGTTTCACGGAACAGAGCGACAATCGCCGATGTCCATCCTTCCTTCGCTTAACATCCATCATCAGTCATCAGAGAGTACAATTTATAGAGAAGACAATTCCGTTCATTGATTGCATTTCTGGGAGCCGTAAGTCATGCCAAGAAATGAAAGGATTTTAGCATTGAAAGGAGGATCATACCAAGTCTTACAGTATCCAAGCTCTTTTCCAAGTGAGAGAATACCATTTTTATTCCCCAAAAGCTGCTAGGAAACAAGATAACAATGTATTGCCATTAACCTTAGCTACTTCAAGATTCTTGCAGTTTGACAAAGATTGATATATATGCTCAACATGTCATCTATTAATAGCTAGATGTAGCGTTGGTGTTCCGTCATGAATTAGGAAATTTGTCATGTGCATCTCAATATGATCTTTGAGGACAAGAGACGGATAGTCCCCCCTTCCCCAAGCCTAATATTGCTATTGATTCCATTTTCTTTCCCTGAGCTTGCCCAGTTGGATAAATGTTAAATATGCCAATTCAGTCCATCTCGACTTATTAAAGCATTCTCGTAATACTATTTCTCGATCCGTAATGCTGTCGTAATGAAGAACAGTTTAGTGTAATTTCCATATGACATACTTGACTTACAAGTATAAAAAAAAGTTCTCATGGAACGACAGAGCTCTTGATTAATCCAACGGCCATAAGCCTCTGTCGTAACCGTAAAAGGCACAGGGAATAGAAGGGTAATAAGGGACATGATAGTGACAACACTGACAAGCGTTGAAAAATTAGACATGCTTACCATAAAATGAATTTGTGAGGATCCATCATTATTAGTTAAGTAAATCTGGTTCATTAAAATAAAAAATTATTGGATTGAAGAAATATTTGTTAGAAGCTAACTGTGTCATTCAAGAACATTTTTTGATATCTTTTTATTCTGGACTACATAAAAGATAGATATTTAAGGATAACACATTAGATAAGCTAATGATCACTAGTCAAATCCGATGATACCTAAATTGTGTCTAGTTTATTTAGTCGTTTATTGTATATAAAACTAGGAACCAAACCCGACCCCTAAACAAAAATACAATATGCATAGTTCGCGTTCGCAGCTCATTTAGGTCATGCAACTCACATGCCATTCTCATCTAGAGTGAGTTTGATTTGAATCAAGATTGATACTAGGCCAAGAACCAAGAGTGGTTTTCACATTTGAAAATTACACAAAAGAAGGTTTTTTTCTTTTTTTCTTTTTTTGGTGGCGGTTTGTGGGGGCTCTTTTAAAAAATAAATAAATTACACAAAAGAAGATTGTGGAACTCTCGTAAGGTGTTGTGAGAGGATAGAATTCGTTGGGCTTTCAATTTTTGAAGCAAAAACTCATCTCTACAGCCACCTTTCTTTGTTATAATGGTATTCTTGAAGATTTTACAATGTTCTATGTATTCAGATTCGGTGTGAAATAGATAAGAACTGAAAATTGGAGAATTGAGAGAGAAGATTCGGTGGTGAAATAGATAAGGACTCGACAGATTATTATTATTATTTTTCTTTTTGAGTTCAATTCTTATCAAATTCACCATCATTATCTCAGCAGCATCCGCCAGGAAATCTTAACAATATCGTCATCTCGTCCCCAGCTGATCCTATTATCACTCGGGAATCCACTTATATCGGCACTTGACCTTTTCATCCGCAGGTTTTCCGGCGCCCTGGACCACCCCAAGCGGTCATCAGCAGTTCATGAAAGTCCAACCTCTTTGAGCCATCGAGCACATCAAGGTTACTGGTTTTGCCCGCGGGGTTGTTCAGGTATAGCCTCTTTTAACAGTCTGCAGCGCGGGTTACATATTTCTCTCTTGTTTCCTTCACATTCTATGCATTTGAAGCTGAGTTTTGCGAGTTTCAACACACGTCAGGCCTTTTGCCTAAAGATCTCAACTGCCAACACCCGCATGTGTCCTGACTTTTCTTGCCTTTGTTTCTTTCGAAGTTGGATTTTGCGATAACGCAAAGATACTACATTTTCAGGAACCTCACCATCAATAAGCGCAGCCCATCATGAGTAGCCAATCGATTCTCAGTTTCAACCGAAATTAGTGAGTCTCCAGCAAGGAAGAAATATCATGAAGTTGAATATGGGGACATTGATAGAAACATTAAACTGAGCCGAGGTACAAGCACCGGAATAGTAACATCTTCAGATCTGCATCATCTCGTCGGCGGTCGTCTCGAAGGTACTCTTGGACAACACTTTCCATGCTATGTCTATTTGAGTTGCTAGGAGATTCTCCAGGGGCGTTCATGGTCCATTTTGGTTCAATTTGAACTCCATGTCAATAACTTATATATCTGGACAGACCTCAAATATGACTTAAACCAAACCAGTTTTACTTTTTATCGGTTTGAAATTTCCAACATCAAGGTGAGCTCAACATTCATACTGAATAAGTAGGGAATATTTGGAAGTGTATCTTGACAGTTACGAATTGCAGGAAACACTCTCATAAATAGGAGCTTCTTCATCGAACAACCATGACTGAAACTTGATTGAACTCAGATTCATCAGTCTGAGCACTTCATCATCCGCTTACGGCAACAAGATTAAAGCTAAGTTCTCTCTCATTCTCTGACTGTCCTTTTTTTGTTTCAGGCAATAGCATTGTCCTTTTTTCTGTTTCAGCTAAGGACCTCTCTACTCTGTTCTTTGAGAAACAAAGACAAGAGATCTTAACTTCTGATTACCTGATGATCGTCAGCCATTACATCCTTTTTGTGATTTGAACATGATTGATTACGTATGTGATGATTAGAATATGGATTATGGCTTTGATGATTTCTCCGTTTGGGTGAACGATGGACAAAGCAAAGAGTTGATCATATTTCTGTAGTATGTTGGGAAGAAACAATAATGGAAAGAGGCAAAGGGAAACCAAGCCAAGTATGAGTTCATGATTTTCTGGAGGTGATGCTCTCCCGGTACTTAAGAATGAGGCATTGTAATGTTCGTTGCCCGACATTGCATTGAGTTACTTTATCGTATTTTACCTTTTATTCCCTCTTCAGTATTGCTCCTGATGGGCTTGTTTGTGATTGCTTTTATATCATTTTTTGTGTTCTAATTCATGTTCGTTGTCATTCGAAAGGTTAGGACTCATAATTGGACTAACACTGCATGAGACAGTAAACAATCAATCAAGTTAGGTAGTGATTCTGGTTTCGTAGTGAGTTCTTCTCCCATATCTCACTTTTTTCTAGCTAACTGCAATAGGCTAGTGGTGACCTCTTATCCTATAGAATTTACATAGGATTACAAAGTATCAGCGTCGTGCAAGTTAAGGGTTTGAGAGGATTCCCGCCGATTGAGGACAGTTGGTCTCCAACTCGACAGTACATCTAAACTTGTCTCCCGGGACGGTGGACCGCCTTTGGATGGTCATGAGACGCATAAAGAAGCGATCACCTTTGTGACAAGAAGAATGCACGTTCAACATGAAAATGTGAAAATTGATGATAGATAAATAAAATGAAAAAGATACTACAAAATTAGGAGAAGAAAAACAAAAGAAAATGAGAGAACACCTTATGAAGGAGGTGAGGTAGCCATGAGAGGAGGCAGGGGAGACTTCGATGGTATAGAGCAGTTGATCATGAGGGTCAAGCCATCGAGGGTTGGGTCTACATCAACGTTGGCATCTTCCAATAATGAAAGGCTCGAAATCACCTTGGAGATTTGGCTTTCGCGTCAAAACTCGACAATAGCATGCGTAAACATCTCAATTGGGATAAATGTCCAAATTGAATATGCAAGAATGATTTCGGTGCAAAATATATAACATGATCAGCCCCATCTCAACGAAGAAGAAGGTCACGTAGGACAACACTGAGGCCATGCACATGGCCACCGCTCACATGAGTTTCATGTGGCTGCGGTGGCCGATGATGGTTAGACACATTCTGAGAGAGGCAAGTGAGAAGATCATGTTGCCAACGCTGATTCTCGTAGCAACAATTGCCTCCCAACTTGATCAATGAGGAAGATTATGATGATGATGAACTTCATCTTTACAAGGTCGACTGCGATGGTCAAGAGGAGCTTATTGTTGGAGGAGGTAACGTAGGCCTTCTTGAAAATGCGAGGGCTGCAGAGTACCATGACATTGATGTCAGAGGCTTTTTAGTATAAGTGGATCCCAACGGCGCAGATGAGCATGTGACACACGGATGAGGTCGGGTGGAGGATGAGATCCCGTCATTCACCCTCCTCGGTTCCTCGCTTGGTGACGTTGACAATGTCGTCGTTAGGACTTGTTAATGTCACCGAGCGAAGCATTAGGGATGGCGTGTGGCAGGATTTCATCCTCCACATGACCCTGTTCGTCCGCCACATCCTCATCTACGTCGTTAGAATCTACTTCTTCTAATAGGCCTTTGGCATCAACGATGTCGTTCTTTACAACCCTTGCATTTTCGAGAGGTCAACATCACATCTTTCGGCAAAAACCTCCTCTCGACTATCGCTGTCGGTTTCGAAAGGATGATGCTCATTCCTGTCGCCACCTTCCTCAATGATGTTGTATGTCTATTAGCAAGTTAATTTACCGTCACAGAATATACACTTCGAGGAGATTTTTTTCATCTTACCTTCCTTCACATGCATTTGGAGTCACCCCTGTTAGCAGTTTCCCATGAGAAGAAGGCGTCAGCATCGGGGAATGGATTCAAGAAAGACTAGATTTTCCCGAAAATGAAGCGGCAACTGTCATTGGCCAGGCCATGAGCAATGGTGAACCCGATGATATATTGTTTGCAGGTGATCTTCGTTGTTGGTGCCACTTTTCGGTGCTTCCATGGCCATATCCGTCGCTTCTGTGACTAGCTTTAGCATGTTGGTAAGACCAACAATTCTTCCTGTTCTAATCTTCAAATGAACCAATTAAGAGGTAAAAGATTTTTTAAGAATAAAAAAGTAGCATCATTCTATGTCACTTCCATAAAAGTCTCCTTCCAAGCTGTTACTTATCTTGGAAGATGTATGGAGGCACTTCTAATATTGACATGAATGTAGGAGTTCTTTTTCCTGTTGAATAAACAGAGTATTGTTGGATAAATTAAGACTGCTTGCGCTCTTGCTTTCCAAGTACAATGAATAGATTGCTTGTTTATTAACCGTAGCTCTTTCTTAGACTACTGCACTTTGACAAAGATTGATCTACTGGACATTGTTTCTCTCGATAAGCTCAGTGTGCTAAATGGGTGATTTTCACCCCTCTAGCTAGGTTCAGGAATGCAAAGAGAGTGTTCGATGGCACCAGTCTGAAAACGAATGTTCAGATTCTTCCACTGGATATAGGTTGAGTGAACTGTGCCAAAATAGTCCTGATGCTCTAAGCAAGCCTCATTTGGGTTCCTAGGTTATAGTGACGAACTTCTTGAATTTTGATTTTTGGACATCTATGAATTGCTACAAACACCATCTTATAGATGCTTGGTCCATTATAGATGATAATGGCAACTGCATTCGATACATTTTGCGATCAGTCTTATAGAGCTAAGCAATACCACATGCTTGGTATCCACAAGCAGACGGCCATGAACGTTCTTCTATGAGCTAGCATTCCACTTGCTATCATTTGAGACAACATGAGATAAATCCTTCTCTTCTTCTGGCAAGATCCTCAGATAATGGTGGTGGCAGGATACTACGCTCGGTTCATGATCCCTAGCATTTTTGCAAATGTGCTCCTACAATGCCACGTTAGGTTTTTTGTAGACGCATAACAATGTCGTTCCAGTGATGGTCAATTGAGGAATCACCAGATTACAGCATATTTTCATATGCTGGTTTCTGGTGTTCAAGTCTGGACTAGGAAATGAAGGTGCTGCTTTGGAAAATGCTATCTCATACTGGATAAACGTGATGTTACTAGCAATTCCTTTTGCTGTCATTCTCTGGTAATTCTCAAGCTTTTATGCTTCTCCTAATTCAGTTTGGGCACACAAAAAAATCCATAAAAGATCAAAAACTTGCGGGACAGTGTACGAGACAAATGATGGTCATATTCCTTCTTCGGAATCATTAATGGGCTGTCAGCCATTTAATTCATTTTTATGTTGGTGATGCGATTTTACGACTTCAAAGGGATTACATTTTCTTATTTATTGGCTCCGACGCTATTCCTTGTATAGTATCAACATGGGTCTTCATGATTCTATAGCTTCAAGCAATTACGATGTTTCAGTTTGGTTCATTGCCTATAACAGCTCGGAGATGTGGTCATTCAAATGATGATCTTATTATCAGGAATTCTTTCCAAACCAAAACTTGAGATGCCGGTCCTCTCAATCATGTGCATCAGAACTGTAGAAAATTAGATTGCGCGTGAAGCGTAGTTTTGATAGTAATTTATGTTTTGATGTGTGCAAGGATATATGTGTTGTGACGTCTAGAAAATTTGTTGACTGTAAAGTACATGAATTCAATAAAAGGATCAAAATTGAATTTCAATTTGTAAAAAATTTCGAATCGTAAGGACGTAATCCGAGACCCTCAGCTCGTGGCCCAGCCGCACCTCTCCAGCTACCATCACCACAATGCCACGAGCTCCAACCGTCAATCGTGAGCCCAGTTGAGCTCGGTAGCTCTAAGATCCGCAAGGCCCAAGTACTGACCCGCGAGCCAATAGCCCCGCCGTTCACTGTCCGCCGTCCTCGCCCGGTGAGTCTCATCCTATTTTGTCGCTCGTCTCTTCGCCCAAGCCCGAGGAACTAACTAATTAGTTTTACATCTCGCATGTGCAATGGGTTGATGGATGCAGATATCAGCACACAAAGTATCACAAGCGTAAACCCTCAGATTTGCAAGTTTCCATCTACTTATTTTTCAGTAATTTCAGTTTCAATCTAGTTAATTCAGTCTCTGTGCTCCTTAAATGTATATGCTTTATGTTTTATACTTTGATCAGAAAACTTTGTCACCATTACCTCCTCTGTTTAGCATTATTCTAGTCTGAATAAGATTATAACATCTTTGAGGATCACATGAAGATTATAACATATCATGCTAAAAATGAATGATAAAGTCTCTTCTGTCCAAGTTACCTACTTTATTTAGTACATAAAACTTAGCAGATAATCGAATACAAGAATATAGTTACAACTTACATGTTTGGTTGAACTCCTGCAGCCTCAAGCAAGCAATTAGGATCAATCAACCGGATCGGGCATCGTGGGCTGCTCAAGCACCGCATAGATCTTTTTTGTGGTTCTTAAGCAAGTTCTCGCTCTAGTCACCTGCAGAGTGGGGAAAATTGATTTTGTTATATATCTGGTTGCTTCCATTGTTCTCGCCATACTACCTAACTAATGCTACTTTTTGTGTGGATGGTAGATCTGTCGCCATCCAATAGAAGAATGAATTCTTGGGCTCTTTGTAACACGAGGAACTAATTATGTGCGAGATTCCCTAAAGAAAAATATTTATGTTATTCCCGTGAAAAATGTGGATGAATATATCTCATTTTCATATTATTATAAAATTTTGATATTATTAACTGCTTAATCAATGTTAAATATAAATTGTAGAAATTAATTTTTCTTTTAATTAAATTTAAGATCGAAAAGTAAAAGAAATGATTTTATCATATGAAAAAAAAATAAAATTTCATCTCTAAATTCATTCCTAAACAATATTCATCGGAGAGTTCATCGCTAAAGAATTAATAAAAATTCGTCGCTAATTTTATTGCTAAATTATTTTAAATTTCATCACTAAATACTTTTCGTGGCTATTTTTGTTGCAAATGTCGATGCTAAACTTTCAAATTTGTAATCGGTGATGACTTTTGCCATGAATTTGGGCAAATTAGCAACGAATCTATTTTCGTCGCTAAATTTTGTGAGCCGAGTTTGTGACGATTAGTCGCTAATTAGCTACTAATTTTTCCACGAATATTTTTGTGGCAAATTAGCGACGAATAAAATTTTCGTGGCTAAATTTCATTCGTCGCTAATTAGCGACGGAAAAAATTAGTCCGAAAGTTCGTCGAAAAGTAAATCCAATTTAGCAACGAAATTTTTCGTTGCTAATTTTGCCACAAAAAATTCGGCAAAATTCATCGCTAATTGGGTTTTACGACGAATTTTGCAGCAAAAAAAAAATTCGTGGCGAATTCGGCGTTGCAAAATTTTGGCGATGAAACATTGTGTTTTCGTCGCTAAATTTAGTGACGAAATTTATTTTCATGGCAAAATTCGTGGCTAATTAGCAACGAATAAGTTTCGTCGCTAATTTGCCACGAAGGGTAATTCGTCGCAAAATTCGTGGCTAATTAGCGACAAAACTTATTCGCCGCTAATTAGCCACGGATAAGTATTCGTCGTAAAATTAGTCGGCGATTAGCGACGAACTTTAGTTTTTCGTCGCTAAATTTTGCGACGCGCCGAATTGGCGACGAATATTTTTCCGTCGCAAATCAGTTTAGCAACAAATTTTGGTCAATTTTTTGTGACAAAATCCGTGGCTAAATCCTTCTTTTTTGTAGTGACATGGACTTAGATATGCCGGATGGAGAGATAGTGGACCCCGAGTTTGACATGGAGGTGGACCTCTTCGATCGGTGTTTTAGGGCCTAAACGTGACGGCCATCTTTTTGGAGCCTCGTGGATGTTAGGGTAGTCTTTGGAAGTAGATGAAAGTTTAACGTTATCCGATCGGTTATCTTTTTGAGGTCTTAGCGAGCCACCTCGAAAAATGGGGTTGCATATGTCTTTTGTAGCTCTATAGGGTTAAAACTTATCTACCTCTGTTTAATGAATGAAATTGTCTTTTGTGGAATGACTGTTGTGTTCATCTCTACTTTTTTATCCCCGCTAATCTTGTTGTTTGGAAGTGTTGCATGTTCCGCATGCGCCGTAAATTCATAGGCCGATAGTGTACCTAGAATGCTATCCTTTGTGACATATGGCGATTTGGTAGGGATGTTGCGAGCCCGAGGGTCGGGGCGTAACATCCCCGCTTAAGGTGGTATCGAGCAATGTCGGCTTGATCCATCTAGTCATTGGCTCGGAGTAATAAGGAGTGATGGGAAATGGGATAGTTAGTGGGTTATTAATTGTTGTGCATATGATTGTTATTATTACTTCAAGTTATTGGGCTGCCTTCTTATTGCGTTTTGCTATGGGGTGGGCGGGACACCATAATTCACCCGCGAAATGAGCGAATGTTGTAGGAGAGCACCCCGAGCGCCCGTAGTAGAACCTGTCGGGCCGATTGAGAAAATATTGGAGGGAGAAAGACCACCATGTGTTGCTGCGCTGACGGATAGGAGTCGACAATGGCTGGGATCCTTCAAGCACTTGGAGCTATTGGGGATCCGATGGGGCGGGAAGTGAGGAATCATAACGCTGTTACCGTCGCCGCCGCTAAAGCCCCACCTGTGAATCCGCCAGATGGGGCTACAAATGATGGATGCCAGGCTCATAAGTTGGTGGAGTAGTTCCTTAAGTTGAAACCTCCTAAGTTCGTTGGGAGCGGAGATCCCGAAGCTGCCACTTCATGGATTGAGGAGCTGGAGAAAGCTTTTGACCTGCCGAGGTGTGCCGACGAGGATAAGGTCACCCCGGCTGTGTACCAGTTGTAAGGGAATGCAAGTACATGGTGGAGAGCTTCGAAGGATGGAGTCTTTTCCGAGGGTATGGTCCCGACATGAGATGCCTTTGTGCAAGCATTTAATGGAAAGTACTTCTCGAGACACCACAAAGGAACAGAAGATGAAAAAATTCTTTCACTCGCACCAAAACCAGTGACAATGGTTCAAGTATGAGGAAAAGTTTGCTGAGCTGTCCAAGTACGCCCCGAGACCGGTTGAAGACCCCGTGGATAGGGCTAAAAAGTTCGAGAGATTAGCTGAAGCCCACGATCAGGTGTGTCTTGGTGCTATTCAACCGGAGGGATTACAACGATCTCTATGAGAAGGCCTAGATAGTAGAGCAAGATCTTGCTGAAAGGGCTGCCGCTTCCGGATTGCGGTTTGCACCCTCAATTTGGTTTGATAAGTGGCAAGGAAAGAGGCAAATGCATGGCAACATGCACCACATCCCACATTACATGAATGAGTACAAGCTCTATTTATAGAGCTATTCTACTGACATAGACAGATTTTATTTGCAATTGGATAATATTTTAATACAAACTCTAGTCGTCTGTATACATTTCTATGCTGCTAAGTATTAAGATTTTTCTAGAACTCTTCTGGACTTCTCTTTGCTTGTCTTCACATGAGAGTTTTCAAGCTCCACTTAGACTCTTCAACTTGGTGTTTGCTTCACACTTTGCCTTTTCACGTTCAAGATTTAACTAGTAGTTTCTAGATTTAGTTTAGAGAAAATGGATCACAATTTCCAACACTCCCCCTTGATCCATTTTCGCGATATTTCTAGCGTGCTTTGTATAATCTCAAACTTGAATGACACTACTTCTTATGATGTCCCATACCTTTTGTGTCATATTTGTTCTATGATCCCTTGCATCCTTCTGTACTTGATTTGCCGTAACACTTGCACTTGCCTTCAAGTCAGCGAACCTGTTCTCCAACGAAGTCCCATATTTCTCGGGCTACTAAATACTCTTAGTGATAGTTGTTCCCATTGAATGTAGAGATAGGCAACCTTTGTTAGGCACGCTTATAGTTGGGTGTTTTTGTTTATTCGGTGACGTTGGCCTTTGTTTTAGTTTTGGCTCTAGCACTGGCACAACCTTGGGCTTAGGCTCTAGCTCCGGCTTTGGCTCGGCTCGGGCTTATGCTTTGGCTTCGATTTTAGCTGAGGATGTTGACGACAAACACCTAAAATCATCCGGACGTACACTGGCTCCGATACCATGTTGAAAATTAGATTGCGTGCGAAGCGTGGTTTTAATAGTAATTTGTGCTTTGATGTGTGTAAGGGTATGTGGGTATTGTCTAGTCGATGTAGAGGAATGAACAAGGGTCAAATACATTGAGGAATATAGGCAAGGTTTGTGGGATAAAGGATAGTTTCACTAGTTTATGAAGATGGTTGTACAAATATATTTGATGGAGGAGTTGGTGGTGTTAGTGGAGGAGTATAAGGATATAGAGTTTATTCTCAACTCCCCACACACACATTACATGAATGAGTACAAGCTCTATTTATAGAGCTATTCCACCGACATAGGCAGATTTTATTTGCAATTAGAGAATATTTTAATACAAACTCTAGTCCTCTCTACACATTTCTATGTCGCCAAGTATTAAGATTTTTTCTAAGACTCTTCTGGACTTCTCATTGCTTGTCTTCACATGAGAGTTTTCAATCTCCCCTTAGACTCTTTGTCACGCCCCGACTCTCGAGTACATGGCATCCCTACCAAATCGCCTCGGTCATAAAAAAGACAACGTCCCAGTGTACGCCATCGACCACAATACTATGACGCACATGCGGAAACGCGAACTCTTCGGAATCACAAAACAGTGGGGATAGCAATAAGATTATTAACATCGATTATACACATGATTAGCTGTTCGATACAGTATCAAAAGCGATGATCATTAACCCTACAGAGTTATAGTCAAATACAACCTCATTTTTCGGGCGGCTCTCTAAGACCATCGAAAGGGATATAAAGGTCGGTAGGGTTAAATCCTCATCTACTCCCAAAATCCATGTCAATACCTATCAAAAGGCTGCGAACCCTCAAAGTCAAGGTGAAGGGTTGCTGCATCATCACCGGGGACTTGAAATGGTGGACACGGGGTGAGATAAAAAAATCTCCGTGAGTCAACGCCTAAGCCTTGGCTAGGGTGTTGATTGGTCCAGAAGGGTCTTATCGCCAATCACATATCAAACACAAATATCCCAATCACATGCAACTCGCTTATGAAAATCACACAACATGCAGTATTTCACTCGACACGTTAAATGGAGCGAGCCAATGATCATCATATCGATCATAAACGTAGGACAACATGCGTGATTCAATTATTAACGCCCATTTGGCCCAATTGCGCATGACTAGTGCGACTTTACACTACGATCGGCGTGTCTTTGGCGGGACCAAGCTTCATCCCTTACTTTCGGTGAGGGTATTTGATAGCTTGTGTGATTCATATAACTGGCACGATAAGGCACTACCAGGGAATCCCCGCAGGGGCTCCGATCCGTCATAAGCCGCGACCGGCATCCGACAATCCATGTAATCCATACGGCGGGCGCGGGCACGGTTAACGTGCATTTGACAAGTTATATGGTTCCGTACGGCTGGCGCGGTACGAACTTGACAGGAAAGATCCATTATATGACCACTCAAGCACATTTGGCAATCAATCGACCTTATAATCCCATTTTTAGCCATATGTTCACACGATATATTCATGACTCGGCCCAAGGCCATTTTCATGCCGATACATGCAATTGATGCCGAGATGTGGTCGAGCGAATGCACGAAATCATGTCTTGAACTCTGCGGGCATCACGAGATAATTTTCCCCTAAATTGAACATCCAATCCGTCAATGGCAAATCAAAGTATTCACTCGGACAATCAATTCAATCATGAATATTTGATCGAATTATGCACATTTAAGCTCAATTCAAGAGACAATTTAAAATTAGCCAATTCGATTAGTTAATCGATCGTACGCTCATCTCTAATACATCGCTCACTCCCGATCGATCAATAATGATCATTTAATCAATCAATCTCATCCAATTAGCCATAGGAACCTAGCTAATTAAGCTAACTTAATCGATTAGGCCCATTGAACTTAAACCAAGTTTCTAATCTAAACGGCCCTAATCGAGCTACCTAAACACCTAATAATCTAAATAAACTAATCCGAACGTAATCAATGACCTAACCAAGGATTAGAGGTCGACTCACCGTTAATTGAGCGAGGTTGGGCCAACGGCAATCCTCGAAAATCTTTGGCGCACGCGTTGGGCTCGATTGAATCGCGAATCAAAAACCTTGGACTACGGGCCTAAACTTCTAGCCCAATGGGTTGACGGGCCTAATACAAATCCCAGCTTTAAGCCTAAAATAGATCGGGCTTCAGCCCAACTCATGGGCCACGAATTGGGCCCAATAGAACGGCCCGGCCCAAAAACAAGGGATAGCGAGAATAGGGCGGGCGGTGGGGTGGCTGTTCGCGGCTGTGGCGATTTTTCCGTCGGGCGTTGAGGCGGCGGCGGGTGACAAAAGCTTGAGGGGACCGTGAGGTAGCTGGAGGTGGTCGGCGGTGGCTTGTGGTGGCTAGAGCGAGACGGCGCGGCAGCCAACGAGGCTGCGGTAGGCGGAGCAGTAGGGGTAAAGAACGAGGGTAAGGCTGGTCGGGGGTTCCCGAAGCTCTAACGGCGTCGGGACTTCGCGGGGCTGGTGGCCAAGGTTTGAGGGAGTGTTGGGGGGTGTATGGTGGTTGGAGATGGGCGAAGAAAGGCGTCGGGATGGCGGGTAGCAGTGGGCACAAAACCGGTGCCATAGAAGCCGAAACGGAGCGGGTCGAGAATCGGGGCTCTTCCAGCCTTTCCGGGCTGCTGCGGGCGGTGGAGCAACGTCGGAGGAGGTCGAGGAGGTGGTGGCTGGAGGCCGAGGTGGTAGTCGTTGAGGTGGCGGCAACTCGAGGACAGCCGCACCAGCTCTGCAACTGCAGCTCGGCGGGAAATAAAGCGGCTCGGGAAGGCCTTTTGCAGCTGTTTTCCGGCGACTCGGCGGTGCGGCGGTGGTCCGGTGGTGTCGAGGGGGTTCTATATGTGTCGTAGTTTATCGTGGAAGCTTGAAGTGGCCAAAGTTATCGCTGAAAATGAAGAAAGGAGAGGAAGAAGAGACGCTGAGAGGCAAGTCGGTGAAAAAAATGTGAGGGGTACACGCGTGTACGGTTGCCAATGTAGAGAGAGAGAAAGAGGAGAGAGAATTCTAGAGTCTTTGACCCAAATGGGCTGAGGTGATAAGGTGGGTCCCCTCTCACTAATTATCTTGTCATTTTTCTCATAAAACCCTAGGGGCATTTTTGTAATTTCACAAATTGGTGGGGTATTTTGGTAATTTCACACCCTAGGTAATTCGAGCATCCGGAAACCCGACGTAGGATTATTTAATCCAAAATCGAGTCAATTTAGCCCGAACGAGGCTTAACGTGAATTTTTCTAATTTTAGGACACGATTACTCCTTTAATTGGAATTTAATCCGATTCAAAAACGATCCCGGAAATTTTCAATGTTCGATTTCTAATTTCTTAATATCTGATCTTGGACATCAAATTAAAATTCCTAGTCATTCCATAGACTAAATTTCACTATTAATATTTTCCAAATTTTTGGGGCGTTACACTCTTCAACTTGGTGTTTGCTTCACACTTTGCCTTTTCACGTTCAAGATTTAACTAGTAGTTTCTAGATTTAGTTTAGAGAAAATGGATCACAATTTCCAACAAGAACACATGCTCATTGGTTTACATGATACCTCTAGGACTTAGTGGTGCAATAAGGTAATCCTAACTGGTTAAGCTTTATTTACTTCAGTTGGTCTTGCAAAAGAAGCAGCTATTCCAAAGTCCCACATTTTCTTGGCCCTACTTTTGGCAGTGACGGTAGAGTCGGCCTTTTTAGCAGTTTCTCGGGAAAAGGCATCTGAATCATGGAACAGATTTAAGAAAGCAGACATTTTCTTGGAAATGAGGTGGCAACTGCTATTGTTGCGGCTTTGGGTACCAGTGAAGCTAATGATACATTGTTTGCAAGTGATCTCAGTGATGTTTGTGGGTCATTCGAGAGAGCTGGCTCTCTCGAGTGCTTCCATTGCCACTTCTTTTGCTTCTGCGACCAGCTTTAGCTTCTTGGTAATTATAATACTTCATCCTGTTTTGATTAAACTAGGTGGATGAGCGATTCCTTTCACTGACTGCATTGCTGGGAGCAATAAGTCACGACAAGAAATCAAATAATTTTAGCATTGAAAGTAGGATCATACCAAGTCTTACAATATCCAAGCTCTTGACATACTCTGGCTATGATTTCCAAGTGAGAGATTGCCATTTTCCCCTCAATAGCTGTTAGGAAACGGGATAACAATGTATTGCTAGTAACATTAGCTCTTTCAAGACTTCTTGCAGTTTGACGAAGAATGATATGGTAAACATGTCATCTCTTAATAGCTAGATGTAGCATTGGCGTTCCGTCATGAATTAGGAAATTTGTCATGCGCATCTCAATATGATTGTACAGAAGGTTCCCCTCCCCTCCATTTTCTTTTTCTAAAGCTTGCATAGTTGGACACATGTTAACTATGGCAATTCAGTCCGATTGCTTCAAGCATTGCATGAAGTGGGTTCCGAGGATATATCTACGAACTTCTGAAATTTCATTTTTGGATGTGTATGAATTATTGCAAACATGATTTCATAGATGATTGTGAATATGTCCTCATGTATTATTTCACAATTCTAATAGATAGGAAGGGCGAGTGCCTGGGATGCATTTTGCAGTTAGTCCTATGGAACTAAGCAGTTCAGCATGCTTGTTATCCACATGCAGAGTTGTTCTCCTATTACCTAGGGGATAAGTACACTAGAAGTTCCATAACTTTTGTACGGCGTTCACTTAAGTACCATAACTTTCAAACGTTCACTTAAGTGCCATAACTTTCAAAAACCGTTCACTTGAGTGTCATGTTGACGTGGCCGCGGAAAAACTGACGTGGCAGCCAGAAAACCGACGTGGCACGCCGGAAAGCTGACGTGGCTCATCGGGAAGCTGACGTGCCACGCCGGAAAGCTGACGTGGCACGCCGAAAAAGTTGATGTAGCACTCAAGTGAACGGTTTTGCTCCGACGTGGCACTCAAGTGAACGATTTTTGAAAGTTATGGTACTTAAGTGAATGTTTTGAAAGTTATGGCACTCAAGTGAATGCCATACACAAGTTATGGCACTCACGGTATACTTATCCCATTATCTAGCATTCCGTTAGCGATCCTATCGGCCAATTTGAGCAAAATCTTTCTCTTCTTCAAGCAAATTCCTGGTATATCTGTGGAGGCAGGGACATATGATGGCATCATGATCCCTAGCATTTTTGCATTTGCTCTCGTTCAATGTCACGTCAAGTTCCTCTAGATAGAGAACAATGTTTTCCTGATGACGACCAATTCAGCAATCAGTACATTGTCGCATGTTTTCATATGTTGGTGGTGCTCAAGTCCGGACTCAGAAATGAAGCCGCTGCTTTATATGTCAGGATTTCACCATCTTGGAAAAGAACTTGAACCGGTTTCTCCAAGGAGGCCTTTTATGGGATTTCCATATTTCTGAAGTTAGCAATTCCCTGATTGTGTGGAATCCACACTTGGACTAATTCTAGTTTTTTCTTTTCCGTACAAGGAAATGGGGTCTGATTAATTCATTCACTTTTATTATGTCGACTAGAGGTCAAATGTGTCACACTGCTGCTAGTACATGAAGGGCTCTCGAGATACCAATCCATGTCGTAGCGTGTCATAATTATTCTCACAATTCTCACGTGACGAGTTGAAAAATTATATATGCTATTATTAGTTAAGTAAATTTGGTTCATTCAAATAAAGTATTATATGACTGAAGAAAGATTTGTTAGAAACTAACTGTATCAAACATTTTTTTAGTTTATTTTGTTTCATTTTAAATTCTGAACTTAATAAAAGACAGATGTTTAAGGATAAGACGTCAGATAAGCTAATGATCATTGGTTAAATGCGTTGAGACCTAAATTGTGTCTAGTTATTTAATCATTGATTTTATATAAAAACTAGGGATCAAATCCGACATTGTCATGCATCTCACATGACCTCTGCATGACGTAACCACGGACTATAGATAGCCGGCCATCGCATGCTCATGAATTCAAAGGATGAAGCGATAACACTAGTGGCCGTAAATCTTGGAGGGGTGAGAACAAAAGGAAGACATTTGGCGAGATGGGTTTGATATTTCACAGGTTTAGGAGAAGTGCACAAGGCCAGGGTCTTGACTGCCCCACTTCAAGAGATGGCAGAACGTACATCCTTCCACGTCGATTGGAGATTTGGACAAACATCTTAATTTAGGGTCTGCAAGCCCGGCGTTCAATCGTTTGTGATCAGCTTGCGATAGGTTCGCCAATTTGCTCAGGTTCATCAGAATTGCTTCTGTCTGCTGTCATCGCAGCTCATATGTTTACAAGTAGGATTGGGATGGGATGATCACTGGGCTTGTCACCATTATCACTGTTGCTCTATGTTCAGCGAGCCCCACCACAACGAGATTCCTGCAGTACCTCCCAGCCGCGGTTGCACCCCCTCGCTCTGTTTGCCAAGTCCCCACTGTCATTGCTCTTAGCCACACCCCTTCCCTTCGCTGACACTGTTCAACTTTCAAGTCTAGGGCCACAAGCTTATATTGTTTTGCCTCTTGGCGTCTCCAAAACCTCCAACTCAAGGTAAAGCTAAAGTTCTTACGTAATTTCATGTTTTAGTTTGTAGTTCATGTTTTAAATGCATGATAACTAGCATAGACAAATTTAATTTATCCGAATAATCCCATATTGCGAGAGCATTTCCTTCACTGAGAGAGAGAGAGAGAAGAGCAAATACCGGGATCAGCAAGGCAGGGGAACCAGCCATAGCATCGCTCGCACACGCCTCAGAGGGGACAGTACAAATCGACCAACGTAATCGACAGGAATTCTCGGGTTTCATCCAGAAGCCGGGGCCTTGCCCGATGCGATTGAGCTCGTCGATTGAATTCTCCCTGGAAAGCACACTTCTCTCCGGAACTATCAGAAGAAAATGGCCGCATAAGAGCTAGCGAAGAACAGAGCTCCACCTAAAGAACCCCCGACTCGAGAACGCAGAGAGATTCAGAGAAGTTGGTCTGGCCAACAGTGGAAGATGGGCGCAATCTTCGCAGTGAGAAAGGAGGACCCTTTTTTTTTTGGCTTTTCTCTCTTTTTGAGTACAAATGATTAGATACCCCTTTTTTCGGATGTTTCTTTCTTCTTCTTCTTCTTTTATCTTTTTTCGGATGCTGATCACCAGTAACAAGCTACTTAGTTCGATCACCCTTTGAGATCAACATCCATGAACTCACACGGATGACACCACAACCGACTCCACTCTCTCTCTCTCTCTTCTATCTCTACTAACCGTCTCCAATATACATGCGATAAGTTGGTTCAAAGAGAGAGAGAGGGGAGAGAAAACTTCGCTCTTGACAGTTTTAGTCTTCTGTGAATCTCTCCTCGGACAGGGTCCCAGTGAATCGCTCGGGAACTGGACCAGTCGGTTGGAAAAAAATTAACACCTGGTTTTGGCTAGTTCATTTAGTCATATACAGTACAAAAAAATTAGGGATTGAACCGACCCATAAACAAAATACCATTTGCATAACTACAAACGAATCTCGTGCATTGCACGTGATAATCTTATTGCCTCTCTGTAAAGTTGCCACGGACTTTCGCACATAGGATCACCTCCTGTAGATTGTCAATCTTCTTTTCAAATTTCACTCGAATCCTTCGGCCCCATGGTTTCTTCAGAGCTTCGAACGGCGGCCATCACTCCACTCTCTTTCTCTCTCTACTAACCGTCTCCCATAAATGTATGCGATAAGTTGGGCTCAAAAAGAGAGGAGAAAAATTCCTTCTTGATGGTTCTCTCTCTCTCCCCCTCTCACAAAACTGAAGAGAAAAATTCCCTCTCGATGATTTTCATTCTTTTCTTGGCTCTACAGTCGTAATAGCCGCCACTGATCGTCACCGTGCGACGTCCGGAGCCTCACCAAACCTTCTTTCGTTCTGTCCTGTTTTTCGCTCACTCAGTCCTCGACTTTTCATCAGAATTGAGCAAGTAAACAACTTATCGTGACCGAGATTATGAAGCATACGATGCTGGTCCAATTCTTCCCTGACGTCTCCGATCGTAGCTCCGTTTTCATCTATTGACCAGGTGATCTGTATTGCCTTTTCTTTTTCTTTTTTCTTTTTTGCTCTGTTTTTGTGGAGTTTTGATGACCGAGGTCAATTGATGAACCCACGGATTAATCACATCAAAATAAGGCTGTACTGAATTATTTTTGTGGTATTGTAACCTTAATACGGATTTCTTTTGATGTTGGACGAAAACGTACCTCTGTTTTTTCGAACAAACTTGGAATTTCCTATGCAGGTGAAGTGTTTGACAAAATGCCTCAATGGTGTAACAGAGAATTGTCCATGCTTTCATCATTTCTGAAATGCGTTAGTGTGATTCACTTGTCTCATTTGTTCTCTAGCACAATAATCCTATTCAATTTCATTTCTTTTTAATTCTCGAATCTGAGCATCTTTCTTTGTTTTTTCTTGTTTTGTGTCCTTGTATGTCTCTGCACTGATTTCGGCGAAAAATGACCGGAGACAGATCAGATGAGTGTGGATATCTAACAGAAGTCGAAATGAGGTTCCGTTTAGCATAATTTTCCCCGTTTATTGCATTGTAATTGCACTACGGTGGCTAGATTAGGTTATTAATGAATGAATTCAGGTAATCGCAGATTACCGTCTCTAGGAAATGGCCGGAATAGATGGCCGGCAGTGAGGGAGTAAGGTTGACTGCGGGCGTTGGATGGCCAGTGGACAAGTTGCTTCGACAAGCTCATCGGTGAAGAGGTTCCGGAAAAAAGAAAGAATAGAAAACAGAAAAAGAAATAAATAATAGCAAATAATAAAGAAAAAGTAATAGTAAAATATAAAAGAAATATAAAAAAATAGAGATATGGGCTGGATATAATAAGGCCGGGTCGGGCTAAGAGAACAAGTTGGGCGTAGGAATTTGTGTGCTGAGTGAAATGGATTAAGAATTGGATATATTTAAAACAGGCTCGATCCGAATTTGAGACCCAACACGGACTCTTAGGTCTAGGTCGGACCCACAAATTCGGACTGGATGCTCCGAGCCTTTGACTCGATTTGAATCCCTATATTTCAGAAATAAAAAGTAAAAAAAATTGAAAATACACAATGCTAGTAACAAGGGGTACATTGCGAGCTAGTTACTAACACTATGCATAAGCACAGGCTAGCAATACAGGAGCTTAAGCTCGATGACTCACCCCAAGCTCGGGACGCTACTTATATGACCCTATTCGGAGGTAGCCAACCAAAATTGATGTGGAGTCTACCTTCTCCACTCCCATCTCCAAATTGCCAATCATATCTTTTTCTTCTCTAATTGCGAGGAATACCCTCCTAATTACTTTACGTCCGAAGGATCCGGAGGTCCGGATGAGGGCCTCCTACCAAGCGGTTTAAGGACTTACTCGGGTCCTAAAAATATTTAAATTAGCAAATATTAGAAATAAAAACTCTGAGAAATTTTAAAAAAGGAAAAAGCTTAGAAATTGAATTTTTGGTTAATTTTATTAGATTTTTAGTGCTAATACTAGTTTAAAATTAGTTTTGGATATTCCTAGATTAAAATGCACATAGCTTAGGAATCAACTACCGGACTTCTATATATATGATGATATTGTTGACACCCGAATTTTAGTCGACAATTGAGTGCTGATTTTGATATGGAAAGAAAGAGAAAAAAAACAAACAAATAAAAAAGCCAACTTTGACCCATTACAGCAGCCCATCTCGTGCGCCCAAATCAACTTCCTGCCCTCGAACCTTAAATCTCAATCCATGCTCAAACTAGACTTTTAATGGGAAATCAATAAAAGAATTTGATTCGCATCCCATTAAAAGAATCAATCAATCAAATTATTACGGGTGATCGGTTCCAGGTTCCGTGGTTCCCAAACTTACTCGTCGAATAGATTTCTTATTTTTTGGAACCTGTAACCTACCATGCATACCTTAAAACCTAAAACCTACCTTGTCACAAGTTCTGAGGTATGTTCTAGGGTCTTCTGAAGTTCCACCTGTATTTGTAATGATCACTACTTACTCGCTACAATTCGCAAAGCACAACTCATATTTATACACAAGAATAAATGTGAAACATTAATAAAGTAAGTTCGTAAAAAATATTGTCGAAAATGGAACTTAAGACTAGTGATTCCAGCACTACACACCATCATTGCAAGATCGTGCAAAAACACATATAAAGAAAAATGCAAAAATTTCTTACATGTTTTAGATTCCAAAGCACCTATCCGAAACTTGGAATTCGAAATCTACCCATTGAAACAGATTCTCCAATTTTGGAACATGGAACCCGCCCCGCACACCTTGGAACCTAAAATCGGACATGTTACCACCACTCAGGTTCTAGGTTTCAGCTTCTATCTTGGAACCATGCTCACCCCTACAAATTGTATTGCCCATGCCATTTTTAATATTGGCCTCAACCCAGCAAAAAAGACCTCATTCTGATGAAGAGTCCCAAGCCCGGCCTCTCTTTGGATTTCTCTCTCTTGTTCTAAAATTTGTGTAAACAAACTCATGCGCGCCCAAGAAGAAAAAGATAAATCACTGAGGCCTGCATTCCCGTGGAGGAGGAGATGCGATTAACTAAACTTGTTCACTCTCTCTCTCTTTTTCATGACTCACTTACCCGGAGAGAGGGGACGAGATTATACCGCATACACACTAGAATGTCCATAAAAGAAATCACTGCAATGGTCATGAGGATGAGGAGATTCGTAGCAACAGTTGCTTCCGAACTTGATCAAGGAGGAAGAGTTCGACGATGATGCACATTGTCTTTATAAAGCTGATTGCGATGATCATAAGGAGCTTTTTGCCGAAGGAGGTGACGTAGGCCTTCTTGAAAACGCGAGGAAAGAGGATTGTAGAAGAGGATTGTGTCAATGCCCGAGGCCTTTTAGTATAAGTGGATCCCAACGACACAAATTAGCATATGGCGGATGGATGAGGTCGGGTGGAGATCCCGCCATAAGCCCTCCTCGGTTCCTTGCTTGGTGATCTTGACAATGTGGTCATTGCACTTGTCAATATCACTAAGCAGAGCATCGAAGATGGCGTGTGGCAGGATTTCATCCTCCACGTGACCCCATCTGTCTGCTACATCCTCATTTGTGTTGTTAGAATCCGCTTGTTCTAACAGGCCTCTAGCATTGATGCCGTCGTCTTTCATAACCCTTGCATTTTGGAGAAGGCTGACATCACCTTCTTCGACAAAAAAGCTCTGGCCAACCATGGCAGTCTGCTTTGAAGGACAATGCTCATGCTCATTCCCACCTTCCTCAATGACGTCTCTCGATGACGTCTCTCGACGTCCATTGTTGTTAAAGAGTGTTGGTGGGATAACCTTCTAACTCACCTCAGTGTTTTCCTACATAGCCTTCTTCTCCAATGGGGCCTTTAATATGGGTGTACAACTCAGAGATCTTACCACAGAGGCTGAGTGCGCAGGGCTGCGTAATCAGCATCGCTGTTAATGGAGTGGTGAATGGAGTGTTATTGATGATGTTCTTATCACTGTACGAGTCGATCACCATGGGCGTGGCCTTCTTGTTGCTTGCAGCAATGGCAGGCATTGCGTGGGAGTTTTTCTACACAGTGATGGACTGAGGAGGAGATGGGATAGATTTTGCGGTAAATACACCAAGTGTAGGTCTGTGATGAGGGAGATGAAGATGCCAAGGGACAATGGGGTCCACTGCGAGGTGATTGAGACATAGATGAGGGGCAGTTAGGGAAATATTTGAAAGGAAGCGGTAAATGGTAGAAGATGGTTGCTTAGAGTATTTAGAGTAATTATACATGATATGAATTAGAACAAAAATAAAATAAAATGAAATGTTTGAATTCTCAGAGAAAAATGTAAGATGTGTATGGAACATGCATAACACATGCATCCTCGGATACTTGTGGCATATGCACAACTCAAGGACGTCAGAGAATGAAACATCTGCCTATGCCTTTAAAGGCATCAACTTGGTCATTCTCTGCTGAGAGAATATGTAGGATCTCTAAAGCTATCACCCTATTTTTTTCCCTCTGCTGTGCTCACTCTGCGCGCCCAAGCACACAGGAAGCAATCAATGGATGTGGAAGAACAGAAACAGCATTTGGAGTCACACCCATTAGCAGTTTCCCAGGAGAAAAAGGCGTCTGCATCGGAGAATGGATTCAAATGAGACGAGAGTTTCTCAGAAAAGAAGCGGCAACTGTCATTGGCCAGGTCATTGGTATCGGTGTACCTGATGATATATTGTTTGCAGGTGATCTCTGTGATGTTTGTGGGTCATCCTTGAGAGGTTGACCATCTTGTAAAAGAACTTGGACCGGTTTCTCCAAGGAGGCCTTTCATGGGAATTTCTGATTCTCCGGTAATTCTCAACCTTTTATCCTTCTCCTAGGTCAGTTTTGGCACAAATCAAAAACTTGCGGGACAGTGATACGAGACAAATGATGGTCATAATCCTTCTTCAGAATCATTAATGGGTTGTCAACCTTTTAATTCTAGTTTATGTTCGTAATATGATTTTTACGATTTCGAAGGGATTACGTTTTCTTATTAATTGGCTCTGACGCTATTCCTTGTACAATGTCAACATGTGTCTACATTTGTCTACATGATTCTGTAGCTTGAAGCAATTATGATGTTTTAGTTTGGTTCATTGCCTGCAATAGCTTCTGGATTTGGTCATTTCTTCACAACCCAAAACTTGAAAGGCCTGTCCTCTCAATCAGGTCCTTTGTACCAACAAGAAGCTATCATTTTTAAACAATGTAAACTCAGTATCTTGTGCTTGTTTCAGCCTGAACACCAGCTCCTTGGTTTACATGATACCTCTGGGGCTCAGTGGTTCAATAAGGTAATCCTAACTGGTTAAGTTTTATTTACTTCAGTAGATCTTGCAAAAGAAGCAGCTATTCCACAGTCCCACATTTTCTTGGCTGAATTTTTGTCAGCACGAGAGTTTCAAATGAATCTGGAATACCCTGAGCAGCCTGTTTGGAAATTATGCTTCCTTAATGATGGTCGCAAGGAAGGCTTGCTTGCAGATACTCTTATGATCTTCGATGGAAGGTCATGAGGCCACCTCTAAAGCACAGAAGAAGTCGTGAACTATGTGGGAGATATGTGGGTACTAATCGCAACTTCCCATTTTTTTGATGACATTCAGTCTGTACTTTCTGTTATACTTCGCTTATTATTGCAGTTCGATGGTGCACGTGACCTAGTTTAACTTTGACTACTTATCCAGATAATTAAGGAGGGAAGATGGAAAATGTGTCAAATCATGCTCAAGTCAAAATTGACTCGTACTTCAACTTATTGATGCTATAAGTTACAGTGTTTACAGGCACTGCAGGAGGATGGGGATGGTACTTTTTCTTCTTTATTTTTTTATTAGTTAGTAGAACATGAATTAGTCCCCTGCAACAGCTACTAGAGACCATCTCAACGTTGACCTGTTCTTCTCCAACCTTTTTAACTGAAGTCTGACATGAACTAGTCTCTAGGAAGTATCAAGACATTGTTACCAGTTTGAACTTCCCCTCTTTGGTGTTTGCCTCTCTCTGGGGGCTAACTTTTAGGCATCAGACTACTTCCCTTGTCCAGGACCACGTCCTGAGTCCGGTCAAATGTCCGCTGTACATGCCGAGATTAGGAATTTCTTTTTATTTTCTTTTCTTCTTCAGCGAGAGCTTCACCGAGAGCACCTTCCTTCGATCTCACCGGAATTTCTTCCCCTCTAACACCTCACCATTGAAATTCACTACCAATGCCGGCGACTATTGTTACTTCGCCCTCATCAGCCGCCAATTATGACGATCAACGGACTGCCGTCCCCTATTCCAGCCATCGAATCAGGCCATCTGAAAATATTGCCGGCGGCCATTTCCCCTCACCGACTGCTATTATGCACATTTCAGCTAACACAGTGAATCCTTAACCGTAGACTTTGCCGGAGAAAGAAAGTCCGGTAAATGCCTCAAGCTCATTGACGATCGATGCTAGGAATCATGACATAAAATAACTGAAGTAGTCCCCTTTACCGCAACGCAATTGAGTACTCACTCGATTTGTACCTCCTCTGTGTTTTTTTTTCTTCCCAAACATTTGGGTGGTAGGAGTTCATGCTCTGTTTCAGATGTATTTCATATACAACAGAGGTAAAGGGGTCTAATTGAGATTTCTGTGAAAATTATTGCTGAATCAGGATCTATCAGTGATATAAACACACTTCATTGTTGTTGTGATAGTCTCAGTATGAGCTTATACTGATGCTAAGATGTTGCACTCTTGCTTCTCGAAATTGAAAATGCCTGAATGAAATCGTATACACATTTGAGAGGCTTCTTCCTAAATCTGAATATCTTGTGGTCTAACATTTGTTCACATCATAATATTTCCGTTCGATTCTCCTTTTCCATTTCTGATTCCTGTGGTTTAGGCTAGGGCTGAGATGTGTATATACCATGCTTGCTTCATTTTCGTTTTACCAAACGTTTTTATTTCGTCTTAGACTTTGGTTTGTTAACCTTTCTTCTGTGTATTGATGTTCCAAGTATGTAAATCTCTGTCATGAGTAGTGTTGCATATTTGAATAAGCCATTGAAGCATATTCTTGGTATTAAGACTTGTATTTTTTTTTTTATAGGAATGGAGTTCAAAAGAGGTCTTAAGTAGATGTAAAAATGTTTTTATGTCGTTCTCCGAATTAAAGTGAGTGCACCGGAAGAGAAGTTCTTGTCGCCATGATGTCAATGTGTGTTTGTTGTTAGTGTTCATTGAGCAATCACCAAGAGAGCAAAAATTAATTAGAAGTTTAGCAAATTTTGTTTGTGTGCTTGAAGCAGAGCATAATGGCTATGCATGTAGGAATGAATGAGGATATGTAAGGATAAGTGTGCGTAGGAAAAGACGAGTTCATGTATCCAAGAAGTACTTTAAAAAAGTGAAAAGGAAGGAAGTTTATTATGTTTTGTACTCTGTTTTTCTGTGATGGTTGGAATAGTAGCTGATGGAAGCACGATACCTTCGTGTGTGTGGTCGTATGCAAGTAATTGAGCATGGCAATTGCTATTGATCTTTTAGTGTACAATCTGTGAAGAATTGCCAATGTCTTCATTGATCTTTTTGGGGGGTTGCTCTCTTCCTCATTGTTTCCAGATGCGTACACAAGAGGTGAGAAAGTTTTCTGGATATGTCTTGGGCTAGATTTCAACCCTTTTATGATGATTTCTCTGCAACTGTAGTTTTCATTTTTACCTCACACCTGCAATACTTTAATTCTGTGATTGGGATGACTAACGAGCGAGGATTTTCATTCCATGATGGTTCGAGGTAACTGATAATCGAGCATACGCGTGGTGCTCTAAGAGCGAGATGTGCTTGCATTATTCTTTAATGAGGTATAGTCTATGTTCCGATGATTTCCCATGGCGGTCCGTGATGGGCATGTGCTCTGGAATTATCGTTCTCAACTTCTATTTCTAAAGGAAGCCAACCCCTCAAGGTGAGACAAAATTCTTGTGCATAGCCTACTGTTACTTTGAATTCTGTGTTGAACATGATCAAAGAGAATTTAGGCTTCTGCGTTTTCTATTTCTCTTATTACTTGATTGCACACTTTCAATGCATTGATTGTTATGTTCGTTTTGGGCTTGGTTAGGATAAACATAGGATCATAACAAACCACCCCCACCCCAAACCCCCAAAAAAAAAAAAAACATTGCATGGACACTTATCGGTTGAGAACTTTAGGACTCATGATTGGTAAAGAGACTGCGTGCACACCTTAGTTGATAAATGGTCAAGTTTAGGTATTGATAGGGCATTAGTTAGATAGCCGATGTAATCAATCCCTGACCCTAGATGTCTGGTTACGTAGGAAGTGAGATATACTCCCATACCTAATTTGGTTTGTAGTAGTCGACCCCAATAGGCTAGTGGCGACTCCTCATACAGATTTTTCTCATAGGGTTAATTGAACTAAATATTGATATCCCAACATCACGCAAGGTATTGGCTTGGGAGAGTCCGCGCTAGAAATTGATAAATTTTTGGATTGACAATCGATGATGTGTTCAAGCCGTCGTCTTGTTGAACCAATTCAAGCTATTTTTCGAGTAAATGCCTCTAAATATATTCTCGAGGGTTGCCCCTTGAGGGTGGGTCGCCGACACCACTACTTGACACAACATGTGGGAATTGGATACTAGCCACCTTGGACAAATGCAATCGTTCACCTTATAAAAGTCATCGACTTGCTCTTCATTTTCTGATAAGATCTTTTAAGCAATTGTCTCTTCACTCTGTTGATTCTGCCAAAAGTGTAAGAAAACTAGTGGATGAAGCAGAACAGGAGCAGCAGAGTCGGCCTTTTAGCAGTTTCTCAGGAAAAGGTGTATGAATCATGGAACGGTTGTAAGAAAGAAGAAATTTTCTTAGAAATGAGGTGGCAACTGCTGTGCCTAGGCCTTTGGTCTTAGTGAACCTAATGATACGTTATTTGCAGGTGATCTCAGTGATGTTTGTTGGTCATCTGGTCGAGCTGGCTCTCTCGAGTGCTTCCATTGCCACTTCCTTCGCAGTATACCCAAAAGCTGTTAGGAAACGGGATAACAATGTATTGCTAGTAAAAATGTATTTCATTCAGATGATGGTTTATACTTCTTTGCCCATGATCCAAAAATCCCAAACATCCAAAACAGTAAAACCTCACATGCTACTGAAACCATACATTCCCAGATTGTGTGCAATTCAAGCTTGGTCTAATTCTGGGTTTTTTCTTTTTCGTACCAGGAAATTGGCTCTGCTTAATCAATTTAATCTTTTTATGTCGACTAGAGACGATATCTAAAAGGGGCTATGTCACACTGCTTCTTGTGCATGAAGGCTTCTCAAAATACCAAACTCTGACGTAGCTTGTCATTAAACGTTGACAAATTACACGGGCATGAATTTGGATATAATGCAGTAAGATAGGCTCAAGAGGATCCATAATTTTGTAGTAAAATTAAATTTGGTTCACTCAAATAAAGTATTAAATGATGAAGATAGATTTATTAGAAACTAACTACATCATTCAAGAATATTTTTTAGATGCTTTCCTCTTATCAATTTTTTTTTAAAATTCCGAACTCAATGGACTATAGATGTTTTAAGGACCAAACAATAGAGAAGCTAATGATCACTGGTAAAATGTGTTGATACCTAAGTTCTGGCTAGTTTATTTAGTTATTTAGTGCATAAGAAAATTAGAGATCGAACCCGACCCCTAGACAAAAATGCCATTTGCATTGTTCCCATTCGCATCTGGTTTGGGTCATGCATCTCACATGCCAAATTCATGACCTCTCCATGACGTTACCAGGGAGTAGTGCATATAGGATCACCTCCTATAGATTGTCAAAAGATGAAGCAATAACACTTGTGGCCGTAATTGCCGGTGAGGTGAGAACAAATGGGCAAATCTTAAGGGGAATGTTTGCTCAAGAGTCCAGGTGGTTCTCTAAAGTGAGTTTGGTTTGAATTCAAAAGAAACCAAGATTGATCCTATCGTGGTTTTCACATATGAAAAATACACAAAAGGAGATTTTTTTTTTTTTTAATGAGGAGTGGGACTCGGGAACTTCTGGTAAGTTGTTGCGAGAAGATAGAATTTCACCACCATTATCGCAGCAGCACCCCTAGGAAATCTTAACAATATCGTGATCTGGTCCCCAGCTGATCCTATTATCACTCGCGGAATTGACTTACATCGGCACTTGACCTTTTCCTTCGCAGTCATAAGCAGTTCGTGAAAGTTCAGCCATTGTTGCCGCCGGCCATCCTCTTTGAGCCATCGAACACATAAGCAAGGTTACTCATTTGCTCGCGCACTTGTTCAGGTATATCCATCCTCTTCCAAGAGCCTGCAGCACGGGGTACATATTTCTCTCTTGTTCCCTTCACATTGTATGCGTATGAAGTTGAGTTTTGCGACTGTCAACACACGTCAGGCCTTTTGCCAAAAGATCTCAACTGCCAACACCAGCATGTATCCTGACTTTTCTTGCCTTTATTTCTTTCGAAGTTGGATTTTGCGCTAACGCAAAGACCCTACATTTTCAGGAACCTGACCATCAATAAGTTTCAACTGAAATTAGTGAGTCTCCAGCAAGGAAGAAATATTATGAAGTTGAATATGGGGAAGTTGATAGAAACATTAAAATGAGCCGCGGTACAAGCACTAGTATGGCAACATCTTCAGATCTGCATCATCTCGTCGGCAGTCATCTCGAAGGTACATATGGACAGAACTTTTCATGTTATGTCTATTTGAGTTGCTGGGAGATTCTTTAGGGGCGTTCATGGTTCATTTTGGTTCAATTTGTACTCCATGTCAGTAACTTATATATCTGGACAAAACCTCAAATATAATTTAAACCAAACCACTTTTACTTGTTATCAATTTGAAACTTTCAACATCAAGGTGAGCTCTGAATAAGTAGGGATTATTTGGAGGTGTATCTTGACAGTTGCGAATTGCGGGAAACACTCATAAATAGGAGCTTCTTCATCGAACAACCGTGACTGAAACTCGATTGAACTCAGATTCATCAGTCTGAGCACTTCATCATCCGCTTACGGCAACAAGATTGAAGCTAAGTTCTCTCTCATTCTCTGACTGTCCTTTTTTTGTTTCAGTCAATAGCATTGTCCTTTTTCTGTCTCAGCTAAGTACCTCTCTACTCTGTTCTTTGAGAAAAAAAGATGAGAGATCTTAACTACTGATTATATGATGATCGTCTGCCATGACATCCTTTTTGTCATTTGAACAGTGTTTGATTACATATGTGCTGATTAGAATATGGATTATGGCTTTAAGGATTTCCCTGTTTGATAAAGACTTTTCATGATGTTTAGTCTTTGAAACTGGAACAACGATGAACAGAGCTAGGTGAACGATGGACAAAGCAAAGAGTTGATCATGTTTCTGTAGGATGTGCAACATGTGTTTGGGCGTAACATAAGACTTAAAAAGGGGAAAAATAAAACAAAGGGAATAAAAATAATAAAATATGCGTATATATGTATATTTTGGTCTTTTTCCAGATGAATAAATAAAAAGAGAAAATGAAAAAACGTAGACAATTATAAAAAACTGAATGATAAAAATCCCATTCCATTAACATTGGATGTGCATTTAAGGAGTAGTTTATATACCTGTTTTTCCTCTTTTGTAGAGTTCATTAGCAATATAATCATTATTAGAGATTAGAATTGAAATTAAACTTAGATTCTATTCGATTTTAGATCACAGGTTTGCTCTCCCGGTACTTAAGAATGAGGCATTGTAATGTTCTTTGCTCGATATTGCATCGAGTTACTTTATCGTATTTCACCTTTTATTCGCTCTTCAGTATTGTTCTCAATGGGCTTGTTTGTGATTGCTTTTATATCATTTTTTGTGTTCTGATTCATTGCTTCTTCAGTATTGTTCTCAATGAGGTAGTAAATCTGGTTACGTAATGAGTTCTTCTCCCATATCTCACTTGGTTTCTAGCTAACTACAATAGGCTAGTGGCAACCTCTTATCCTATAGAATTTACATAGGATTACGAAGTATCAACGTCGTGCAAGCTAAGGGTTTGAGAGAATTCTCGCCAATTGAGGACCCTTGGTCTCCAACTCGACATTACATCTAAACTTTTCTCCCAGGATGGTGGACCGCTTCTAGATGGTCATGAGATGCATAAAGAAGTGATCACCTTTGTAACAAGAAGAATGCACATTCAACATGAAAATGTAAAAATTGATGACATATAAAAAGAATGAAAAAAATACTACAAAATTAGGAGAAGAAAAACAAAAAGAAAATGAGGGAACAAGTCATGAAGGAGGTGAGGAAGCCATGAGAGGAGGCGAGGGAAACTTCGATGGTGTAGAGCAGTTGATCATGAGGGCTAAGCCATCGAGGGTTGGGTCTATGTCAAGTTTGGCATCTTCCAATATTGAAAGGCTTGAAATCACCTTGGAGATTTGGCTTTCATGCCAAAACTTGACAATAGCATGCGTAAACATCTCAGTTGGGATAAATGTCCAACTTGAGTACGCAAGGATGATTTCGGTGCGTCAAATGTCAAGCAGCTATAGATGCAATATTGCCTCTTTGAATGGAGTTTCATTAATCGAATACAAGAATTCAAGTAGAATGCCCTAAGACTTGCAAACAAGACAAAGAAGATGGAAAGGATGTGATTGAGGTACCTTGTAAGTCCAAGACTCGGAGTATCTATGCAGACAAGTAGAAGCTATCAAAGATCATCATCAAATTGCAATTTCTATACTAGAGTAGAGTCGAAAGATTTGTGCAACAAGTTATTGTCCGTAGACTGCACAACTCATTATCCATAAAAGAAATTTGACTTCAAATGCAAATGTCCATTCTTATTCTTGTTCATTTAGGGCTTCCTCTTGCCCCTTACATGTTGTCAAGATCTTAAGATCTACGCCTCTGGATGTAATTTTAAAGGCCATGAAGTATTTTGTTCATTTGTACATGTTTCTTCATCGCCCTTCTTTCTAACAAAGATTAATCAGATCATGCAATATGTTATACAATTTATCACGTGTATCTTGAAGCTGATCAATGCTATTGAGATACAACTTTACCTTCCAATTCCATAAAAAAAAAATCCCAAAATACGTCAAATTCTTTGTGAAACAATACTCCACACAGACTACACAAAATTTAATCCTCCCCATCTAAATCATCATAATAGACTCGAAAATTCGAACACTTTATCCATACCTTGGATTTTGATAATGGTATCTTCACAAACTCCTCAGTTCGTCTCTTCCTAAGTGAATGATTTTCTTCCCAAGAGTCCTTCCCACCGTGGCAAACTAAAGCAATCTCTACCATGAATATATCAAAATTCTAGATGGAAAACTCTCCTTGATCCCTGACTAAAAGTCCTTTTAGAAATTGTATGCTATGTGTTTGGCGCAAGCATAGCAATGTGCGACACTAGGAAATTTCAGCGAGGCTAATGAAAAGTGTATGGCCGAACTAAATGGTGAGTCGGGGCTCAGATGGACGAAATAAAAAAGTCCCAACCACTTTGTTAAAGACTTCTTATCCACAAAGGAATTGACTTTTCTGAGAAATTTTTGTTGACTTTTTTCCTTTGAACATTCATGATAATAAAACCCTTTTTGTCCTCGTTCACGTTAGCACACGTTGATCAGTTCATTCGTGTTTATTTACCCTAAATATCCTAACAAAAGCAGCCACTTTTACCAAATACCACTTACCTTATAATTATTTCCCTCTCGCCGTGGCCTCCATTGCATCATTATCGACCCCATTATTCCTTTGCATTTCTATCCCTCGTCGCAGACCTACAATTGATGTACTTACTGAAAAATTGCCACATCTCCTACGGCGTCCGCCCCTGCGTTTCTGGCATTATCATGTAGAAGAACACCTTATTCAACAAAAAAAAAAAAAGGTCATTGATGACTCTCCACTCATCACCCTATCGAAGGCAACACCAATTGCATACCCCTGCATGCACCTTCACAGGAAGATCTCTGATCTATACACCTACATGATCAACCCCATCTCGATGAAGAAGAAGGTAATGTAGGACAACACTGAGGCCATGAACATGGCGACTGCTCACATGAGTTTCGTGTGGTTGCGGTGGCCGATGATAGTTAGACACATTCTGAGAGAGGCAAGTAAGAAGATCGTGTTGCTAATGCTAATTCTCATAGCAACAACTGCCTCCTAACTCGGTCAAGGAGGAAGAGTGCGATGATGATGAACGCCGTCTTTACGAGGTCAAATGCAATTGCCCAGAGGAGCTTCTTGTTGGAGGACGTGACGTGGGCCTTCTTGAAAATGCAAGAGCTGTAGAGTACGATGACGTCGATGTCAAAGGCTTTTTAGTATAAGTGGATCCCAACGGCGCAAATGAGCATGTGGCACACGGATGAGGTTAGATGGAGGAGATCTCGCCATAAACCCTCCTCAGTTCCTCGTTTGGTGACGTTGACAACGTCATCGTAGGACTTGTTAACGTCACCAAGCGAAGCATTGGGGATGGCGTGTGGCAGGATTTCATCCTCCACGTGACCTCGTCCGTCTGCCACATCCTCATCTATGTTGTTAGAATCTCCTTCTTCTAACAGGCCTCTGGCATCAACGATGTCGCTCTTTACAACCCTTGCATTTTCGAGAAGGTCAATATCACCTCTTTCGACAAAAAGCTCCTCGGGACTATTGCTGTCTGCTTCGAAAGGACGATGTTCATCCTTGTTGCCACCTTGCTCAATGTTGTTATATGCCTATTGGCAAGTTTATTTACCATCATAGAATGTAGAATTCAAGGAGATTTTTTTCATCTCACCTTTCCTTACATGCATTTGGAGTAACCCCTGTTAGCAGTTTCCCATGAGAAGAAGGCGTCCGCGTCGGGGATTGGATTCAAGAAAGACTAGATTTTCTCAAAAATGAAGCGGCAACTGTCATTGGTCACGCCATGAGCAATGGTGAACCTGATGATATATTGTTTGCAGGGGATCTTCGTGATGTTTGTTGCTGCCAGTTTCCGACGCTTCCATGGCCATGTCCGTTGCTTCGTGACTAGCTTTAGTATGTTGGTAAGACACAACAATTGTGACGCCCGGGAAATTCGAATTTTGTAATTTTTCCGAATTCAATAAAAAGGAAGTGAATTGAATTTTAGTCGGTGCAAATTTCGGATCACAAGGACTAAAGTGATGAATTTTGGACGATTCCCGAAATGTCGTTCGATTTCGATTGGGTCTCGAAATCGTGATCACTTGCGACTTAGGATTTCTAATCCTCGCACCTAGACTTATTCTAGATCGAGTCTAATCCGTGAAAATCCAAATTTTATTCCCAATCGGTTGAGCCAAAAATTCGTTCGGTCTCAATTTATCGATTACCAAATTGCGCTCCAATAATTCACTAAAAGACAAGATATTTAAAATATCTTGTGGGCCCCACCTCCATTAATTCCCCAACCACCAGTCCAACTGGTCAACCTTCTCTCTCTCTCTCCTCCCTCTCTTCTCTCTCCCGTCTGCCCTTTTCCCCCTCTCCCACTCCTCACACCCGTACGTTTCCTCCTATTCCTTGGCCATTTTTGTGCGACCACAGCCCCGACCCATCACCTCCGACCATCAGCCATCTCCGCCCACCACCGCGCCTTGGTCCGACGGCCGCACGCTTCCGCAGAGCCGCCAGACAGCCGCCCGAATTCCCCTTAGCACGCCTACTGTTTCGGGTTCGGTGGATTGTGGAAGCTGCTGCAGCCCTTGCCGCCACTTCCAGCCCACCGCCAGCCCACCACTCCGTCCCCCTACCGACCCTCGCCCACTGTCTCGACCGTCGCACATCGCCACAGGGCCGCCGGACAGCCCCTAGGAACCGCGACACCTCGTCCGCCCTGTTTTGTGCCTTGTTTTCTATCGCCTTCCGGGTCGCGACGGTTCCAGCCGCTTTCCGCCGGTCATCGACCACCCCAGCAACCATCAACGACCCCTTGACGTCCCCCAAGGTCACCGGAAGTCGATCGCCGCCCGTAGAGCTCGGATTGAGCCCCGGCCGACCTCCCTGTTTTGACCCCGAGCCTCCCCTATTTTGCGCCGGTTCGGCCGCCGCCGTTCGCCTTCTTCGGCAGTCCGCCGCGGCCACTAGCCGCCACCCGGAGCCACCTCGAAGACCCTCGACCGTGGCCGAACCTTTCCCCAGCCCTTGCACCACCCGAATCACCCCAAAACAGCCCCCGACGCCACTCTTGTCATACTCTATTTTCCTCTACCCATCACTATTCTCGCCATGTTCACCGTCGGCCGCCAGCCTCCGGCCACCAGCCGCCGTCCCGAGTACCGTGCCGCTATCCCGAGTATTATCGCCTCATTGGACCGCCCTTGGCCAAGTCCGAACTTGGAGTTTAAGTTGGATCACGGGCCGCCTTTAATTGTCGCCGGGCGGGGCCGCGTTCGTGTCGCCGTCGCTCGAGTTGAGACCGCCCGAGCTAGTTAAAATTGTGAGTTAGCCCCTAACTCTTGGTTAGGACGCTAATTGCGTTCGGATTAGATTAATTAGTTAATTAGGGTGTTTAGGTAGTTTAATTACGGTCGGATTAGTTCGGGACTTGGTTTAGGATAAATAATCGTAATTAGTTAAGATTAGTCAATTAGCTAGGTTGTTTGTGGCTAATTGTGAGTAGAATTGATTGATTGCATTGGTTGATCGCGAGCGAGCGATAGGTCGAAGAAGAGCGCGCGATTGACTTTCAATGGAAATTGAAATTAGAATTAATGATCGATTGGCTGCAATTAACTAATTGATTTATGAATTGTTCGTGTGAACGCCGATTGATTGTTGATTGCCGTGGGGGTCCGATTAGAGGATAATCGCCCCAAATTGATTGGTTTGTCGGTCGAGCTAATTGCGCATTCATGTGACCGCGTATGAGATCAAATTGCATGATTTTGCACGAAAACGGCCTTGGGCGAAGTATTTGAACATGCGAGTGTGAGCATTCGACCTAATTCCAAGAAATGAACCGACGGTTGTCGAAGTGTTTGAGTGGTCACATAATAGGATAATTCCGACAATCATTGTCTTCGATTGGTCGGTCTTAGCATTCATTGTCTTCGATTCTTTGGATGCGCATCGCTCATTGTCTTACGGCTGTACGTTTGCCGGTCGTAGCTTGTGAATGGCCGAAACCTTTTTAGGATTCCCATTAGTTCCATGCCGTGTCGACAATCATTGTCTTTTGGTTGGTCGAGCGGAGTCACATGGATTATCGAAGCCGTCGCCGGAAGTAAGGGACGATACCGGTCTCGCCAGGAGAGCACCAACCGACTAGTGTCTTTGGACCTACGGGTCGTTGTTAATAATAAATGGACTACATGTGGTGTCCCGTGCATGCAAGTGATGTAATGCTTTGCCAATGGATTGAATTGATTTGATTGGTTGATTTGTTGAGTCAAGTCTGCATCGCATTATGTGTGGCCTAGAAGGTAACCTTGCATGTGGTTGAAATATCTGCTCTATGCTTGATGTGATTGATTGTTAGGATGTTTGAGCGAATCAACGTCCTAATCGGGCTTAGGCGTTGACTCACCGAGATTAATTTCTCACCCCGTCATTTAACCATTTTAGGTCCCAAGTGATGGAGCTCGTGATGTTAGGGCATGGTGATCGAGTAGGATTTTTGGAGTAGATGAAGGTTTAACCTTACCCGACCATATATCATTTTAAGGTCCTAGTGAGCCGCCCCGAAGAATGGGGTTGTATAGGTTTACTGTAGCTCGTAAGGTTAAAATTCATCTCGCTTTCTGGTTTATAAAAGAAATGATTTTTGTGAAATGACTATATTGATTTTCCTACTATACTATCCATGCTAATCTTGTTGTTTGGGAGTGTTGCATGTTCCGCATGCGCCTTTATTGTCGTAGGTCGATAGCCTACAAAACGCTAGCATTCATGACCCGAGGCGAGATTGGTAGGGATGTCGTGGGCCGGGGATCGGGCGTGACATCCCCGCCCGGTGGTATCGAGAGGAAGGTCGGCTGATTCATCCGGTCATTGGCCTGGGAGTAATAAGGAACGATAAAAATTGGGATAGTTAGTGGGTTAATAACCGTTGTGCATGTGATTGTTGTTATGGATTTGAATTGTGGGGCCGCCTTCGACCGCTTGCTATGGGGTGTGCGGGACTTCGTACTTTATCCGCAAGATGAGTGAACGCGGTAGAAGAGCATCCCGAGGACTCGAGGTAGGCACGTCGGGCGGGGATCCAACGATCGCCGAGATCTTGGAAGAAGAAAGAGCACCACGTCTTTGCTAGGCTGTTAGAGAATACCCGAGGATAGACGGGATTCTACAAGCGCCGGGAGCGCTAGAAAATCCGATGGGACATCGAGATAAGGAACCAAGCTGCTGCGGCTGAAGCGTGGCAAGATAACCCGTTGACCGGGAACGGGAATGAGGGGCGCCGGGCGTAGAAATTCGTGGAGCAATTCTTGAAACCGAAACCGCCCGAGTTCTCCGGGAGCGGAGACCTTGAATCTGCCACCTCATGGATTGAGAAGTTAGAGAAGGCGTTTGCCCTGCCGAGGTGTGCGAGGAGGATAAGGTTACTCCGGCCGTTTATCAATTGCGGGGAAATGCAAGTACCAGGTGGAGAGCTTCAAAGGATAGAGTCTTCCCTAAGAGCATGGCCCCGATGTGGGATGCCTTCATAGAAGCATTCAATGAAAAGTATTTCTCGGATACCGTCGGGGAGCGAAGATGGCGGGATTCGTCCGCCTGCGCTGGAATCGATTGACCATAGACCAATATGAGGCCAAATTTGCTGAGCTGTCCAAGTATGCCCCGAGACCGGTTGAAGACCCCGTGGATAGGGCTAGAAGGTTTAGAGATGGGCTGAAGCTCGAGATCGGGAGTGTCTTGGTACCATTCAACCTGAAGGATTATAATGATCTCTATGAGAGAGCTCGAGATGGTTGACCAAGATGCGCGAGAAAGGGTGCCGCATCCGGATCGCGGTTCGCGCCCTCGAGTAGGTTTGATAAACGGCAAGGGAAGAGGCCGATGCAAGGTAATAGATTCAACATTCCGCCCAATCGCCGAGGAGCGATTAGTAAGCCGATGCCTCGCCAAGATGATATCTGCCGCCTATGTAACCGAGGCATGGGTCTTTCTATGTCCGATGCGTGGAACCTGCTTTGGATGTGGCGGCGGGGCCATCTTGTGAGGAACCGCCTGCAGAGGCAACAAATAAGGCTGCCGGGAGGCAGCTGGAAGGATTGCGCTACCGAATAACCGAATAGACCTCGGGCGCAAGGACGAGTATTTACGATCACCCGAGAAGAGGCAAAGGATTCGCCAACCGTTACAGTACGGTCCTTCTACGAAATAGCGTAGCTTATGCTTTGTTGGACCCTGGTGCTACGCATTCTTTTGTTGCGGATCAATTCGTTAAGCTGTCTGGTTTAAATGTGGTACTATTAGATGTTGTTTTCAATGTGTCTACACCTTTAAAGGATAATGTGGTAGCTACGGTAGGCGTCCTGGCGTAGACTAGTAGTAGATGGTCATGAGAGTAAGATAGATCTTATTGTACTTTGGAGATGTACGATTGTGATCTAATCGTGGCCATGGATTGGTTGACGAAGCAAAGGGCTACGATGGATGCTATCGTAAAGCTGTTCGATTTAAGCCATTGGATGGGGCTAGTTTTGAATTTGTGAAAAATTGTGGAGGAACCTCGATTGTAGCGATTTCGTTCTTTGGAGGCGACTTGTTTGTTGGAGAGTGGTTGCTAAGGTTATTTGGCTGCGGTAGTGGATACGTCTGTAGAGGAAAGGAAGTAAGAGGATATTACTATAGTATGTGAATTTTCAGATGTTTTCCCCAAGAGTTGCCTGGATTGCCGCCGGAAAGAGAAATAGAGTTCGTGATTGAGTTAGCTCCTAGGACGGAGCCCGATCTCTAAGGCGCCGTATAGGATGGCGTTGTCGAACCGAAGGAACTCAAGGTTCACATGCGGGAGTTGTTGGATAAAGGGTTCATTCGCCCTAGTGCATCACCTTGGGGAGCGCCGGATTCTATTTGTGAAGAAGAAGGATGGGTCGTTGCGTTTGTGCATCGACTACAGTAGAAATTGAATCAAGTGACGATCTAGAACAAGTACCCACTAACGAGGATTGATATCCGTTCGACCGATTATAGGGAGCATTGGTATTTTTCAAGATTGATCTACAGGACGGGTTATCATCAATTGAGGATCGGGAAAGAGGATATACCGAAGAGCGACATTCAAGACGCGTTATGGGCATTATGAATTCACATGATGCCATTTGGTTTAACGAATGCTCCTGCTGCTTTTATGGATATGATGAACGAGGGTGTTCAAGGAATATTTGGATAGATTCGTCATAGTGTTTATAGACGATATCTTGGTATACTCGAAAAGTCCTAAGGACCATGAACAACACCCGAGGATAGTGTTGGAGACTCGAGAATGCATCGAGTTGTTTGCCAAATTCGGTAAGTGTGAGTTTTGGTTGGCCGTGTGGCGTTCTTAGGCCACGTAGTTTCGGGTGAAGGAATTGCAGTGGATCCGTCTAAGATTGAAGCGATCATGGATTGGCCAAGACCGACCACAGTGACGGAGATCGAAGCTTTTTGGGATTGGCGAGGCTACTATAGACGTTTCGTGGAAAGATTTTCTACCATTGCCTCTCCTATGACCAAGCTATTGAAGAAAGACGTAAAGTTTGAGTGAACAGGATAAGTGCGAGCGTAGCTTTCAAGAGTTTAAGCATAAGGCGACTACGGCTCCCGTGTTAACGATTCCGTCCGGTCCTGGAGGTTTTGAGATTTACAATGACGCGTCTCTCGAGAGATCTAGGTTGTGTCTTGATGCAATATAGAAGGGTTGTAGCGTATGCATCTCGCCTTGAGACCGCATGAGTTGAACTATCCGACTCACGACACGGAGTTGGCTGCGGTTGTGTTCGCCCGAAGATTTGGAGGCATTATCTTATTGGGGAAAGTTTTTAGGTGTATATTGACACCGAGTCCGAAGTACTGTTCTCTCGGAAGAAGTTGAACATGAGGTAGCGTCGATGGATGGAGCTACTTAAGGATTATGACTGTGATCCGGGCAAGGCGAATAAGGTTGCGAGATGCCTTGAGTAGAAAATTAGTGATTGCTCAATTATGTGTTCGTGAGTGGCGTTTGCTTGAGCAAGTGAGAGACTCGGACTTCAAATTGGAGATAAGTCGTTTGTCAAGTCTTGTGGCTACATTGAGGATTGAGCCGAAGTGCGGACTAGAATCAAGACCCTGCAATCGACGGACCCCATTATTCGGAAGATCCTTCAAGAGGATTCAGCTAAACGAAGGGTCGATTTTCAAGTGGCCGAGGATGGGATATCAAGTTTCGACGACGTTTGGTCGTGCCACCGATGAAAGTCTAAGGGAGGATATCTTATCCGAGGCGCATCGTAGCGGTTTAAAGTATCCACCTTGGAAGTACGAAGATGTATCAGAATTTGAAGCAACATTATTGGTGGAATGGTATGAAGGCGAGATATAGCCAAGCATGTGGCTAAGTGTTTGACTTGTCACGGGTCAAAGCGCAAAGACTGTAAACCTGGGAGGATCGCTGCAGACCTTTGGAAATTCCAGAGTGGAAATGAGAGCATATCACGATGGACTTCGTGATGGGATTGCCAAGGAGTCAAAGAGGACACGATTCAATCCGGGTTATAGTTGACAGATTGACGAAATCGGCGCATTTTATTCCAAGTAAGAAAAGACTTCGCTTTGGACAGATATGCGGATTTATATGTAAGGTATATTGTGAGACCGCATGGAGTGCCACCGACGATCACCTCGGATCGTGATCCCAAGTTCACCGCCACATTTTGGAAGAGTTTGCAAACCGCTTTGGGAACGAAACTACGATTCAAGTACATCCTACACCCGCAGACAGATGGCCAATCCGAAAGGACGATCCAGACTCTAGAGGACATGTTGAGAACCCGTGTCTTGGATTTTAAGGGCGATTGGGAAGAACAGATTGCATTTGGTTGAGTTCGTCTACAACAACAGTTTTCAGCAGAGTATCGGGATGGCACCATTTGAAATGTTGTATGGTAGAGCGTGTAGGACGCCGTTTGTTGGGATGAAGTAGGTGAAAGGAAGATCACCGGTCCTGAGTTAGTGGAGCAGTCTATGGAAGCTGCCAAGGTCATCGAGAACAGAGCGAGGACGGCTCAAAGTCGTCGAAAAGGTTACGTAGATAGGAGGCGCGGACCTCTGGGAATTCCAAGTCGGCGATCATGTCTTTCCCAAGGTATCGTCTATAAGAGGAACATCTTGTTTTGGCAAGAAAGGGAAACTAAGCCCTAGGTATGTTGGGCCTTTCTAGATTTTGGAGCGGATTGGAAATCGGCATATCGTCTTGTGTTGCCACCAAGATTGGCTCAGTGCATAATGTATTCCACGTGTCGATGTTAAGGAAGTATGAGCCGGACCCCGCTCATGTGCTTAGTTAGGAAGAAATTGAGTCGATGAGCGAGCTAAGTACGTGGAACGTCCAAATGGGATTATGGATAGGAAAGAACATGTGCTCCCGGAGCAAGACGATTCAGTTGGTCAAGGTGGTTTGGCAACACCATAGGACCGAAGGAGCTACTTGGGAGAACGAAGAAATTATGAGAAGTAGCTATCATTATCTTTTTGAGAAGTTGTAGATATACTTGTAATTTCGGGGATGAAATTTTCTAAGGTGGGGAGAGTTGTGACGCCCGAGAAATTCGAATTTAGTAATTTTCCCGAATTCAATAAAAAGGAAGTGAATTGAATTTTAGTTGGTGCAAATTTCGGATTGCAAGGACCAAAGTGACGAATTTTGGACGATTCCCAAAATGTCGTTCGATTTCGATTGGGTCTCGAAATCGTGATCACTGCAACTTAGGATTTCTAATCCTCGCACCTAGACTTATTCTCGGACCGAGTCTAATCCGTGAAAATCCAAATTTTATTCACAATCGGTTGAGCCAAAAATCCGCTCGCTCTCAATTTATCAAATTACCAAATTGCGCTCCAATAATTCATTAAAAGACAAGATATTTAAAATATCTTGTGGGCCCCATCTCCATTAATTCCCCAACCACTAGTCAAACCGATCAACCTTCTCTCTCTCTCTCTCCTCCCTCTCTTCTCTCTCCCCGTCCGCCCTCTTCCCCCTCCCCGCCGCTCACACCCGCATGTTTCCTCCTCTTCCTTAGCCATTTTTGTGCGACCACGGCCTCGAGCCATCACCTTCGACCACCAACCATCTCCGCCCGCCACCGCACCTTGGTCCGATGGCCGCGCGCTGCCACGAGACACCAAACAGCTGCCCGAAGTCCCCTTAGCGTGCTTGCTCTTTTTGGGTTCGGTGGGCCGTGGAAGCTGCTGCTCGCTGCCCTTGCCGCTTCCCGGCCACGGCCAGCCACCGATCCGTCCCCCCTACCGACCTTCAGCCACTGTCTCGACCGTCGCACATCGCCACATGGCCGCCGGACAGCCCCTAGGAACCCCGGCCCCTCGTTTGTCTTGTTTTGTGCCCCCGTTTTCTGTCGCCTCCGGGTCTCGACGATTCCGGTCGCTTTCCGCCGGGTCGCCGACTACCCCCAAAGAACCGTCAACGACCCCTTGACGTCTCCCAAGGTCACCGGAAGTCGGTCGCCGCCCGTAGAGCTCGGATTGAGCCTCGGCCGACCTCCCCTGTTTTGACCCCAAGCCTCCCCTGTTTTGCGCCGGTTACGGCCGCCTCCGGCAGTCTCCGCCACCGCTACCGGCGCCACCCGAGCCACCTCGAAGACCCCCAATCGTGGTCGAATCTTTCCCGATCCCTTGCACCACCCAAACCACCCCAAAACAGCCCCTTACGCCCACTATCCTGCTCTGTTTTCCTCTCGCCTAGTCACTGTTCACCGCAGGCCACCAGCCTCCGTCCCGAGTCCCGTGCTACCGGCCTCCGTCCCGAGTCCCATGCCGCTGTCCCGGAGTATTGTCGCCTCATTGGACCACCCTTGGTCAAGTCTGGAACTCGAGTTTAAGTTGGATCACGGGCCGCCTTTAATTGTCGCCGGGCCGGGCTAAGTTCGTGTCGCCGTCGCTCGAGTTGAGACCACCCGAGCTAGTTAAAATTGTGAGTTAGCCCCTAACTCTTGGTTTATGAATTGTTGGTGGGAATGCCGTATTGACCGTTGATTGCCGTGGGGGTCCGATTAGAGGATAATCGCCCCAAATTGATTGGTTTGTCGGTCGAGCTAATTGCGCATTCATGTGACCACGTATGAGATCAAATTGCATGATTTTGCACGAAAACGGTCTTGGGCCAAATATTTGAACATGCGAGTGTGAGCATTCGACCTAATTCCAAGAAATGAACCGGCGGTTGTCGAAGTGCTTGAGTGGTCACATAATGGGATAATTCCGACAATCATTGTCTTCGATTGGTTGGTCCTAGCATTCATTGTCTTCGATTGCTTTGGATGCGCGTTAGTCATTTTCTTACGGTTGTACGTTTGTCGGTCGTAGCTTGTGAATAGCCGAAGCCTTTTTAGGATTCCCGTTAGTTCCGTGCCGTGTCGACAATCATTATCTTCTGGTTGGTCCAGTGGAGTCACATGGACTATCGAAGCCATCGCCAAGTAAGGGACAATGCCTGGTCCCGCCAGGAGAGCACCAATCCGACTAGTGTGCTTTGGACCTATAGGTCGTTGTTAATAATAAATAGACTACGTGTGGTATCCCGTGCATGCAAGTGATGTAATGCTTTGCCAATGGATTGAATTGATTTGATTGGTTGATTGTTGAGTCAAGTTTGCATCACATTATGTGTGGCCTAGAAGGTAAGCTTGCATGTGGTTGAAATATCTACTCTATGCTGATGTGATTGATTGTTAGGATGTACCGAGCGAATCAACGTCCTAACCGGGCTTAGGCGTTGACTCACCGAGATTAATTTCTCATCGCATCGTTTAACCATTTCAGGTCCCAAGTGATGGAGCCCGTGATGTTAGGGCATGGTGATCGAGTAGGATTTTTGAGAGTAGATGAAGGTTTAACCTTACCCGACCATATATCATTTTGAGGTCCTAGTGAGCCGCCCGAAGATTGGGGTTGTATAGGTTTACTGTAGCTCCGTAGGGTTAAAATTCATCTACTCGATTTATAAAAGAAATGATTTTTGTGAAATGACTGTATTGATTTTCCTACTATACTATCCCCGCTGATCTTGTTGTTTGGGAGTGTTGCACGTTCCGCATGCGCCTTATTGTCGTAGGTCGATAGCCTACCTGGGACGCTATCATTCATGACCTGAGGCGAGATTGGTAGGGATGTCGCGGGCCCGAAGATCGGGGAGTGACAACAATTCTTCCTGTTAATCTTTAGATAAACCAATTAAGAGCTGAAAGATTTTTTAAGAATCAAAAGGTAGCATCATTCTATGTCACTTCCATAAAAGTTTCCTTCCATGCTGTTATTTATCTTGGACGAAGTATAGAGGCACTTCTAATATTGACATGAACGTAGGAGTTCTTTTTCCTGTAGAATAAATAGAGTCTACCGATTGTTGGATCAATTAAGACTGCTTGCGCTCCTGCTTTCCAAGTACAATGAATAGATTGCTTGTCTATTAACCGTAGCTCCTTGTCAGACTATTGTACTTTGACAAAATTTGATCCACTAGACATGTAATCTCTCAATAAGCTTAGTGTGCTAAATGGGTGATTTTCACCCCTCTAGCTAGGTTTAGGAATGCCAAGATTGGAAACTTAATGTTGCTGTTTGTCATATATTAGGACATTTGTTAACTGCTCCTAGAAGAGATTGTTCAGTGGCACTAGTCTGAACATGAATGTTCAAATTCTTCCACTGGATAAAGGTTGAATTAACTCTGGCAAAATAGTCCTGATGCTAGTGACGAACTTCTTGAATTTCATTTTTGGACATCTATGAATTGCTACAAACATCATCTCATAGATTCTTGGTCCATAACAGATAACAATGGCAAGTGCATTCGATACATGTTGCGATCAGTCTTATGGAGCTAACGAATACCACATGCTTGGTATCCACAAGTAGACGGCCATGATGGTTCTTCTATTAGCTGGCATTCCACTCGCTATCATTTGAGACAACGCGAGACAAATCCTTCTCTTCTTCAAGCAAAATCCTCAGATAACGGCGGAGGCAGGATCCCAAGCTCAGTTCATGATCCCTAGCATTTTCCCAAATGCGCTCCTGCAGTGCCACGTTAGGTTTCTATAGACGCTGAACAATGTCGTTTCAGTAATGGTCAGTTCAGGAATCACTAGATTGCTGCATATTTTCATATGCTGGTTTTTGGTGTTCAAGTTTGGACTAGGAAACGAAGGTGCTGCTTTGGAAAATGCTATCTCGTATTGGATAAACATGCTGTTACTGGCAATATATGTTAGAAATTTACCTTTTGTAGAAAACTTAGAACGGTTCTCCAAGGAGGCCTTTCATGGGATTCTCGAATTTCTGAAATTAGCAATTCCTTCTGCTGTCGTTCTCTTGTAATTCTCAAGCTTTTATGCTTCCTACTAGTTCAATTTGGGCACACAAAAAAAAATCCATGAAAGATCAAAAACTTACGGGACAGTTTGCGAGACAAATGATGGTCATATTCCTTCTTCGGAATCATTAATGGGCTGTCAACCATTTAATTCTAGTTTATGTTGGTGAAGTGATTTTACGACTTCAAAGGGATTACATCTTCTTATTAATTGGTTTTGACGCTATTCTTTCTACAGTATCAACATGGGTCTTCATGAGTCTGTATCTTGAAGCAATTATGATGTTTCTGTTTGGTTCATTGCCTGCAACAGCTCGGAGATTTGGTCATTCAAATGATGGTCTATTATCAGGATTTCTTCCCAAACCAAAACTTGAAATGCCAGTCCTCTCAATCATGTGCATCAGAACACCTGCTCCTTGGATTACGTGATACCTCTAGGACCCAGTGGTGCAGTAAGGTAGTCCTAACTAGTTAAGCTTTATTTACTTCAGTAGGTTCTTGCAAAAGAAGCAACTATTCCACAGTCCCACACTTTCTTGGCTCTATTTTTGGCAGAAACAGCAGAGTCGGCCTTTTAGCAGTTTCTCAGGAAAAGGTGTCTGACTCATGGAACGGAGTTACGAAAGAAGACATTTTCTTGGAAATGAGATGGCAACTGCTATTTCCAGGGATTTTGATATTAGTGAAGCTAATGATACATTGTTTGTAGGTGATCTCAGTGATATTTGTGGGTCCCTAGGAGAGCGGGCTCTCTTGGGTGCTTCCATTGCCACTTCCTTTGCTTCTGCGACCAGCTTTAGCTTCTTGGTAGTTATAATACTTCATCCTATTTTGATTAAACTGGGTGGATGAGCCATTCCTTTAACGAACCGCATTTCTGGGAGCATTAAGTCACACCAACACTACAAAAAAACAAGGATTTAGCCACGAAAAATTAGCGACGAAAATAATTCGTCGCTAATTTGTGACGAAACTAGAGACGAAAAAAACATTCGTCAGCTATTTGCGATGAAAATAGCGACGAAAAATTCCGTTGCTAATTAGCAACGAAAATAGTGACGAAAAAATTTTCATCGCTAATTGGCGACGAAAATAGCGACGAAAAAATATTCGTCGCTAATTTGCAACGAAAGTAGCGAGGCAAACAGGATTCGTCGCTAAATTAGCGACGAAAAAGTGATTCGTTGCTAATTTTAGCAACGAAAAACTAATTCATCACAAATATTGCAACGAAAGAGAGATTCGTGGCAAAATTAGCGACGAAAAACTGATTCATCGCAAAATTACGGACATTGGTTTAGCCACGAATCATATTTTTGTCGCTAAATTAGCGACGAATTCCATTTTCGTCGCAAATTTTGCGACGAACATGGTTTTCGTCGCTAATTTAGCGACAAAAAAAAAATTGCGTCGCTAAATTTGCGACGAAAAAAGTGATTCGTCGCTAATTTAGTGACTAATATTTTGTTTTCTAGTGACGAATGTGGTTTTCATCGCTGTCCACCAACTTCTTTTCTTCATTAATTTATACAATTAACGATAAAATTTGCAATTTTCATCGGATTAACCACGTTCTACTATAAATAAGTCAAGCAAATATTTGGGTAAGTGTTTTTTACATGGTTGTTTTTTTCAATTTCAAAGTAATTGTCTGGTCACCAACATAATTTAATTTTTATAATTTTATGATTTTAATGAAGAGTATTAAACGTTAGATATGATATTTTTAATATTTTATAAATCTTTAATTCGTATGCGGCACAATGCAAAAAGATAGGACTTGGATATATAATAAGAACTTACCCGAATGTCAAGGATTGACCGATGAGTTTCGTATTGGGTTGAAATAGTTTCGGACTTTGCTCCCAAATACAAATTATTTCTCAATTACATTGCTACTATTGATCCTAATTACATATCATTCCGTATTTTCAATTATCTTGATTGATTTCTATGCTTGATGTATAATAAGACAACGCTTGTGCTCATTTCTATTTCTATGCTAATGGTCATTTTTTTTATAGTCTGCGATCAATATTTGCTTGTGATACATAGGTGTTGATAACTTTAAGAGGTGACTACATAGTAGTTCTAAGAGGTGACTCAACTTTAAGAGGTCGTTTTCCAAAGGCAAGGATGAGATCTTCATAGAAATTGTTTTCGAGTGGCGATACATTTTAAGAAGTTTCGGATCGTGACATCTATTTTTTATGCATTCGGGAGACCGATGCTTCTATTTCCGTTCTTGGTGAGATGGTGCATGGATAATCTGTCCCTTTTCTTACTAATTATATGTAATTATTATTATTATTGTGACGTATGTTATTTTTGTTGTCATTATTACTATTATTAATAATATTGTTATTATCAATATTATTGTTGTTATTATTGTTGTTGTTGATTATTGTTATTGTCATTATTAATGTTATTCTTGTTGTCGTTATTACTATTATTATTATTGTTTTTGTAGTGTAAACAAGAACGAAGTAGTACATGTATGCAAAAATCAAATCATGCAAGGGAAACACTACAAAAAAAATAAGGTTTTAGCCAAGGAAAATTAGCAATAAAAACAAATTCGTCGGTAATTGGCGATGAAAGCGATTCGTCGCAAAATTAGCGACAACATCATCGCACAACAAGCAATTCAAGTATATTATGCATCATATCCTAGCTTGAAACATGATAAAGCGGATTGGTGGGCTGTATGTAAAACCAAAGCACGAAGAAAAATCGAGGAACACCTTGGAAGGATACAAGACATGAAGAAGATGAAGATCAAGATCAAGACGAAGACGAAGGTGAAGAGAAGATGATCATGAAGATGAAAATTAGGATTTTTTAGACTTTTTACTAATTATGTGTAATTATTATTATTATTATTGCGACGTATATTATTCTTGTTGTCATTATTACTATTATTAGTAATATTGTTATTATCATTATATTGTTATTATTATTGTTGTTGTTGATTATTATTATTATTGTTGTTATTATTATTGTAATAGGTCGTCGAAAATTTCGTCGCTAAATGGAAACAAATCACACGATTTAATTGTTATTATCATTATTATTGTTATTATTATTGTTGTTGTTGATTATTATTATTGTTATTATTATTAATGTAATAGGTCGTCGAAAATTTCATCGCTAAATGGCGACAAACCACACAATTTAATTGTTATTATCATTATTATTGCTATTATTATTTTTGTTGTTGATTATTATTATTTGTCTATATGTTTTTATTTTTTTCCTTTTCCTCGGTAAGTGTCGTGGCTAATTTCGTCGCTAATTGGAGACAAAAATTGTTCGTCGCTAAATTCGTCGCTAATTAGCAACAAAAGATAATTCGTCGCAAAATTAGCGACGAAAATGGCCGTCGTCGCTAATTGGCGACGAAAAATGTTCATCGCAAAAATAATTCGTCGCAAAATTGGTCGCTAATTAGCGATAAAAAAACTTCGTCGCAAAATTAGCAACGAAAGTAATAGTCATCGCTAATTAGCAACGGACATAATATTCGTCGCAAATTGTTCGTCGCTAAATTCGTCGCAAAATTAGCTACGATATCTAGTCGTAGCTAATTGGCGACGAAAAATGTTCGTCGCAAAAATAATTCGTCGCACAATACGTCGCTAATTAGCGATAAAAAAAGTTTGTCGCAAAATTAGCGACGACAACTACCGGTGTTGCTAATTGGCGACGGAGTCCGTTCGTGGCCAAATGTTTCGTCGGTAATTGTGTCGCTAAATGGCCACAAATAAAGGTTTGTCGCTAATTTTGACCTAATCTCTGCCGCGTTCTTTCTTTTCCTTTTCCCTCTGCATCCCCAACCAATTGACCCCGCGCCTCGACTCCCTCCTCTCGCGGTGCTTCACATCCCTCAAGTCCATCAACCTCAGCCCGTTTCGTGGCAATCCGTCCTCCGCCGGATATCCGCCGATCGCGCAGTTCCCATTGCCCCTCTAGCGCCTCGATCTCTCGAACCAGGGAGTTCCTCCGCTTCAATGGGTTGCGCGAGATGGGATCCAAGTTCGGGGCTTCGGGGGTCTTGGTGCTGTCCAAGATTCGGCGTGCGGGGGATCACGACTTGGTTTCGATCGCGGAGCACTTTCCCTTGTTCGAAGAGCTCGACATCGTCGTAAGGCTTGGGTCACGGATGACGGTATCTCGCTCTTGTCTCGGACGCTGCAAAGGCTATCGCGAATCGACGTTTCTGTAATCGGTCTCTTGTCATTACGTCGGTTAATTGCCCGTGTTTGAGGGAAATTTGGTTTAGGGATTGTGGTTTAATTATTGGGAGAGGTATTGCTTCGTTGATAAAGAAGAGGCCTCACTTGGTCTCCTTGGCCCTGATTGATATGGAGGAGGAGACGATTTTCCGTGAGGAGTTGATGAATTCCTTTCGTCATGCGGAGGGTTTGAGTAGTCCGGATTGCTCGGGCTCGTTTATCCGGGATGAGTTGCTGATGTCCGTCGCGGAGGCAAATATTCCGCTAGAGTGCCTTGTTTTTTCGGATGCTTCAGGGTTTTCGTTCAATGGGATTCGGAAGATCGTGCTAAAGCATTGGGGCATCAAGGTCTTGGATTTGGAGGGAGCACGTTTCCTCACGAATGGCGACATGAGCATGATTTGTAAAGATCTTGGCAATCCGACCTCCATTAATGTCGTCGCTAATTTATGTTGCCTATTAGCCCAATTCCTATTTCTGCTGTGAATTATTTGTTTTGTTCTTCTATCGTAACTTAATATTTTCCAACTTTTACTAATTATCTAGTTGAATCGGCGAATGAGGATTCGATGGGAATACTAACCAGGGGAGATTGGAAAGGATCTCTCGTATCACGAGATTGAGGACCTTCGGGCACCTCACGGTCCACCACTTGCTCCGCTCCGCATAAAAGTATATCAATATTTACCTTTGAAAACTTTTAAGTTGCAAAACAGATGCTGTGAAATTGGATGCTTCATGTCAATTTATATCCGAATCCTCGAGACTACTTTGATTCCCAGCAAGTCAATGCCGTTAAAGCCTCAGCGGTGGCGAGAGGAAAAAAGAGCAATTTGAGCTCCAAAGAAGCATACGGATCTCGGTGAGAGTGCGGTAGCTCCGCATGAGGTCGTGCGGCCGGCAAAAGGTGGAAGGGACTTATTGAAACTGTTTAAGGAGTTGAAGAAGTCGGTTGCCAATGACTTGGAGAGGTTCCAAACCTGCTATGGTTGAAGAGGATAGAGAGTTTTTGGAGAAGAAGGAAAGGGTGCATGATATGGCGCTACGACTAAGCAATGCTTCGTAGCGAGGTAATTTGTTGCTGTCATTTTATGTCCAGAATGAACTTTTGTCCCTGGCCAAGTATTTGCTATATCTCAAACCGATCTCTCGGTCGTTTAATGTTATGTTCACATGCTTAGGCGAAATCATTAGTTAAAGCTCAGCAAGACATGGAGGAAACAATGGGAGAACTGGGACCGGCCTTCATTAAACCGACAAAGTTCGAGAATGAGGAGGCCGTGTTTAATTCTCGAGAGATCACGGTAGCTGATCTGAAAAATTTAGCAATTGCTTCTGTCAAAGCTAGCAGATTTTACCGAGAATTAAATTTGTACACGGTAAAGCAATTGGTAAGTTCTCCTCCCGTTTTAAGTATTTCAATCTGTCTATAAGAGAGTTCGTCTATGATGTTATGAAGGTTCAAAGGTAAAGCTTTAACTCAAGCATGAAAATTTCATTTCTTCTGTTAATCCCTTTTATCGAACTCACGACTAAAAGGACATTGCAATATCTCGATATGAATTGTAGGATACCCTTCATGAGTACTTGGGTCTCATGTTAGCAGTATACGCTTGCTTCTCGGATCGCAATAGCGCTTTATTGACGGTGCGAGACTCTTTTATCAGATTTATCTTCTTTTAAATCAAGAGCTGAAAAATTGGAAGCCGCATCATCAAAGATATTTGGTGGTGAAAAGTCGAGAATACGCAAGATGGAAGAATTGAGGGAAACTATAAGTGTCACCGAGGATGCCAAGAATGTTGCAATAAGAGAATATGAGCGGATTAAGGTAACATGCATCGTTGTTCACTCGTCTTCGTGTGATTGTATTGAGTCTCCACCGACCGATTCCAAGAGATGGGCGCTTTAACAAGCGCAAGGGCTGCTGAATTTTCTGGTTTGTTTATGAGTTTCAAGCTTCGTAGACCGTTAGGGTATCTTTAGTACCTCCTAAGAAACTTATTTGTGTATAGGGAGGCTGAATTTAAAATATGCGGATTTGTTTTTGATATTTTCTTTAATTTTTAGCACTTCATCTTCAACCGAGGCAATATTATTGCGGGAAAATAACTGGACTGAACTTGAACGGCTGGATAAGGAAAGGCATGCAGCCTATATTTTTAGTCCTTATTATAAGTACATGCTCTATTTATCTTATTTGCACACATGATTCTTATATGTGTTTGACTTATAGTTTATTTTTCTTTTTTTAGTTTTCCATGCCACACCATTTATTATAATGCTTTGACTCATTGCATTGGATGTGGGAGATCTTTTGACAAGTGAGCGAGTTCCATATATATTCTCATCAATAGTTTGATATCATTTTGGTAAGCTTGTATCAACTACATCTACTCATATATGTCTCTTTCTCGCCCATGTATAAAATGGCTATAAATGGAGAAACATGAATTCTATTTTATAGTTTTTTCTTCTTTTGGCGGCTATAATCCTTCAACGATGCCTTCAATGGTTACACCGCCTAGTGCTCCCTCTATCCATCAACCGAATGGCATGACAAGGCCTTCGGCATTCAACGTCCTTCCTACGGTTCCCGGGAGTGGACCAATCCCAACCTCTTCTAGTAGCCGCCCCTCAATGGCTCTAATTCCTGGCTATCAAACAAATCCTACAGGATCAAATAGTGGAGGCTTCGAAAGTTTTAATGCCAATTCTAAAGCTCCCGATGCCGGTCATTAGTTTTGCTCAAGTAGGTGCTTTTGCTTCTCATATTGAACTTCTTATGCTAGTCATTGGTTTGTGTTTTTTTTTTTAGGGGGGTTAGTCTCTTTTGATTTCATTTTTCATTTAACATGGTATTTATTAGTATATATTCTTGAAACAGGGTGCATATTTGACCTCTCGTATTTACTAGTATTTCATTTCTCATTGGATGCCTTTTGGACCGTTAGAGGGTGCATATTTGACCTCTCGTTCACTTGATTGTATGTAAAAGATTCTCCTAGCTATGGCGCAGCCGCTCTCGTTTTGAATATTCTTTAATATCTTTGTTGTGTGCAATCTCATCGCAAAATTCGTCGCTGAACAATATTCGTTGGAAAGTTCGTCGCTAAAAACATATGGCAAAAATAAAATCTCATCGTTTAATATAATATTCGTCGCAAAATTCATCGCTAAATAATTAATAAAACTCGTCGCTGAATAACATTTGTAGCAAAATCCGTCGCTAAAGGTGTCATCGCAGAATTCGTCGCTAAATTGATTTGCGACGAAAATTAGCGACGAAAAAAATTCATCGCCAATTCGGCGTCGCAAAATTTAGCGACAAAAAATTAAAGTTCGTCGCTAATTTGTGACGAACTTTGCGACGAACAATATTCCTCGCAAATTAGCGACGAACTTTAGCACAAATGTATTCGTCGCTAATTTGCGATGAACTTTGCGACGAATATGTTCGTTGCAAATTAGCGACAAATATGTAAGTTCGTCACTAATTTGCGACGAATAATGTTCGTCGCAAAGTTGTCGCAAATTAGCGACGAATACATTTGTGGCAAAGTTCGTCGCTAATTTGCGACGTAATATTGTTCGTCGCAAAGTTTGTCGCAAATTAGCGACGAACTTTAATTTTTTGTCGCTAAATTTTGCGACGCCCGAATTGGCGATGAATTTTTTTTGTCGCTAATTTTCGTCGCAAATCAATTTGGCGACGAATTTTGGTCAAATTTTCGTGGCAAAATCCGTTGCTAAAACCTTATTTTTTTGTAGTGCAAGAAATCAAATAATTTTAGCATTGAAAGTAGGATCATACCAAGTCCTATAGTATCCAAGCTCTTGACATAATCTGGCTATTATTTCCAAGTGAGAGATTACCATTTTTATTCCCCGAAAGTTGTTAGGAAACGGGATAACAATGTACTACTAGTAACCTTAGCTCCTTCAAGATTCTTGCAGTTTGACAAAGATTGATATGGTAAACATGTCATCTCTTAATAGCTAGATGTAAAGTTGGTGTTCCGCCATGAATTAGGAAATTTGTCATGCACATCTCAATATGATTGTACAGATGGTTCCCCTCCCCTCCTTTTTCTTTTTCTGAGCTCGCACAGTTGGACACATGTTAACTATGGCAATTCATTCTGACTGCTTCAAGCATTGCATGAAGTGGGTTCCGAGGATATATCTACGAACTTCTGAAATTTCCCTTTTGATTGTGAATAAGTCCTCGTGTATGAATCCAAACATGATTTCATAGATGATTGTGAATAAGTCCTCATGTATTATTTCACAACTCTAATACATAGGAATGGCAAGTGCCTGAGATGCATTTTGTGGTCAGTCCTTTGGAACTAATCAGTTCAGCATGCTTCTTATCCACAAGCAGAGTTGTTTTCCTATTAGCTAGCATTCCATTAGAGACCCTATCGGCCAATTTAGGCAAAATCCTTCTCTTCTTCATGCAAAATCCTAATATATATGCGGAGGCAGGTACGTATGCTCGAATCATAGTCCCTAGCATTTTTTATTTGCTCTCGCTCAATGTGACGTCAAGCTCCTGTAGATACAGAACAATGTTTTCCTAAAAATATCAGCTTAGCAATCAGTACATTGTTGCACGCTTTCATATGTTGGTGGTGTTCAAGTCCGGACTCGGAAAACCTATTTCGTACTGGATGAACGTGTTGTGACTAGCATTATATGTCAGGATTTCACCGTCTTAGAAAAGAACTTGAACTGGTTTCTCCAAGGAGGTCTTTTATGGGATTTCCATAAGCAATTCCCTGTTTGTGTGGACTCCACACTTGGACTAATTCTAGTTTTTTCTTTTGTGTACCCGGAAATGGAATTAATTCATTCACTCCTTTTATGTCAACTAGAGATCAAATGTGTCACATTGCTGCTAACACATGAAAGGCTCTCAAAATACCAATCCCTATCGTAGCTTTGTCATAATTATTCTCACAATTCTCATGTGTAGAAAAAATTATATAGGCTATTATTTGTTAAGTAAATTTGGTTCATTTAAATAAAATATTATATGATTGAAAAAAAAATTGTTAGAAACTAACCGTATCAAATATTTTTGAGTTTATTTTATTTTATTTTCAATTTTGAAATTAATAAAAGACAGATGTTTAAGGATAAGACTACGAGATAAGCTAATTTGGACAAGCCGAGTCTTGACCGTGCCACTTCAAGAGATGGTAGAGCGTACCACGCCGATTCGAGATTTTAACAAGCACCTTAGCGAAGCGTTTGGAAGCCCAACGTTCAATATTTTGTGACCCGCATGCGATCGGTTTGCCAATTTCCTTAGGTTCATCAAGTATTGCTCTCATGTCGTCACCGTTCTTTTGTTTCCGAGTAGGATTGGGATGGGATGATCACCAAGCTTGTCACCATTATCACTATTGCGCTATGTTCAGCGAGCCCCGCCATAACGAGATTCCCGTAGTACCTCCCCGTCACGGCCACAACCCCCTTGCTATGTTAGCCAAGTCCCCACTATCGTCACTCTCGGCCACACCCCTTCGCCGACACGGTGTTCGGTGTTCAAGTTTGTGGCCACAAGCTTATTTCGCTTTGCCTCTTGGTGTTCAATTCAAGGTAAAGCTAAAGTTTTTATGTAATTTCATGTGGTGGTCATTTTTAGTATGTGGTTCATGTTTTAAATGCATGTTAACTTGCATAGATAGAATTGATTTGTCACGAATAGATTCCGGGGCCCGCAACATCCCTACCAAACTCTTCTCATATCATAAAGGGTAACGTCCCAGCACACATTATCAGCCCTCGATACTTTAACTACGCAAGTTAACCTAGTGGCCCATCATAAAGGGTTAGCTTCTCATCTACTCCAAAAGAGGGGCTACGGCACCCTTGTCCTTAACATCAAAAGCTCCACTCAAAAGGTCCACCTCACTCCTACAATCACTAGTTCCGGCCGTTATCGAAGAGGATGACAAGACAATATCTGACACTATGGACGGCATGGACTTAGAGTTAGGCTCAAGGTCCACTACTTCCCCATCGGGCATATCAATGTCTATGGGATCCCAGGCAGAAACGTGATAGATCGGGTTGGGGTCCCTTAAATCCGCGAAGCGGGACGAAGAGCTAATCCCCATCACGAAAGAATCAGGATTTGAAGAGATGGGCCACTAGGTGACTCAACTCCTCGTCCACCCAGACAGTCGTGACGTGGTACTCCCAAACCTAATCTATGTCTGCGATTGGATAGTGTATGTTAGGAAATGATTGGTCGATAAGGACGCCAAATCGACGTGCCTTTTCACTACCTTGGACCTGAAAATGGTTAACCACAATGAGGTGAGAATAAATATCGGTGAATCAACGCCTAAGCCAAGCTAGGACGTTAATTCGCTCAAAGCATTTTACCAACCATTACAAAATCACCACATATAATATCAACCAAATGCAACTTACCAGCCTCCACACACATATAATGCAATACTTGACACAACACGACGGTCATACCAAACAACCACTAGTAAAGCATCACATCAAGTTGCATACACAGGACACCACACGTAATCCAATTATTAACAATGAAAGCCACTCGACCAACCACACTTGATAGTTAGTGCCTTGCACACTAGACAACGATGCTCTACTATTGACACCAAATTTTTTACTGATATTTGCATAAAAATTAGAACTAATTTTAGTTCTAAACAAAAATCATCTCGCATATTTATTTTTAACATACATTGCATTTGCATTTAAATGGGACTGATTGTGCAAAGTTGAGCTTAAAATGACAAAGAAACCATGCTTGAGACTTTGAGAGATGACTTGGCGAAAGATCCTATCATCGCCTTTTTCCTATCCAAAGATAGGTCTACCGATGAGTCCAACAATGGGCCATGCTCCATGAGGGGGTGCATTTGTTCATCACCCTCACACTAGCCACATGGAGAGAGCACAGGCGAGAAAGAGAACAAAAGAGAAAGAATTCTTTTCTTGCCGGAGGATCCCATTTGTACATGGCGGCACACAATACCCATGACCGATGAAGCTAGAGAGCACTTAAAAAAGAAGACTACATAATTAAAAGATAGGGCATATCTTGTTTTGGTGGTTGGAGTTGATTCTTGAAAGAAAATGGTGGGGAAGGTTCACCATGATATCATGCTGGCTTGTCTCATTGATTGAAGAAATTGTCTACCATTTCGGTCGGTTCTCAACGTAGGGTTAACTACACCGGATCTTGTCCAGAAATGGGATGCTGGCTTGTCTTGGAATCGAGAGGCTTATATCTTTGGCCATGCTTGGACAAGAGGGAGGACGAGGGGTTTATGTAAGCGAGAGGATCGGACTTCCATCGTCGCACGAGCTCCAAAATGTGCTAGATCTTCCACTAACTTACATTGAGGAAAGAAAGAGAAGCAATAGAGAGGGTGACGAGCCGAGAGCTTCGAAGGCGGATTCCGGTGAGTTTAGGTCACGCTACGCCACACCACCGGTACCATCGGCTTCTTTTCGGTCCCGGGGAGCATGTTGAGCCCACTAGTCTCCGCCGACGACCCCGAAATAGGTGAGTCCTATCTTCGTTCAACCAAAACTCCATTAATGGCATTTTTTAATCCAATCACTAGGCGGTATCATTTTCAAACCAATTGCTCCCATGCTTTTCTTGGTCCTGAATCTACCTTGTTTACGTGTTTTTCATTGCATAAAAACCCTCGAGTTGACCTCGAACCCTTGCAAAGCTATCATGAGCTCGTAAGCTCGTTTTGGACTTCATTCGAAGCGATCGGACCACAAGGTAAGTACTTATGAACTCCAAGGATGCTAGTCGTAGCTTTGGTTTGGATTGATTTCATAAAATGTGCACTCATTTTTTGATATGTGATATCTGACGTCGAGACGATTTCAATGATATCTAGATCGCCCAAATTGGACAAGATCTCACCATTGATCGTTCTTGGGAAAGCCCTCAGCCAGATCTGTCGATTTTCTTTAACTTTAAGAGGTCTTACCGGTCAACGTCAATTGACCGATCAACCGTCAACGTGGCATTGACATGGCGTCACATCAGCCAGGGGCTGTTTTTTAAAAAACAATTTAAAAGAAATTTCGATAATTAAATATCTAAGAAATGAAAAATTACGGAAAATTTAGAAAAAATTGGAAAAAATCAAGAAAATTTCCAAAAGAATTCCAAAAAATCCAAAAAATTAGGAAATAGCCACATTCAACTGGCTAATTCTATTTTTGGGATTTTGCGTCTTGATCCCTTCGAAAATGATGATTTTACCCCATAAAGGTAAATCGTCCCCGAAAATTCTTGTACATTTCGAAAATATCGAAAATAGGAAATGCCCACGTTCAACTGGCTAATCCTTATTTTGGGTTTTCGTGTCCCGACTCTTTCTAAAAATGACTATTTTACCTCTTAAGGGTAGATTGTTTCAAAAAATTCCAAAAAATTCAGAAAAAATGTTGAAAATTAGGAAATGACCACAATCAACTAGCCAATCCTATTTTCGATGCTTTGGACTCTCAATTCTTTCAAAATGATAATTTTACCCTTTTCGGCAAATTGTCCCTCGATTTCTCTTAAAATTATAATTTTGCCCCTCATGGACTAATCACTCCCAAATCATTCTTGTACTCTTCCTATACTTCGAATACCTATTCTCTAAGTCAAGAGGACTCTACTAGGAATGCCATGGTTAGCTTGATGTGATTTGTCCATGTACGTTATGGATTCTTTGATTTACGCATTTATTTCATTGATTATGATTGATAGGGTAGTCACTCCCGTCTACATGAATTCTTACATTTAGGATTTGTACTCCACTCATCCGTATGAAATCCGAGATTAGAAAATTCATTCAACTTAGGTACCCAAAGGGCGTCAATTACGATAATTGGCGTAACTAAGTCCCCGATCCTACTTCTCTAGTTCTCATAAAATAGAATAGAGACTCTCAACTATTTGATAGGGTTTTCTAATTATACCTTCCAAGAAATGATTGGTGGCGACTCTAAGGCATGTATACATATTCACATGTCACTAGACCACACTAAAAGGTCGATCCAGTTTTTCCTCGATTGCGATTTAGGTAATGGGCCTTGGGGGCCGGAAGATCCACAGATAAATGGGCCGGAAGAGCAACCCATTAGCTCTCGCTCCGCGAAGAGGGTCGCGACATCTACTAGTGGGACCAGGCATCATCCCATTACTTCGGCGATGGCGATCGCTAGGTCAATGTCATTCTTGAATGACCCGACATGGCAAAGTCGACATTCCTATAAGGAGCGTTGGGCCATCGAAGGCTGCGACCATCATCCGATCAATCCCACGACATAGATTAAAGTGCATATGACAAGTCGTGTATTTTTTATCGACCCGACACGAATTTTTCAGGGAAAGCTTTGTGACCACTTAAGCATATTCGACAACCAGCCAATTCTTATCTTTTGCATTTGGTCAAAAGCTCATATAGACGTGCTCAAGATTTGGCACCAAGCTATTTTCATGCTAAAACATGCAATTTGATCCATACGTGGTCACATGAATGCACAATTTATCCATAAGACTTTTCATCTAAAACTAGAGGGATTGACATCCATAAATTCACTCATAACACACATCGCCCAATCAAATCACACAATCAGGCCATCGATCACAATGGCCGATTAAACACATTTAATTAACCCAATCGTAATTATTAACTTTGATTTCATAAAATCGAGCCGACATAGTTCTAAACCATCGGACACTCAATCATTTACTCGGCTTTAGTCTATCGCTCGCTTGTGATCAAACAATGACAATCAGCAAACAAATCGATCCCTAACACCAACTAGCCACACCCACCTAGCTAATCGACCTGGCTTATTTAATTATGGCCATTTACCTTAACCAAGTTTCTAACTAAATCGATCACAATTAATCTACCTAAACGCCCTATTATATTAATTATACTAATTAACTAATTTGAATGCAATTAGGGTCCTAACCGAGAGTTAGGGGCTAACTCACTCTAACAACACGAGACAACGAAGCGGGCGGTAGCGGTGACGGTGACGACGACAAGGCACAAGCAATAGTGCGGCAACCTCCCGGGCCTACGGCGTAGTTCTATTTAGGCTCCGGTTCTCGGGGTCCTCGACTTACGGTGGGTAGTGGTGATCGGAGAGGGGCTCGGTGAGCAAAGAGGGCTGGCGCGGGGTCTCAATGGAGAGTGGCCACGGATCGTGAGGGTTTCGGGCACGGCGGTTGGTGGTGGTTGGGTGGTACGAGGCGGAGGAGTTCGGGGCTGCCATAGGGTGACGAGAGGCCTATGGCAAGGTGGGATAATAGGCGGAGCTGCGGCCGAGTAGAGGGCAAGGGGGAAAGGTCATGGCGGTCGAGCTCTATGAAGTTGGCGATGACGATAACGAGGCGATGGTTTAGGGGCAATGCAAAGGGTTGGCGATCGGGACGCGGTGTTGGACGCGGAGGCATGGCTAGGGGATGGGCGATGGCAGCGAAGGCGGTATGGGTAGGTGAGAGGGTGTCGAGGTGAAGTGGCCATCAAGACTAATTGAGGTGAGCAGGGAAGGAGAGGGTGGCGGTGGCGGCGAGGGATGGAATATGGACAATGCGGTGGCTGGCCGACGGCGGGCATGACAAGTTGGCGAAGCGATGTGGCCGGAGCAGCGGCGAATGGGGGTGGTGGCCAGCGCAAAACAGCAAGGTAGAGGGGAGGAGGTCGGCGTGAGGGGTGATGGAGTGGGGAAAGAGTGAGAAAGAGGAGATAGGGAAAGAAGAGATGGGGGAAAAGTAAGAGAGAGGGGGAGACAAGACTTGGGGGGTAAAATTTAACAAATTGAGGGATGAGTTGACTTGAGGTGGGGCCCATTCAAATCTTATGTCTCTTATGCATAAAATTGCCATTTGAGGACTGATTGGACATTTGGCTCAACTGATGGAGGGTATTTTAGTGTTTTTACCACTCGAGCTCGGTTAGGGTTATGCTCGGGTGTGAAGATCTCGATCTTATTACACGACGATTGAACTAACAAAGCTTAATCTAATTTGATCGATGTCTTAGAAGATATCCAACTATTGTCACTTAATCCTCATAATTAAATTTCATACAGCAAACTGAAATTCATAGTTAAAGCTAAACCGAGTCCAATTATCTTCCAGGACGTTGAATTTCTAGGGCATCACAACTCTCTCCACCTTAGGAAATTTTGTTCTCGAAATTACACTATGACTACAATTGTTCAAAAAGAAAAGGATAATTACACCTCATGATTTCTTCGCTTTCTCACGTGGCTCCTTCAGCCCATGATGCTGCCAAATCACTTTGACCAATGAGATCGTCTTGTTCCGAAGCACTTGCTCCTTTCTCGTCAACGATCTTCACTAGCTCTCCACGCACGTTGCTCACTCATCCAACTCGATCTCCTCATAACTCAATACATGAGCAAGGTCCAACTTTTACTTCCTTAGCATCGACACGTGGAAAACATTGTGCATTTGAGCAAGTCTCGATGGCAACACAAGAAGATACGCGAGATTTTCAATCCACTCTAAAATCTCGAATGATATCACATATCTTGGACTCAACTTTCCTTTCTTACCAAAATGGGACGTTCCTCTCATAGGCAACACCTTTAGAAAGACATGATCGCCCACCCGAAAACTCTAAAGGTCTACGCCTTTTGTCGGCGTAACTTTTCCGACGGCTCTAAGCAATCCTCAACCTATCTCCGATAACCTTGACGGCCGCTATCGATCGCTATACCAAATTAGGACCGGTGATCTTCCTTTCGCCCACTTCATCCCAACACAATGACATTCTCGCAAGCTTTGCCATTCAACGCTTCAAATAGTGCCATCTTAGTGCTCTGTGATATTTGTTGTTGTAAGCAAACTCGATCAAATGCAACTATTTTTCCCAACTACTCTTGAAGTCCAAGACACAAGCTCACAACATATCCTCTAGGGTCAGAATCGTCCTTTCATATCGACCATCTGTCTGCGGATGATAGGTCCTATCTGAACTGCAGCTTCATCCCCAAAGCGGTTTGTAGATTCTTTTAGAACGCGGCGGTGAACTTGGGATCACGATCCGAGTGATCGTCATGGGCACTCCATGCAGCCTCACAATGTGCCTCACATATAGCTTTGCATATCTATCCAAGGTAAAGTCTTTTCTCACATGAATGAAGTGCGCTAACTTCATCAATCTGTCGACCATAACCCGGATCGAATCATGCTCTCTTTAACTCATTGGAAAATCCATCATGAAGTCCATCGTGATATTCTCCTACTTTCATTCTAGAATCTCTAATGGCTACAATAATCGACTAGGTTTACGAGTGCCATGCCTTAACCTGCGACAAGTGAAACACTTAGCCACATGCTTTACTATGTCCCTCTTCATACCATTTCACTAGTAGTAGTGCCTCAGATTTTGATACATCTTCGTTCTACCCGAATGAGTACTCTAATCGCTATGGTCTTCCGACAAGATTTTCTATCTAAGCCCTTTTGCAGGATCTTCCGAATGGCGGGGTCCGTCGATTGCAAGGCCTTGATCTTAGCCTACACTTCCGGTTCAATCCTCGGCGTAGCGAACAAACTTGAAAGGCGACTCACTTCCAACTTGAAGCTCGAATCTCTAAATTCCTCCAGAAGATGCCACCCTTGCACCATTATCCGGGCTATAGCCGACTTCCGACTCGAGGCATTTGCAACCTTATTCTCTTTACCCGGATGGTACAAGATCTCATAATCAAAATCCTTAAGCGACTTCATCCAACGATGCTGCCTCATGTTCAACTTCTTCTAAAAAAACAAGTACTTCAAACTCGAGTGGTCGGTATACATTTGGAATCTTTCTCCAACCAGATAGTGTCTCTAGATCTTTAACGCAAAGATGATCACAACCAACTCCAGTTGTGCGTCGGGTAGTTTAACTCATGCGGCCTCAACTGACGAGATGCATAAGCTACCACCCTTCCATGTTGCATCGAACACAACTCAAGTCACGCCCCAACTCTCGAGCACGCGACATCCCTACCAAGTCGCCTCGGGTCATAAAGGATAATGTCCCCGTGCGTTATCGACCTATGAAATTTAATACGCTTGTGGAACATGTAATACTCCCAACAACAAGATCAGCAAGGATAGTAAAGTGAGAAGCATCCATAATAGTAAATCGACAAAAGATAATTCATTACAATACCAAAAGTAGACGATAATTAACCCTATAGAGCTACTGTCATATATAATCTCATTCTTCGATGTGGCTCTCTAAGACCATTAAAAAGGGTGAAGGAGTTAGGTAGGGTTAATCTCTCATCTATTCCAAAAAAAAAAGCTACATCGGTATAGCTCTCCTCAAGTAACTCTAAAAAAGACAACTAGCTCCAAAAGTCAAAGCGAAGGGTCGTAGTTAGATGCCTAGGAAGGCTCGGTCGGTCGTCATCGATCGGGTCGAGGATAGGGTCTAGGTCATGCTTAGGGTCTATGACTTTGCCATCCGACGTATCGAGATCCATCGAATCCCAAGACGGAATATGAGGAGTCGGGTTAAGCAGCCCCTCAAAATCACCGAGTGGACCACATATGTAGTCTTCATCGATCAAGAACTAAGCTTTGAAGACGTGTGCCACTAAATGTGGCAAGCCCTCATCTACGCAAACCGTGGTGATGTGGTGTTCCCAAACCCTATTCGTGCTTGGATCCGGATAGTACTCGATATCGAGGGATTGGTCGGTCGAGACTCCAAACTTGACGTAACGCTGCAAACTTGACATTACTTTGGACCTAAAAAAATGTTAACCACAATGGGGTGAGACAATGCCTAAGCCTAGCTAGGGTGTTAATTCGTCCAAAACGTCCTATCAATCAATCGCAATATCACAAGTACAAATATATCAACCACATGCAACTTACCCTCCAAGATGCCATACAAAATGCAATGACGATTGACAAGACAATGACATCATTCAACTTACTGGCAAGATGTCATAACAATCCATACACATAGAACACCACACGTAGTCCAATTATTAACAGCCATTTAGCCCAAGACACTAGGCGGTTGGTGCTTAACACACTAGGCGATTAATACTCTATTGGCATGACCAGGCATCGTTCCTTATTTTCGGCGACGACATCCGTGTGATTCCAATCAACACGGTACGAAACTACCGAGAATCCTTGTAGGGTCTTTAGTACGTCACAAGCTGCGACCGGCATCCGCTCAACCCGGCATCATGGATTAACATGCATCTAGCAATTCGTGGGATTCCAATAGGCACGGCACGCCATTGTAAGGAACCCATTATGTGACCACTCAAACACATTTGACAAACAATCGGTTTATGAACGTATATTTAGTCGAATGCTCATACGACGTGCATAAAAACTCGGCCCCCAGGCATTTTCACACTAAAACATGCTGCTTGAGTTCACACACTATCATATGAACGCACGAATTATTGATCGACTTTGCAACTAATACAAGATGAATAAACCACCAAACAGTCGTCCAATCAATCAACAATTAATCGAGGCATTCAACTAAGCAATCGATACGGGTGATTGATCAAACAAGCTAATCAATGCAATTACGGATATATTCAATCCGAGTATATATAAACAAATTCAATTCATATGTCAATTTAACATTAATCAATCCGATTCACCAATCGATCATGTGCTTGTTTCTAGCCTATTGCTCATTCGCGGTCAAGCATTGACAATCATTTAGTCAATCAATCTAATCCCAATTAGCCATAGTCGAATAACTTAAATAATTAGGCCATTTAACCTAAACTAAGTCTCTAACCTAAATCGACCTTAATTAATCTACCTAAACACCCTAATAATCTAACTAACTAATTTGAACACAATTAGCATCCCAACCAAGGATTAGAGGTCAACTCACAAATACAATCTCGAAAACGGTCACGACGCGACGACAAATCCGGTTCGGTGGACTCACGACCGCACGGGTTCTTGGGGGTTCTTGAGTTTTCGATCACGGCTCAACGAGCTACAGGTAACCACCGGTGAGTTTAGGGCGCGGTGAGTGGTTGATGACAGCAACTAGAGTGATCGATAACCGGCGAGGTGGTCGGAACATGGCCGCGAGAGGTAGCTGCAGCGGGTAGCGCACCAAAGTAGGGAACCCGAGCGAGAATAGGGCACCGGATTCAATTTCCTCCTCTTCCAAGGGGTCGCAGGTGGTGGCGGTCGGATGAAGAGGCGTTGGGGGATAAACGACAACGGTGGGTGGCCAAAGCGGTCACGGAACCAAGCAGAGCGGGACAAAGCGGGGCGGCGAGCAAGGCGGTCAAGTTCGGGGAGCCTCAATAAACGTCGGACGACCACCAACGGGCTTGGCTAACAACGAGAGGTCATGGATAGTCGCCGAGGGTGGTCGGTTGGTGGTGAGGCTGGGACGACATGGTCACGACAAAAGCAAGCAAGAGCGACGACGGGGTCCGAGGCATGGAAGTCAAAGCAGAGCAAGGGGCCGGTTCGGGCTTTGGGGCTCCCTCGAGTAGCATGTGGACGGTAGTACGATGGCATGCGATGGTCAAGAGAGATAGGGGTATGGTGCGGTGGTCGTGGTGTGTTGCAAAAGAGAAAACGAGGGAGAAGGGGGAGGAGAGTCGGTGAGCAAGGGGCATGAAGAAGAAGAAGAGAAAAGAAGAGAGAGAAAAAAAAAACAAGTTGAAACTTTAACTTGAGGAAGGGATGAGATGAGATGGGGCTCGTGGTAATAATTTCTTTTGTCTTGAAGCTCATAAAAATCCTAGGGGCATTTTGGTCATTTCACCCTTTGGAATGGCTTGGACATTTGGCTAATCGATAGAGGGTATTTCAGTCCTTTCGCAAGTTGAGCTCGATTAGGGTAGGCTCGGACATGAGAATTTCGATTCTAGGGCATCGCGACTAACGATCGAAGCCTAAATTAATCCAATCGTCAATTTCGAGAAATATCCAATTTCTATAACTTAATTCCTCAAAATCCAATTTTGAGTAACAAACTAGAATTTACGCTTTTTCCATAAACCGAATTCAATTGTCATACGGATGTTAGATTTTTAGAGCGTCACAAATCTCCCCATCTTAGGAAATTTCGTCCCTGAAATTAAGCTACGATTACATATCTTCAAAAAGATCATGATAACTATTTCTCATAACTTCTTCATTTTCTCACATGGTTCCTTCAATCCCATGATGTGCCAAATCACCTTGACCAAGGAAATCGTCTCATTCCGGAGCACTTGCTCCTTCCGATCCATGATCTTGATGGGACACTCTACGTACGTTGCTCGCTCATCCAACTCAAACTCCTTGTAACTCAACATATGAGCGGGGTCGGGCTCCTACTTCCTCAACATCGAGACGTGGAACATTTATGCACTTGAGCAAGCCTCGACGACAACACAAGACGATATGTCAGATTCCCAATCCGTTCTAAAATCTAGAACGGTTCAACGTAACTTAGGCTCAACTTGCCTTTCTTGCCAAAACGGGACATTCCTACCATAGGCGACACTTTCAGGGAATACATGATCGCCCACCCGAAACTCCAAAGGCCTATGCCTTCTATCGGCGTAATTCTTTTGATGGCTCGAGCTGTCCTTAGTCTATCTCCAATGACCTTGACAGCTTCCATCAATTGCTACACTAGCTCGGGGCCGGTGATCATGCTCTTGCCCACTTCATCCTAACACAATAGCGTCTTTACACAGCCCTTGAACCGCTCCATATGGATACTCTGCTGGTAACCGTTGTTGTAAGCAAACTCGACCGGATGCAACCTGTTCCTCCCAACTACCCTTAAAGTCCATAACGCAAGCTTGTAACATATCCTCGAGTGTACCGAATGGACCTTTCGGATTGGCCATCTGTGTGTTGATGATAGGCCGTATCAACTGCAGTTTTGTTCCCAAGGCGGTCTCCTAGACTTTTCCAAAACGTTAGGATATTTAATTATAGTTTTAAATAACTCTGAGAATTATATGTGATGAGTCGTCACTAGCCTATTGAGGTCGGCTAGTGAGGTATGGGAGTATACCTCATTTCCTACGCAACCAGAGTTTTCTAGGTTCGGGGACTTGATTATACTAGTTATCTAACTAATGCACTTTTCGTACCTAAACTTGATTGGTTATTCACTAAAGTGTCCAAGAAGTACGAGTCCTAATGTTCTTGTCTACTAAATATCCATGCAATATTTGTTTATTATGATTCTGAGATTTATCCCACATATACTAAAAAAGATAAAAACAACCACTGCGTTGAAAGTGCGCAATCAAGATTGAGATAAAAATGAGCAAACAGCAACCTAGCATTTGTCTCTTACTATATGCAAAATCCTATTAGAAAGCCCTATGAGATTGTTCATTTTTGGAGTCCAATTTTTGTCCAAAAATCTTCACATTTCTTAAAAATTATTCTAATCCTAAAGAATCCCTAAACTATACGCATTCTACTCTAGGAGAATCTAAAACTATTTCTAAACGATTATTGGCACTAAAACATCTAATGAAAACTAATCAAAATCTAATTTCTAAGCTTTTTTCCTTTTTTTAAAAAATTTTGGAATTTTTTATTTTCTATATTTTTATTTCTTAAATGGAATTTGGATCAGGTTGGTGGATTTGGTCGAATTTATGGTTTTGACCCGGACCCTAAAGGTCCTGGGTTGGCTTTGGTCCAAGCCTCGACTATATTCAATTCACGCTTATTTCTTGCTTAGCCCATCCATACTCGGCAAGAGTTTCACCAAGAGCACCTTCCTTTGAGCTCACCGGAATTTCTCCGTATTTACCCCCAACACCGGCGATTATTGTCACTTCATCCTCATCAGCCTCCAATCATGATAGTTAATGGACCTATGGTCATCTCTTCTAGCTATCTTATGAACTGGCCCTAAACATACGCTTGTTGCATCTTGGTTTATCTTCTTTTCATTCTCTTAATTTCTCCATAAGAAAAGCCAATTTAAAATGATGTTTCTGGTAGTTTTATTTCCTGCAACAACTTCAAGAGTTTGTCCTTCGAGATGAAGGTCCTATTGTCGAGACTTCTTCCTAATTGGAAACTTGAAGCTTCGGTCCCCTCAATCAAGTACATGTGTCCTTCACAAATTCATATTTTGACAGGAAGCATACAAGCTAGAGGATCAACAGTTGGCACCAATTTTTAATATTTTCCAAAGCTATTCGTCCTAGTATTCTTGTGTTTGTCTCGGCCTAAACACTAGTTGCTTATTTCGAAAACCTGAAAAAAAAAAAAGTATAATTGATTGTACAACAATAGGCTCGAACTTGATCTTGGCATTTTTTTTAATTTTTATAAAGATCTATAGTTGTTTTAGTCTCAAACTTAGTCAACGAGGAATTGAAAAAAGTAGAAAAAACATGGAACAGCTTAGTGCATGACGCTTTTCAAACATTTCCCGCAAACTAGTGACACCGACTGGCTCCGTGATCCAAATGATGGTTTGTACTTCTTTTTCCATGATCTGCAAACCCCAAATATCCAAAACATCTGTGAAATCTCACATGCTCCTAAACTATACATTCCCAGATTGGGTTGAATTCACACCTAGGCTATTTCTAGTGTTTACTTTTTCGTACCAGGAAATGGGATCTAGTTAATTCATTATTTTTTTGTGTCGACTAGAGACATCTCTAAAAGGGGCCATGTCACACTGCTGCTAGTGCATGAAGGGCTCTTGAAATAACCAATCTCTATCATAGCTTGTCATAATTTTTCTCAAAATTCTTCTGTGAAATGCATTGCAAATTATACAAGCATTACGAGAAATTAAACTGGGATATGATGCATTATACGAATCAAATGTTATCTCCCTGGTTTAATGGTCGATTTTTCCCTTGCTTGAAATTAATACCATCTTTCCAAATTCTATCTCTTTTTTTGTTTTTCATTTTTGAGATGTTCTTAATTTATGGGCTAGACGATCAACTTATTAATCAAATACATAACTAGGCAGAATCCATTGTTATGGAGTTACGCCTAATGAGAATCTCAATTGGCTAAGAAGCTCTGAAAAATTAAATGAAATTGGCTTTATATATTAACTAGTTACGTCAATATATTAGCAAATATATCTTTACGTGCATTTATTCTTTTTTTTTTAATATTAGTGCCAGTAGTTTTACATTAGACGTATGTGAATTGGACATACGAAAGCCGAATGAAAGTACCTACTTAAATTCTAGTTGAAAAGATATTCGGAACAAAAGATTTCAAAAATCATCCTCAAATATTTCAAATTTGACTTTATTTTAATTTCAGATTATATGGATACTTGTAGGCGGTCATTTATTATTGCTAAATTATTATGCGTAAGATCGACTTATTAATTTAATGTACATAATCAACCTGAATCAACGTCACCATTTAAGCCTAATGAGAATCTCATTTAGTTTAAACACCTTCAAAAAATAAAGTGGAATTAACTTTATTGATCAAGGGAAGATTCAATATGTTGAGAGATAAAAAGTTATGTCACACACACACACATATATATATATATATATATATAATGTTAAGAAAGACTTTAGGTTCATACAATGAAATGGGAATAAAATTAGGGGAGAGCAACCTGGACCGATCAAATTAAGAATCGCATAGACCGAATAGGACCGATGATCCAGTTCCCCGGTCACGAGAGGGTGGCAGTCCGGTTCCAAGTCCTTAAAATGAGAACCGGTGGTCGGGCAATCTAGTTCTTGATTCTAGGATTATAGGACCGGATTAGATTGAACCGATCGATTTCAATTTTTTTCCTTAATTTTTAAACGTAATTTTAAATCTAATGTTTTCCTTCTTTTTTTCCCAACCTTTCTTCACGTAACCTCCCTCATGTCTCACGCAATTACACCTCGCCCTCTTATTAGGGAAGGAATGGTTCATGTTTTAAATTTTTAATTTCAAGAGTATTTTGAACACGAAGGGCAAATAGCAAGTGAAGAAACATAATACAATGAAATCAGTAAAAGACGAGGAGAGAGATAGAGGGGTAAAGAAAGTGAAGGAAGGAGGAAGCAAAAAAGTACATCTTTGTTGGCTTTCTCTGCTTTTTGTGTGATGGCCTCTTTCTTAGTCTCCTTATTCCACAGTCTTCTCTCATTTTCTTCTTATGTGAATATCTCCTAGGACAGGTTATTGATCCCATTGAATCGCCCAATAACTAGATCGTTTGGTCAAATCCGATTTGCTTCCCAGGACCATCGGTCCATTCCATGATTCCAAAAATTGGAAAGTAGGACCATCGGTCCGTTCCATGATTCCAAAAATTGGAAAGTGGGACCACCGATCCGATTCCAGATCTTGAGAAGAACCGAACCGGACCAAGAATCGCTCACGCCTAAATAAAATGAACCAGGACATTAGTGAGAACCATGATATATGTGCTTTGGTATTTGGTTCCTAGCTATGAATCGAATGTGAACTTATATAGCAAACACATGTGAAGAAATAAAAAAATTTATCACAGTTTCAACCTTCGCTTGTTAAGATGTTTTCGTTTTATTCATTATTTTTTAAATTCCAAAATTAAGAAAAGATAAATATTTAAGTATAACATAACAGATAAGCTAATGATCATTGGTCAACGGATAAAAAAAATTAGGGATCGAACCGACTCCTAAACAAATTAACATTTGCATAGCTACAATCGAATCTCACTGGTCTCTCCGTAATGTTACCACGGACTTTCGCACATAGGATCACCTCGTGTATATTGTCAATCTTGTTTTCAAATTTCACTCGAATACTTCGGCCCCTTGGTTTCTTCAGAGCTTCGAACGGCGGCCGTCACTCCACTCTCTTTCTCTCTCTACTAACCGTCTCCTATAAATGTATGCGATAAGTTGGGCTCAAAAAGAGAGGAGAAAAGTTCTTTCTTGATAGTGTTCTCTCTCTCTCCTGGCAAAACTGAAGAGAACAATTCCCTCTTGATGATTTTCATTCTTTTCATTTCTCTACAGCCCCTTCCCCGTGCGACGTCCAGCACCCCCCCAAACCTTTTTTTTTTTTTTTCTTTTTTTTTGTTTTTTTTCCCCCGACTTTTTATCAAAATTGAAAGAAAAACTTATTGTACCGAGATTACAAAGCATGACGCTGTCTAATTCTTCCCTGACGTCTCCGATCGTAGCTCCGTTTTCATCTATTGCCCAGGTGATCTGTAATGCCTTTTCTTTTTCTTTTTTTTTTTGCTCTATTTTTGTGGAGTTTTGAAGACCGAGGTCAATTGAGGAACCCACGGATTAATCACATCAAGATAAGGCCGTACTGAATTATTTTTGTGGTATTGTAACCTTAATACGGATTTCTTTTGATGTTGGACGAAAACGTACCTCTGTTTTGCGAACAAACTTGGAATTTCCTATGCAGGTGAAGTGTTTGACAAAATGCCTCAATGGGGTAACCGAGAATTGTCCATGCTTTCATCATTTCTGGAAATGCGTTAGTGTGATTCACTTGTCTCATTTGTTCTCTAGCACAGGAATCCTATTCGATTTCATTTTTTTTTAATTCTTGAATCTGAGCATCTTTCTTTGTTTTTTCTTGTTTTGTGTTCTTGTATGTCTCTGCACTGATTTTGGCAAAGAATGACCGGAGACAGATCAGATGAGTGTGGATATCTAACAGAATTCGAAATGAGGTTCCGGTTAGCATAATTTTCCCCGTTTATTGCATTGTAATTGCACTACGATGGCTAGATTAGGTTATTAATGAATGAATTCAGGTAATCGGAGATTACCATCTGTAGGAAATGATCGGAATAAATGGCCGGCAGTGAGGGAGTAAGGTTGACTGCCGGCGTTGGATGGCCAGTGGACAAGTTGCTTCGACAAGCTCATCGGTGAAGAGGTTCCGTAAAAAAAGAAAGAATAGAAAATAGAAAAAGAAATAAATAATAGCAAATATTAAAGAAAAAATAATAGTAAAATATAAAAGAAATATAAAAAAAATAGAGATATGGGCTGGATATAATAAGGCCGGGTCGGGCTAAGAGAACAAGTTGGGCGTAGGAATTTGTGTGCTGAGTGAAATGGATTAAGAATTGGATATATTTAAAACAAGCTCGGTCCGAATTTGAGACCCAACACGGACTCTTAGGTCCGGGTTGGACCCAAAAATTCGGATGGATGCTCTGATCCTTTGACTCGATTTGAATCCGTATATTTCAGAAATAAAAAGTAAAAAAAAAATTGAAAATACACAATGCTAGTAACAAGGGGTACGCTACTAGCTAGTTACTAGTACTATGCATAAGCACAGGCTAGCAACATAGGAGCTTAAGCGTGATGACTCACCCCAAGCTCGGGATGCTACTTATAGGACCATATTCGAGGTAGCCAACCAAAATTGATGTGGAGTCTATCTTCTCCACCCCCATCTCCAAATTGCCAATCATATCTTTTTCTTCTCTAATTGCAAGGAATATCCTCTAATTACTTTACGTCCGACGGATCCGGAGGTCCGGATGAGGCCTCATACCAAGCGGTTTAGGACTTACTCGGTCCTAAAAAAATTTAAAATAGAAAATATTAGAAATAAAAACTCAACGAGAAATTTTTAAAAAGGAAAAAGCTTAGAAATTGAATTTTTGGTTAATTTTATTAGATTTTTAGTGCTAATACTAGTTTAAAATTAGTTTTGGATATTCCTAGATTAAAATGCACATAGCTTAGGAATCAACTACCGGACTTCTATATATATGATGATATTGTTGACACCCGAATTTTAGTCGACAATCGAGTGCTGATTTTGATATGGAAAGAACGAGAAAAAAACAAACAAATAAAAAGCCAACTTGGACCCATTATAGCAGCCCATCTCGTGTGCCCAAATCAACTTCCTGCCCTCGAACCTTAAATCTCAATCCATGCTCAAACTAGACTTTTAATGGGAAATCAATAAAAGAATTTGGTTCACAGCCCATTAGAAGAACCAATCAATCAAATTATTACGGGTGATCGGTTCCAGGTTCCGTGGCTCAAAAACCTACTCGTCGAATAGATTTCTCATTTTTTGGAACCCGTAACCTACCTTGTATAATTTAAAATCTAAAACCTACTTTGTCACAGGTTCTAAGGTCTATTCTAGGGTCTTCTAAAGTTCCACCTATATTTTTAATGATCACTACTTACCGCTACAATTCACAAAGCACAACTCATATTCATACACACGAATAAATTTGAAACATTAACAAAGTAAGTTCATAAAAAATATTGTCGAAAATGGAACTTGAGACTAGTGATTCCAGACTAAACACCATCACCGCAAGATCGTGCAAAAACATATATAAAGAAAAATGCAAAAATTTCTTACATGTTTTAGATTCCAACACCTATCCGAAACTTGGAATCCGAAATCTACCCATCGAACAGGTTCTCCAATTTTTGGAACCCTGGAACCTACCTTGCATACCTTGGAACCTAAAATCGGACATGTTACCACCACTCCAGTTCTAGGTTTCAGTTTCTATCTTGGAACCATGCTCACCCCTACAAATTGTACTTGCCATGCCATTTTTAATATTTGCCTCAACCCAGCAAAAAAGACCTCATTTTGATGAAGAGTCCCAAGCCCGGCCTCTCTTTGGATTTGTCTCTCTTGTTCTAAAATTTGTGGAAACAAACTCATGCGCGCCCAAGAAGAAAAAGATAGATCACCAAGGCCCGCATTCCCGCGAAGGAGGAGATGCAATTAACTAAACTTTTTCACCCTCTCTCTCTTTTCATGACTCACTTACCTAGAGAGGGGACGAGATTATACCACATACACACTAGAATGTCCACAAAAGAAATCACTGCAATGGTCATGAGGATGAAGAGATTCGTAGCAACAATTGCCTCCGAACTCAATCAAGGAGGAAGATTTAGATGATGATGCACATTGTCTTTATAAAGCCGATTGCGATGATCATGAGGAAATTTTTGCCGAGGAGGTGACGTAGGCCTTCTTGAAAACACGAGGAAAGAGGATTGTAGAAGAGGATTGTGTCAATGCCCGAGGCCTTTTAGTATAAGTGGATCCCAACGACACAAATTAGCATGTGGCGGATGGATGAGGTCGGGTGGAGATCCCACCATAAGCCCTCCTTGGTTCCCCGCCTAGTGACCTTGACAACGTGGTCATTCCACTTGTTAATACCACCGAGCGGAGCATCGAAGACGGCGTGTGGCGGGATTTCATCCTCCACGTGACCCCATCTGTCTGCTACATCCTCATTTGTGTTGTTAGAATCCACTTCTTCTAATAGGCCTCTAGCATCGATGCCGTCATCTTTCATAACCCTTGCATTTTGGAGAAGGCTGACATCACCTTCTTCGACCAAAAAGCTATACCAAACCATGGCAGTCTGCTTTGAAGGACAATGCTCATGCTCGTCCCCACCTTCCTCAATGACGTCTCCCGACATCCATTTTTGTTAAAGAGTGTCGGTGGGATAACCTTCTAACTCACCTCAATGTCTTCCTACATAGCCTTCTTCTCCAAAGGGGCTTTTAATATGGGTGTACAACTCAGAGATCTTACCACAGAGGCTGAGTGCGCAGGGCTGTGTAATCAACATTGCTATTAATGGAGTGGTGAATGGAGTGTTATTGATGATGTTCTTATCACTGTATGAGCCGATCACCATGTGCGTGGCCTTCTTGTTGCTTGCAGCGATGGCAGGCATCGCATGGGAGTTTTTCTTCACAGTGATGGACTGAGGAGGAGATGGGATAGATTTTGTGGTAAATACACCAAGTGCAGGTCTGTGATGAGGGAGATGAAGATGCGAAGGGACAATGGGGTCCACTGCGATGTGATTGAGACATAGATGAGGGGCAGTTAGGGAAATATTTGAAAGGTAGCGGTAGATGGTAGAAGATCGTTGCTTAGAGTATTTAGAGTAATTATACATGATATGAATTAGAACAAAAAAAATAAAATAGAATGTTTGAATTCTCAGATAAAAATATAAGATGTGTATGGAACATGCATAACACATGCATCCTCGGATACTTGCGGCATATGCACAACACGAGCACGTCAGAGAATGAAACGTCTGCCTATGCTTTTAAAGGCATCAACTTGGTCATTTTCTGCTAAGAGAATATGTAGGATCTCTAAAGCTATCATCCTCTTTTTTTTCCCTCTGCTGTGCTCACTCTGCGCGCACAAGCACACAGGAAGCAATCAATGGATGTGGAAGAACAGAAACAGCATTTGGTGTCACACCTGTTAGCAGTTTCCCAGGAGAAGAAGGCGTCCACATCGGAGAATGGATTCAAATGAGACGAGATTTTCTCGAAAATGAAGCGGCAACTGTCATTGGCCAGGTCATTGGTATCAGTGTACCTGATGATTTATTGTTTGCAGGTGATCTCTGTGATGTTTTGTGGGTCATCTTCGAGAGGTTGACCATCTTGTAAAAGAACTTGGACTGGTTTCTCCAAGGAGGCCTTTCATGGGAATTTCTGATTCTCCAGTAATTCTCAACCTTTTATCCTTCTCCTAGTTCAGTTTTGACACAAATAAAAAACTTGCAGGACAGTGATACGAGACAAATGATGGTCATAATCCTTCTTCAGAATCATTAATGGGCTGTCAACCTTTTTAATTCTAGTTTATGTTCGTAATATGATTTTTACGATTTCGAAGGGATTACGTTTTCTTATTAATTGGCTCTGACGCTACTCCTTGTACAATGTCAACATGTGTCTACATGATTATGTAGCTTGAAGCAATTATGATGTTTTAGTTTGGTTCATTGCCTGCAATAGCTTCTGGATTTGGTCATTTCTTTCCAACCCAAAACTTGAAAGGTCTGTCCTCTTAATCAGGTGCATCAGTACTTTGTACCAACAAGAAGCTATCATTTTTAAACAATGTAAACTCAGTATTTTGTGCTTGTTTTAGCCTGAATCAGCCGGTTAGCTTGCTTGCCGTGGTGTGTCGGTCGTGGGTTCGACAAATGGGGGGGGTTTTTGGGTTTTCCTTCCCCGCATACTCACGAAGTGGGTATTGAACTGGCCTGAACACCAGCTCCTTGGTTTACATGATACCTCTGGGGCTCAGTGGTTCAATAAGTTAATCCTAACTGGTTAAGCTTTATTTACTTCAGTAGATCTTGCAAAAGAAGCAGCTATTCCACAGTCCCACATTTTCTTGGCTGAATTTTTGGCAGCACGAGAGTTTCAAATGAATCTGGAAGACCCTGAGCAGCTCGTTTGGAAATTATGCTTCCTTAATGATGGTCGCAAGGAAGGCTTGCTTGCAGGTACTCTTATGATCTTCGATGGAAGGTCATCGGGCTTCCTCTATAGCACAGAAGAAGAAGTGGTGAACTATGTGGGAAATATGTGGGTACTAATCGCAACTTCCCATTTTTTTGATGGCATTCAGTCTGTACTTTCTGTTATACTTTGCTTATTATTGCAGTTCGATGGCGCACCTGACCTAGTTTAACTTTGACTACTTATCCAGATAATTATGGAGGGAAGATGGAAAATTTGTCAAATGTCAAAATAAACTCGTACTTCAACTTATTGATGCTATAAGTTACAGTGTCTTCTTTATTTTTTGATCACTTAGTAGAACATGAAAAAGTCCCCTGCAACAGCTACTAGAGACCATCTCAAAGTTGACCCGTTCTTCTCCAACCTTTTTAACTGAAGTCTGACATGAATTAGCCTCTCGGAAGTATCAAGACAACGTTACCAGTTTGAACTTCCCCTATTCGGTGTTTGCCTCTCTCTGGGGGCTAACTTTTAGGCATCAGACTACTTCCCTTGTCCAGGACCATCTCCTGAGTCCGGTCAAATGTCCGCTGAACATGCTGAGATTAGGAATTTCTTTTTATTTTCTTTTCTTCTTCGGCGAGAGCTTCACCGAGAGCACCTTCCTTCAAGCTCACTGGAATTTCTTCCCCTCTAACACCTCACCGTCGATATTTACTACCAATGCTGGCAACTATTGTTACTTCGCCCACATTAGCCGCCAATCATGACGATTAACGAACTGCCGTCACCTATTCCAGCCATCGAATCAGGCCATCTAAAAATATTGCCAGCGGCCATTTCCCCTCACTGACTGCTATTACGCGAGCACTCATTTCGGCCAACACAGTGAATCCTTAACCGTAGACTTCGCCGGGGAAAGAAAGTCCAGTAAATGCCTCAAACTCATCGATGATCGAAGCTAGGAATCAAGACATAAAACAACTGAAGCAGTCCCCTTTACCGCAACGCAATTGACTACTCGCTGGATTTGTACCTCCTCTGTGTTTTTCTTTCTTCCCAAACATTTGAGAGGTAGGAGTTCATGCTCTGTTTCGGATGTACTTCATATACAACAGAGGTAAAGGGGTCTAATTGAGATTTCTATGAAAATTATTGCTGAAAGAGGATCTATTAGTGATATAAACGCACTTCATTGTTGTTGTGATAGTCTCGGTATGAGCTTATACTGATGCTAAGATGTTGCACTCTTGCTTCTCGAAATTGAAAATGCCTGAATGAAATCATATAAACATTTGAGAGGCTTCTTCCTGAATCTGAATATCTTGTTATCTACCATTTGTTCACATCATAATATGTCCGTTTGATTCTCGTTTTCCATTTCTGATTCCTGTGGTTTAGTCTAGGGCTGAGACGTGTATATACCATGCTTGCTTCATTTTCGTTTTACCACATGTTTTTATTTCGCCTTAGACTTTGGTTTGTTAACCTTTCTTCTGTGTATTGATGCATGTCAATTGATGTTCCAAGTATGTAAATCTCTGTCATGAGTAGTGTTGCATATTTGAATTAGTCATTGCAGCATATTCTTGGTATTAAGACCTGTATTTTTTTTTTATAGGAATGGAGTTCAAAAGAGGTCTTAAGTAGATGTAAAAACGTTTTTATGTCGTTCTCTGAATTAAAGTGAGTGCACCGGAAGAGAAGTTCTTGTTGCCACGATGTCAATGTGGGTATGTTGTTAGTGTTCATTGAGCAATCACCAAGAGAGCAGAATATAATGGCTATGCATGTGATGTAGGAACGAATGAGGAGTTGTAAGGATAAGTGTGCGTAGGAAAAGACGAGTTCATGTATCCAATAAGTCCTTTAAAAAAGTGAAAAGGAAGGAAGTTTATTATGTTTTGTACTCTGTGTTTTTCTGTGATGGTTGGAATAGTTGCTGATGGAAGCACGATACCTTCGTGTGTGTGGTCGTGTGCAAGTAATTGAGCATAGCAATTGCTATTGATCTTGTAGCGTACAATCTGTGAAGAATTGCCAATGTCCCAAATTTGTCTTCATTGATCTTTTTGGGGGTTGCTCTCTTCCTCATTGTTTCATGATGCGTGCACAAGATGTGAGAAAGTTTTCTGGATATGTCTTTGGCTAGATTGCAACCCTTTTATGATGATTTCTCTGCTACTGTAGTTTTCATTTTTACCTCACACCTGGAATACTTTAATTCTGTGCTTGGGATGACAAATGAGCGACGATTTTCATTCCATGATGGTTCAAGTTAATTGACAACCAAGCATACGCGTGGTGCTCTCAGAGCGAGATGTGCTTGCATTATTCTTTGATGAGGTATAGTCTATGTTCCGATGATTTTCCATGGCGGTCCAACAAGAAGCTATCATGACGTGTTCAAGCCGTCGTCTTGTTGAACCAATTCGAGCTATTTTTCGAGTAAATGCCTCTAAATATATTCTCGAGGGTTGCCCCCATGAGGGTAGGTCGCCGACACCTTGTAAAATCCTGTATTACGACTCGTTTTCAAAGCCTTGACTAAATGAGAAGTCTCATTGATGTATTTCAGTCTAATCTCACTCGAAATTGTCCATTTTGAGCGAGACTAACCAAATGGGAATGGTTAGTTAGGAAAATCAAGTACGTGGACCTAAGAACTTGATCATGGACCGACTCTTTAGCCATGAAAATTGTCGAGGAAATATTTTGAACCAATATAGGCCGATCCTAGAACAATTAAGGAACGATTTGGGCAATACCCTATGCTTGGATCACGGATGATTCCGTTTGACCTCATATGGGTTCCGAACATCCCTAAATTATTTTCTAATGATCGTGTGTCGCGACCTAAAAAATAAACAAGTTAAATTCCAGGCTAATGGATTATCGGGTTAATTAATTAACTAACCTAACTCGGACTCTCCCGAATCCATACCAAATCGCCACTTAAGGTTCGAATGATTAACATGCAATGTGATTTGAATTTGGAGTCGCCACTAATCATTTTCGGCGGAGTTGACTAGAAACCCAAATAAAATAGCGGGAGAAAACTATCTTATTTCGCGTACCGGAGATTAAGAGTCCGGGGACTTGATTACGCTAAATTATTCTAACGCCCTTTCGGTACCATTTTCATGAAAAATATTTGATTTGGTAATTTACTCGAATTTCAAAGGTGCAGTTTTTTTATTCTTTTTTTTTTTTTATTATTCTTTTTCTGAAAATGTAAAACATTGAGTTTTATGCGATATACACCATGGACGATTTAGAAAGAAAGAAAACGCGGCCAATCACAAGTATTCACAAAAATAAATTAACATATAATAATACTAAACTTCGGAACACGTGGCACGTCTAAAATAAACAATCAAATATTCAAATCAAATGATTACATCTTTGTAGATCAAGATGGAGACGATTACCTTCTATTACACAAAATCTTACTCACGTACACGTTATAGTTTCTTTCAAGATCTCGAAGCTTGAAGAGCGTGGCTGTCGTCGAAAATGGCAAGCGATAACGTTGTTGGGTGGCGAGAGGCGAAGTATGTAACGGGACTCGTCGAAGATGATGCTCGACCAAAGCTCTTTTTCTCTCACTTTTCAATTTTCTTTTCCGGTTTCTTCTCAAGGACTATCTCAATTCTTTTCTCCTCAAAAACTCTCTCAATTCTCTCCTACTCCCCAAAAAAACTCCCCTTCTCTTCAAGAACTCTTCTTCTTTTATAGGCAAAGTTCTTCATCCTTCATTCTTCATCTTCATCTTCTCTTCTTCACCTTCATTTCTCCATCTTCCATCTTCATCTTCTTTTCTTCATCTTCATCTTCCCTTCTTCATCTTCATCTTCTCTTCTTCACCTTCATTTCTCCATCTTCCATTTTCATCTTCTCTTCTTCATCTTCATCTTCTCTTCTTCACCTTCATTTCTCCATCTTCCATTTTCATCTTCTTTTCTTCACATTCTCTTCATTATCTTCTCTTCATCATCTTCCTTTCTCCATCTTCTCTTCATCCTCTTCTCTTGGTATCTCGAATGCGATCCCCGAGGTTCTAGTATTTGCAATACTGATCCCCGAAAAAATATTTCTTTCAAGCCCAAATATTCTTGGTACGTTTTCACCCCATGCCTAGTCCAGACGCCCGTTGAATTAAGTTTGAATTATATGCCAATGCTATGTGGGATGATTTTTGTTTAGAACTAAAATTAGTTCTAATTTTTATGCAAGAAATAGATTAGTCAAAATTTTAGGTGTCAACATCGTGTCCATCGGGACTAGTGATTGACCCTCGCAATTGAATGACAACCAAAGTCGCCATGGCTCGAGAAATTTTTAAACGTTATATTAATCACGGGTCGATATGCGTAACTCTTAAAAGCCGCCCGTTAGTTTGAGATACGCGAAAATTTCAATTGATCGAGATTGATCACGAATCGGACTTCGAAATTTGATGTCGGACCTTCAGGGGTTCCAATAATTAAATTTTGAACGTTTCCTCATCCGGAGTTCAATTACTTCACGATTCGCCCCAAAGGGTTCGGAAAAAATAAAATGTGGACTGGAAATGGGAAAAGACCCATTTACCCTTGGAGAATACCCAATTTTTCACTTTGGCTCAAGGGCATTTCGGTCAATACTCCTCTTGGCCGAAATTTGACTAGTCTTTGTGGGGGAAATTACCTTTTTTCCCTTCTTGCATTCAAGACACCAAAAATATCTAGCCATAATATTATCCTAACCTTTTATTAATGAATTTTTGGGGCTTCTTCTTCATTATTGCAAACAACTTTCTCTTTCTACCTCACTCACCCCCCTTGGCTGAACTCCATAGCTCTCTCTCTCCCTCGCCAAAAATTTTTCCAAGCTTCTCCAAGGTCCCTTGAATCGCCGAAGCTCAATTCTCCACCGTGAACCGCCTTGAACCGCCGGAATAACTTGGGTTGAAACCGATTGAGAGGAGTCGCCGGAGCCGCCGGTTGGGGGTCAAAAACTTTTCTCGACTTCTCGTCGGAAAACTTGCTAGAATTGTAGTAAGTTGGTTCCTAACCTTAGATTAGGTATCTAGGTTGTTATGGACATTAGGTTGAGTTGATTTGGTGGAAAAATTGGTTGGATTTGCGCTTGAACATGGGTTGGCCGAAAATGAAGATTGGAGGAGAGAGAAAATTGTGTTCTTGCTTGAATAGTGATTTTTCATGATTAATAATGGATGGCTAGGATTTAATCTAGCTTTTCTTGCTTTAATCTTGCTTAGGAAGATTAATCGACGGCCGAGATTAAATCATGCTATATTGTAGACATATTATGTGGTGGAGATTTATTGTACGTTAGTATAATATAATTGTATAGTACGTATTAAATGCCACGTTAGTACAGTATAATTGTACGGTACGTATTAATTGTACGTTAGTCTAATTCTGATTTTATGGAAATTATTAATTGCTACGTTAGTAGAATTAATTTTGTGTGGCGTAGATTAATTTTTGCGATAGCATAAATTAATTGTGTGGCCCGATTGGCCATTAGCTCAGTGCGATTTAATCGGATGGTCCCGATTTATTAATTCTCTAACGTGAGCGAATCATGTGGTACCGACTGAATATTTATTCAGTATAATTAAATCGAGGGATCTCGATTGAGTGGAAGGGAAAAATCGGGAAGATTGCGTGGACCCGATCTTTTATTGAAGAAAATTGGGAAGATCGTGGGGTCTTGATCCGCTAATCGGGAAGTTTAGCGAGATCGTGTGGTGAAGATTGAACGATTAGAAGAATTTGTGTGATCGTGTGGTATCGTACGAGCGATCGAGGAATTATTATGGTTATATGGTCTTAAGTGGAATAATTGAGAGGATGTGTGGAAATTTACCCCGAAGCGTGATTATGCGGGGTTCGTATTTTATAAGATCATATTTTACCATGAGGCATTAAACGCGGGGTTGAGGTTATTATTTTATCCCGAGGCGTTAAATGCTGGATATGAACCCGAGGCGTTATTAGCGGGTTATAGTGACCTAAGGCGTTATTACGCGGGTCCGAACTATATAATGGCCTGAGGCATTATTACGTGGGTCTGCTCCATTTATATGATAGCCTCGATGCGTTAAACGCGGGCTTGGGAGCAACGTGGAATTTTTATGATAGCCTCGAGGCATTAAACGCGAGCTGGAGTAACGTGGAATATTTATTTATAGTTTGAGGCGTGGAACGTCAATGTGGGAGTAACGTGGAATTTTTGTAAATGTGTGGTAATTTTGGGAGAAAGAATGAAATATTCTGAAATTTATTTGTTGAATTATTGATTGTGAGAGGAATTGTCGCGAATGGGCGATCTAGGTTTGTCGGGAGGCACTAGCGCTCTAACCTAAGATTAGGGACTATCTTACTAAGATTTATTCTCACCCTATCGTGGGTTATCTTTTTCGGGACCCTCCGCCTCAACAACGAATTATAAACCACAGCGGTTCGGGATACTTGAAGGACATGGAAACCGTGATTACCAAGTATCCCGTGGGTGAGGATAAGGTTTATTTTAGACACGCTACTACCATCCGGGTAGATGTAGGAGAAAATAATTAGAAGCCCCATACGTACCTAGCATGGACGTATAGACATGGGGATATCTTGGTAGGTCCATTGAGGGGCTTTGATATCCCCTATGATAGAGTTGGAGAATGGGACCCCACTCAGGTGCCCCTCCCGAGGGCGTGGTGACGAGTCCCGATACAGTCCCGAAGACCCGCAATGGACACGAAGAGTTTGGAGCCCGAAGAGGATGTAGAGATCGTAGAGTCATCGATGTGAAGTCGCCATCTCAAACTAAGGAGGAGGAGGAGCTAGAGACTTCATCCGATGATAGTGAAGATGAGGCCTAGGGTAGATGGCCTCTTGACTTTTGTTGAACGTTTCCTTTTGGAAGTATAGTAGGCTTCGACCACGTAATCTTTTTTTTGTAGTGGTAGTAGGCCAGATAAGTGGCCTATGAAGCTCTAGGTTTGAAAGTGGTACTCATTATGTATATATGGACATAAGTGTGTTGTAAGTTTATTTTTACCATCCCAAGTTATCGTAGCGTTGTTGGTTTCGTACGGGGGGAATTATTTCTACTTCCATGAAATTTTATTTTGTTGGCCTTGGGATCTTGGAGAACTCGTACGCAGTAATGGCCATAAGGGATGTTGCGAGCTCGCAGAGTTCGGGTGATGACATCCCCGTTTGGAGTGGTATCGAGCAAGGTCGATTCGATCCAAGTTTGGATGAGATATGGAGTGATAAGGAGCGATGACTTTGGGATGGATAGGGAGAGAGACCTTAGGTGTTTACGCGAGTTAAGCGCGTTATGCGGGGCATTTGAAAGTGCGCCTATGATTTAGTTGATTGACTGTTTTTGTCTTTGTGTGTTTGGTGTTGTTTGTTAAATCGTTCTACTAGAAACGATTGTTAGCTTTGTGCTAATTGCTTTGTGTTAAGCAAAGTGGAATTGCTAGACTCGAGTAGGTGACTTAAGTCTTTAATTCCTTGGTGGAATTATTTTGATTCAGGTGTTATGAAGAAAGTTAATGGACATTGACAATCAAGGTAGAGGTTCCAGAGGAGGTTTTAGAGGGAGTTCTAGAGGAGGATGTAGAGTAGGTTCTAGGGGAGCCTCTAGTTCAAGAACAACAGTTAGGGAAGATCCGAGAGTGGATGGAGTCCTTTGGGCTCTAGAGGAGATTGGAAATTTAATGGGTAGGCAGACTCAAGACCAAGCCGCCGCTATTGCCCAAGCTGTTGAGGCTACTTGTTGCTGCTGCGCCGCCCATGGGATAAATGTGAACCAAGGAAATGACAATAGGAATAGGCAGATGTATCGGCTAGTAGAGCAGTTCTTGAAGTTGAAACCGGCAAAATTCTTTGGAAAGGTGACCCGCAGGCTACACCTCGTTGGATAGAGGATCCGGAGAAAGCGTTCGAGGTTTTGGGTTGCACGAGAGGAGGAAAAAGTGACTACGGCGGTATATCGCTTGCGGGATACGGCCAATGATGAGTGGAAGGCCACCGGGGAAGGGTTTTCCCGAGGGTACAGATTTTTGAATTGGACTTGTCTTCACCGAAGCCTTTAATGGAAAGTATTTTTCGAGACCGCTCGAAGCGAAAAATGTTGGAATTTCAAAGCATCTCCGCTAGAACCAAATGACTATCGATTAGTACGAGGCTGAATTTTCAAGGTGTCGAAGTATGCACCGAGGATGGTGGAGAATCCTCTAGACAGAGCAAGAAGATTCCGGGATGGATTGAGGCCGGAACTTCGTAGTCGATTGATCTCGCTAAACTTGAGGGACTACGATGAACTATATGAGCGGGTCGATGGTGGAGCGGGACATGAAAGAGAGGGCTGCCGCCTTTGGATAGCGGTTCATGCCAGCTAGGGACAACCGCCGATTGGCAAGAGGCCAATGATGGGAAATAGGCGCTTCGTCCCTCCGGTTAGGAGAAATAATGGGAAGCTGGTGTACCAGTCCAATCGAAGCTGCAGACTCTGTGGAAGGAGGCACGAAACGGGCCTTACCCAAACAGGGGGGGCGCGCTTCGGATGTGGAAAATTTGATCATCGATAAGAAACTGCCCGAGTAAGCCCCGGGACCTCGATTTCAACCCCAAAGATTCCAGGTAAGACCTCGAGATAGGGGCTGCTCCACGGAATAATCGAATCGATCGCCGTGCAAGGGAGAGTGTATGCGGTGGCGCGCAATGAGGCAAAAGAATGCGCCCGACGTGATTACAGTACGGTCTCCTTATGTGATCATGCTGCATATGCTTTATTTGATTCCGGAGTGTCTCATTCTTTTGTATTTGCTCGGTTTAAGAATTAGCTGGGATTGAGTTAAAACTGCTAGAAGTAATCTTGCACGTAACTACACCCTTAAAGGATAAAATATTGGTTACCTTAGGGTGTCTTGGATGAAAGATAGTCATTGGCGGTAGAGAAGAGTTGATAGACCTAGCAGTTTTGACTATGCATGACTATGATGTGATAATTGGAATGGATTGGCTAGGAAAGCAAAGGGCTGTTTTTAATCGTGGTAGCAGGGGTGATCCAATTTAATCCGATTGGTCATCCTAGATATGAATTTATGGGAAGTTGAGGTGGAATTTCAATTCCCATAATCTCGCCACTGGAAGTGACAAAATTGTTGAACGAAGGATGCCAAGGATATTTGGCTACTGTGGTGGATTCGTCGATTGAAGAACCGAGGCTAGAGGATATAGCCATGGTGCGCGAATATTCCGATGTCTTTCCTCAAGAATTGCTGGGATTGCCACACGAAAGGGAAGTAGAGTTCGTGATTGAGCTAGCCCTAGGGACAGAACCGATTTCCAAGGCACCCTACGAATGTCCCTCTCGTAATTGAAGGAATTGAAAGTTCGGATGCAAGAGCTACTTGGATAAAGGATTTATCCGTCCCGGTGCATCGCCGTGGGGAACGCCAAGCTTGTTCGTGAGGAAGAAGGATGGGTCATTGCGTTTATGCATTGACTATCGGTAGTTGAATAAAGTAACCATCAAGAACAAGTATCCGTTGCTAAGGATAGACGACTTGTTCGATCAACCGCAAGGGGTTGCGGTATTTTCTAAGATCGATTTGAGGACGGGCTACCATCACCTGAGAATTAAGAAGGAGGACATACCGAAGACGCTTTTCATACTAGATATGGGCATTATGAATTTACAATCATGCCTTTTGGATTGACCAATGCCCTAGCTGCTTTTATGGATATAATGCATTGGGTGTTTAGAGAATTTCTGGATCAATTTGTCATCGTATTTATCGATGATATCTTGGTGTATTCGAAGAGCCCGGAGGAACATGAACACCATCCGAGCATCATTCTACAAACCTTGAGAGAGCACGCTCTTTATGCCAAATTTAGCAAGTGTGAATTTTGGCTCGACTAGGTAGCATTTCTTGGACATATCGTCTAAGGTAATGGAATCTCAGTAGACCCACGCGAAAATTGAGACCGTTGTGAATTGGCCAAGACAGACATCGGTTCGAAGGTTCGGAGTTTTCCGGGCCTAGCGGGATATTATCGACGATTTGTGGAGAAGTTCTCTTCGATAGCTATTCCGTTGACACACTGACGAAGAAGGAAACTCACTTTGAATGGACAGATAAGTTCGAGAGGAGTTTCCAAGAACTTAAGCACAAGATTCTCAACAAAGACCAGTTCTAACGATACCATCCGGTCTTGGAGGATTTGAAATATATAGCGATGCTTCGCTAAAAGGACTGGGATGCGTATTAATGCAACATTGCAAGGTGATTGCATATGCGTCGCGACAGTTGAGGCATCATGAATTGAACTACCCAACGCATGATCCGGAGCTTGCGGCGATTGTTTTTGCGTTGAAGATTTGAAGGCATTATTTATGGGGAGAAAAGTTTCAGATTTATACGGACCATCGAGTCCAAGTATTTGTTCTCCCAAAAAAAGCTGAATATGAGGCAAGATCGTTGTATGGAATTGCTTTGAAGGACTACGATTGTGATATTTTATATCACCCCGGGAAAGCTAATAATGTAGCGGATGCTCTTAGTCGGAAATCGAGCATTGCGCATTTGATGGTGAAGGAGTGGACTTTAGTTGAAGAGTTGAGGGATTCGAGTTTAAGTTTGAGGTCCGCAATCGCTCAAGTCTACCGGCAACTCGAGAATTGAGCCGAGATTCAAAGCAGAATTAAGGCATTGTAGATAAAGGATCTTGACATCTAGAAAATTTTAAAGATGGATGCAACCAAAAGGAAACCTGAATTTCAAGTGGCCGAGGATGGAATTTTGAAGTTCCGTGGACGCTTGTGTGTCCCTAATGACGAAGAGCTTAAGGAAAAGATTTTGTCGAAGCTCATCGTAGTAGTTACAATGTGCATCCAGGTAGCACCAAGATGTATCGGAACCTACGCCAGCCTTTATTGATGGAATGGACTGAAAGTAGACGTGGCTAAACATGTAGCTAAATGTTTAACGTGCCAACAAGTAAAGGCACAACATTGCAAGCCTAGAAAATTACTTAGACCGCTAGAGATTCCCGAGTGAAAATGGGAGCATGTGACCATGGATTTTGTTATGGGACTACCCGGGGAGCCGAGAGGGGGCATGATTTGATTTGGGTACTCGTCGATAGATTGACGAAATCTGCACATTTTATGGCAAGGCAAAAGGATTTCGCAATGGAAAAGTACGTTGAATTGTATATGTGCCGGATAGTTCGACCGCATGGAGTTCCAAAGAACAATTACGTCGGACAGAGACCCCAAGTTCATTGCAACTTTCCCGGAAAAGTCTTGAGAATGCAATGGGAACCCAAGTGCAAGATATAGCACCATGTATCATCCCTAGACAGGACGGACAATCGAAGAGGACAATACTGACACTTGAGGACATGTCATGAGCATGCGTGATAGATTTTAAAGGAGGTTGGGAAGAACAGCTACACCTAGTCGAGTTCGCCTACAACAATAGCTTCTAGCAGATAATTGGAATGGCACCATTTGAGGCGTTGTGTGGCGGAGAGCTTGCAGTGCCGCGTTAGTATAGTATAACCGTACAAAGCGTATTAATTGTACGTTAGTCAAATTCTAATCGTACGACGCTTATTAATTGCTACCTTTAGTAGAATTAATTTTGTGTGGCGTAGATTAATTTTTGTGGTGGCATAAATTAATTATGTGGCCCTATTGGCCATTGGCTTAGTGCGATTTAATCGGGTGGTCCCGATTTATTAATTCTCTAACGTGAGCGAATCATGTGGTACCGACTGAATATTTATTCAAGTATAATTAAATCGAGCGGTCTCGATTGAGTGGAAGGGAAAAATCAGGGAAGATCATGTGGACCCGATCTTTTATTGGAGAAAATTGGGAAGATCGTGGGGTCTTGATCGCTCATCGGGAAGTTTAGTGAGATCGTGTAGTGAAGATTGATCGATTAGAAGGATTTGTGTGATCGTGTGGTATCGTACAATCGATCGAGGAATTATTGTGGTTATATGGTCTTAAGTGGAATAATTGAGAGGAAGTGTGGAATTTTACCCCGAAGCGTGATTACGTGGGGTTCGTATTTAATAAGACCATATTAAATGTGGGGTTGTGCTTATTATTTTATCCCGAGGCGTTAAACGCAGGATATTAACCTTGAGGCGTTATTACGCAGGTTATAGTGACCTCGAACCGTTATTACGCGGGTCGGTTCATTTATATGATAGCCTGATGCGTTAAACGAGGGCTTGGGAGCAATGTGGGAATTTTATGATAGTCCGAGGTGTTAAACGCGTACTTTGGAGTAACGTGGAATATTTATTTACAGTTTGAGGCGTGGAACGTCGATGTGGGAGTAACGTAGAATTTTTGTAAAGGTGTACCAATTTTGGGAGAAAGAATGAAATATTCTAGAATTTATTTGTTGAATTATTGATTTGAGAGAAATTATCTTGAATGGCTTATCTAGGTTTGTCGGGAGGCACTAGCGCCCTAACCTAGGATTAGGGACTATCTTACCGAGATTTATTTTCACCCCGTCGTGGGTTATCTTTTTCGGACCCTCCGCCTCAATTATGAATGATCCACCGCAGCGGTTCGGGATACCGAGGGACATGGAAACCGTGATTACCGAGTATCCCGTGGGTGAGGATAAGGTTTCTTTTAGACACGCTACTACCATCCGGGTAGATGTAGGAGAAATTTTTTAGAAGCCCCATACGTATCCGGCATGGACGTACGGCACATGGGGATATCTTTGGTAGGCCCGCCGAGGGACTTTGATATCCCCTATGACGGAGTTGGAGAATGGGACCCCACTCAGGCTGCCCTTCCCGATGGCATGGTGACGAGTCCAAATACGAGTCCTAAAGACCCGCGATCGGACCTCGAAAGTTTGGAGCCCGAAGAGGACGTAAAGATCGTAGAGCCATCGGATGTGGAGCTGCCATCCGAGACCGAGGAGGAGGAGGAGCTAGAGACTTCATTTGATAATAGTGAGGATGGAGCCTAGGGTAGATGGCCTCTTGACTTTTGTTGAACGTTTCCTTTTCGAAGTATTGTAGGCTTCGACCACGTAATCTTTTGGTTGTAGTGGTCACAGGCTTGTATAGTGGCCTCCCAAGCCCTAGGTTTGAAAGTGGTAACCATTATGTATATATGTACATAAGTGTGTTGTAAATTTATTTTTACCATCCCAAGTTATCGTAGCGTTGTTAGTTTCTATATGGGGAATTATTTCTGCTTCGTGAAATTTCATTTTGTTGGCCTTGGGATTTTGGAGAACCGTACGCAATCGTGTCCAGAGGGGATGTTTGCGAGTTCGCGGGGTTCGGGTCATGACGAGACACCACTACTTGACTCAACATGTGGGAATTGGATAACTAGCCACCATGGACAAATGCAATCGTTCACCCTATAAAAATCATCGACTTGCCCTTCATTTTCTGCTAAGAAGATCGTTTAAGCAATTGTCTCTTGACTCTATTGATTCCGCCAAAAGTGTAAGAAAACTAGTGGATGAAGCGAACGTATAAAGCGAGTCGGCCTTTTTAGCTGTTTCTCGGGAAAAGGTGTGTGAATCGTGGAACGGTCGTAAGAAAGAAGACATTTTCTTGGAAATGAAGGGGCAACTACGTGCTCCGGGCCTTTGGTCTTAGTGAACCTAATGATACGTTGTTTGCGGGTGATCTCGGTGCTCTTTGTTGGTCATCCCGGTCGAGCTGCCTCTCTCGAGTGCTTCCATCGCCACTTCCTTCGCTTCGTGACCAGCTTTAGCTTGTTGGTAGTCATCATACTTCATCCTATTTTGTATAAGCCATCCTTTCACTAACTGCATTTCTTGGAGCAGTTAGTCATGCCAAGAAATCAAAGAATTTTAGCATTGAAAGTAGGATCATACCGAGTCTTACAAAGATACCATTTTTATTCGCCAAAAGCTGTTAGGAAACGGGATAACAATGTATTGCTAGTAACCTTAGCTCCTTCAAGATTCTTGCAGTTTGACAAAAATTGATATGCTAAACATGTCATCTCTTAATAGCTTGATTTAGCATTGGTGTTCGTCATGAATTAGGAAATTTGTCATGCGTAATTCAATATGATTGTTTGGGACATGAGATGGATAGTTCCCATCCCCGAAGTCCTTCATTTACATGCTCCGGTACATCTCAAGCTTTATGCTTCTCGCCGTTCACTTTTGCTTAACAAAGGACACTAAGGGAATTCACCGTGTAATATCGGACGATATATTGAGATTTAACGAGCAATGGAGACAGAAGGTGACGTCCTCCACATGGACACCATAGATTTTGCATTCAAGACGTTGTCGGCAATTACAATAAACAATTCAAAAATGCTGAAGGCAAAAAACTTATTGAGATGGCGAGTAAATTTTGGGATTTGTAAATTTGAGAAAAATACATGTTCATAAATTTGAGTGCGAAGTACTAATTATTGTTGTAATATGCAGCTTACGCGAATCAACAAGTGGAAGTTCGATGAAATCACGAGATGAGTTACGGAGTTCGATCCACCCGCAACCGCATGGTGTGACAAGATTTCAAGAGACAAATGGACAAAGGCATATGATGAAGGGAGGAGACATGGATTGATGATGACAAATTTAGTTGAATCGGGTCAACGGAATGCGAATGATTTTCGTGGTCTACTAATAGCAACCATAGTGGAGAAGACATTTTACCAGTTGGTACAATATTTTGACACGAGAAGAACTATGTACGGGATGCAAAAAGACAACTGGTGAGAATATATGCAAATAGGCATGAAGTGAGATATTTCGACTACGATAGAGAGGTTTTTTAAGCAAAAATTGGACATGGCGGATCTAGAGGATTAGGGGGCCACAAACACATACTGTGCCTAAGCGTGCGAATGTACACATGTGAAAAATTTCAAGAGCTGAAAATCCCATGTTCCTACGTAATTCCAGCATTTCAAGTGTATGACATTGATTACAAATCGTACGTAGATGAATGATATATGTTGGATAAAATCCTTCGATGCTATCGGTATATGTTTTATCCATTGGGGCATCTTGATTATCGGCATGAATCTAATGAGCTGCCATTAGTATCGGAGTATTTGGAAGAAAGGAATGCCTCATACATCACGAATACGAAATGAGATGGATTAGAGAATGCCGGTAGTAACACTTCGCGTAAACATTGCACCTCTTGTGAAAAATCAAGGCACAACGAGTAAACTTGTGCACATAAATCAGCCCGAGAATAGATCACGGTTGTGTGAATTGTGTAAATTAGTTCGATGAATTTTTTTGTAATGTTATAATATCATTATTGGATAGATATTTATTAAGTTCATTTTTTTTCTGGTTTTTACATTAGATATGTGAATTTTTTAATAATGTTATAATATCACAATTGCGAGATATTTATTTAGTTCATTTGTTCCATGTATACATTACATATGTGAATTTGTTGTAATATTATAATATCACAATTGTGTAAATATGGTATAGAGAACTTACATTCAGCTGAGTCCCGAAGATGGTTCACTACTTACATGGTAGATTCGACATAGATTACAGGCCATATGGGATGCTTAGTAACTAAAGAATTTAGTAGTTGATCCGTTATTTGTAATAGCAATATCAAAATTGCCACTAACGATTCATGTCACATTTTACGAATAAATCAAAATAAAGTCCTTAGATGTCGGCGAGCGACGCTATACATAGGTGAGCTTGATGAGCGCATAGTCTCGTATCTTCATGCTTCGAAATTTACGAAATTTATATGATGGGATTTGTCCAGCTTGATTGGCATTTGATTATCGCATTGGTCGAGCGGTAGAGGCCCGAGACCCATACCTTCCATATGTCGGAAGGTGAATGCACGATCACGCTGCAGGATATTATAGTGCTCACAAGGCTTTCCATCGATGGAGCTATAGTTACCGGCCCTTACTGGTATGAATTGAGGCACTTTACGTGATGATACGCTTGGTGCTTGCCCACCCCGGTTGCGTAGCATGCGAGATAAAGATGAGCTGGTTGAGATAAAGCTTTGATGATCTTCAAGATGCCGATCGGGACATCATAGTTCAGCATGCTAGGGCATTCATTCTCCGGTTGTTTGGAGGATCTATTTTTGTAGATAAATCGGGGGCTAGGGTTAGTTTGATGTTTCTTCCACTATTGGCGAACCTCGACGGCTCTACACAATACGATTGGGGATCGCGGCGCTTGCATCACTATATCGGGAGTTATGCGGTGTAACCGATCCGGAAGCGCAAAGAACTCGGTGATGCCCTACATGTATTGCAAATTTGGGCGTAGGAGCACTTGGGATGTATCTCTCCATCGCCGACGAACCATAATCCTTTCCAGTTGCACCTCTTAGTAGTCGATATGTGATCTATTGCCTTTTCGGTTCGTGCGTCATTAATTCTTTCAAATGCGTATAATATATCAAAATCTCATATTTTTTGTTTATACGGCTAGAGTCGATGCCTGACAGACAACGAGAGGTCTCCATACATACTTTGTCACATTTGCACTGCCAACTTAACAAAATGATATCTATAGATCTAAGTGATGATAGAAACTAACGAATTTAATATAATGTTTACTTTTGAATTAATTCTTTGTTTAATTTGTTATTGTGAAGTCTTGGAATTTCGACGTCCGTAGGAAAAATTATAAATTCTAGGGTGGATAGTGAAATTTGATTTTAAGAATTTAGTAGTCGATGATTGGCTATTCCTGGGCGTTTGTCGAGAAAAAGTTGAGTTTGAATCGTCAAACTTTAACTCATAATACTGAGACTCGCCACGAGTAAATTCAGTCTTATTCAAACTCTAAATGCAAAGATATCATTTTTGCCCCTAAGTTTTATTTACATAAGATAAATAATTATTTGGTTTTGAATTTATGGGTCCATCCTTTTAAATTAGTTGAATTTTTCCTCCACCCACTAGTTCGGCCGCCCAACCTCGTCATCCCCAATACTGATATCACCCTTGTTGGCATCACCAGCTTTTGCCCCAAATTTTCCCTCCTACTTGCTCCCCACGTTCTCTCTCTCTTCCCTTTCTTTTTCTTTTTCTTTTTCTACTCTCTCTCTCTCTCTCTCTCTCTCTCATTGACTTGGACGAGCGGCCCCCCTCCATATGCTACTGTCATTCTTCTTCTTCCTGACTTTTCTTCATCTTCTTTGTGGGTCTTTTGTCCGACAGCCTCCACCTCCTTTGCTCACACCCGATCACTACCGAGTTCGTCCCGTCGCCACCCTGTCAGCTCGAGCCTTTCCTCAGCCGCGCGACCACCGAGCTCTGCCAGACTCAAGCCCCAAGACCCACAGATCTCCACCCGCGAGCCAAGCTCTAGTAGAGCCTCCCGCCGCTGCGCCATTACTGCCAGTCCACAACCCAGATCTGTGAGCCCGGAGACCCGACACCACTGCCCTACAATCGAGCTTCTTGACCCGCCCTGAACCACCTTGTCCACTCAAGCCCCTACTCTGCCATCGCGCCACTCCAAACCCACAAGTCGTGTCTCATCCGTGCCCCGACGGCCTCGATATCTCTGTCGACGCCCACACTAGTCGCCCGCAACCCAACTCAGCCTTAGCCCCCCCACCAGCCACCGCGCTTCAGTTCGAGCCTCTAGTCGACTCCACTAGCTGCCTGCAGCCACTTCTAGAAGCCAGATCAGAACCCGAGCCTTGTACCTGACCGACCCGAGATCCACCCGCAACCTAGATTCGACGTGTCCAGCTCAGCCGTGCCTCTGTCCAACCTGCTCCAACCACCTCAATCCAGTCCCGACGCCGGCCCAAGCCAGATCTGCAAGTGCCGAAGCCCCGATGCCAGTCCCCGGCCATCTCGAGCCCGTGAGCCGCGCGCCAGAGCTCCTCGATCGGGATCCATGAGCCGGTCAGTGTGCCCGTGAATCTGGGCCATGAGCTGGGAAACTATGTCCTTGAGCCTGGCCCGTGTGCCCATGAGCCTGGGCCGTGAGCCGGGAATGGGTGCCCATGAGTCGGTCCAGTGAGTCGAGCCCGTGGCCGAGACCGTGGGCTAAGTGGTAGAGAATTTGGGCCCACGTAACTGAACTTCTGAGCCCGCGATCCAGTCGAGTTCGGGTTGCGCCCGTGCCGTGTCCAAGATCGTGTCCATGCTAGTGACGAGACCTGAACCGAAGCTCTCTTGCCCGAAAATCTAACCCGAGCCTCAAATTGCCATCCAAGTTGTTGCGATGTTGACCCGTAACTCCCAAACTCGGACTTAAACAGCTAACCCAAAGCCACTGTGGACCCGAGCCCATGACGTCTACAAACTAAGCCAAACGGAGGCGAAACCGAGGTTGAACCGCAAAACCTCAAGCTCAAGTCATCGCCATCACAGCCAATTCGACACCGAACACCATAGTTGTGAGTTAACCCCTAAACTACGAATAGGGTGTTAACGCATTTGAGGATTAGAAATAATGGTTATAAATTCTTTGTTTGAATTAATTATCGGGTCTTTGGATCTATTTATTTAAATTGTAATCGGACTATTTGCCTAAAGTCGGGTCAATTAGATATTGTGGTGATAGATAATCGAAGCCCTGATTAATTAAGCGAAATGGATTAATTAATTAAAGCTGGATCAATTAATTAAATATGGCCTAGATAAATAATTAATTATTATTATTGGGTAATTACTATATTTGTTGGAAGAATATTAGTGAGTGGTTGGCTGTATTATTATTTTCTTTGGCAATTCTTGAAATTGATGATTATGGAGTTACATGATTGATGTGAATTTGATGACCGATTACCCTATTTATAGATGCAAAGTCCGGTGGATAAACCGTGACTATGTGACCACGTGTGGGTCGAATTTTAAGCATGAAAATGGCCTTGAGCCAAGTTTTGAGCACGATTGTTTGTGTATGTGCATTGGATTAAATGTGAAGATATAAATTGGATTGATTGTTTGGTATGCTTCGTGGTCACGTGAGGGTTAACTTGATAAGCTCGTGCCGTGACGACCAAAATCATACGGCTTAACGATCGCCGTCGTCGAAGGAATGAGACGATACACGGTCATGCCAAGTAGAGCACCAACCGACTAGTGTGCTAGGCACCAACCGACTAGTGTACCGGGCCTAATGGCCTCTAATAACTGGAGCACGTGTGGTGCATTGCGTATGCGAATGGTGATTAGTATTCTAGTTATTTGCTTTGGCTGTATACAATTGATTGCATGTATTATAAATTGTTCATGTATGGGCCAAGCGGGGTAAGTTTGTATGTGATTGATGATTCATGGTGATATTGTACTTGGTCATGTGGTAGCTAGAGCGTGGCGTGAGTCGCACTCTATTGATCTATCATCGACATTGTCTTGCATGTTTAGGAGGCCTTAAGCGAGTCGGTAAACTACTTGGAGTTAAGCATTGACTCACGGAGATTTTATATCTCGCCCGTTGTTATTAGCCATTTTCGGGCCCTTAGTTGTGAAGAGCTCGAAGTGGGCGTAAATCGTTATTGAATTATACGGAGTAGTGTTAACCCCTAAAGTTGGTCCGGAATTTTTTAGGATCAGTAGAAAGTGGCCCTATGGTAGGGCTTGTATGTATGTACTTCCCAAGATTAATGGTAATTAAATAAAAATGATTGTATTTGATGCAATTTTCCACTTTACTATCCCCTGTTGATTTACGTATTTGTCCGGGAGTTACACATTCCGCATGCGCTTAATAATAAGATAAAAATAATGGGTCGATGACGTGCCTAGGACGTCATCCTTTTTACCCGAGGCGAATTGGTAGAGTTGTTGCGTGCCCGAGGATCGGGCGTGACGATTATGTTTTATTGCAATAACAGTTACTTGGGAGCCCTACGGCGATGACATTCTGGAGACTTTATCATATTACTATATGTAGGGATGAGACATGTGGAGGGCTCATGTCCCAATAATCTATTATTGTATAGTTGAGTGACATTATCCAGGCCGAGTACTTCTACGGTTTGGTATGCGGCGGCCAATACCTACTCATCCCCACGATTATAGTGCCTTGCATGATATTGACTTAAGGTCGGTTGGTAGGGATTGGGTAGATAAGCATAGACGGTAGATCGATGTGTGAGATAATAGTGTCGGTTATATTGTCCATGGTGATCCCGCAACGGAGCCACTTCACTATCATTTAGGATATATGGAGTGGTACTGCTGCACATACACTGGAGGTGGATTTCTATCACTAGAGATGGAATGGATGCAACGGTTCGTGCAAACACTTTAAATTTCATTTATTAATTATTTTTTTATAACATAAGTTATTGGCATTTAATAATTTTGTTAATTTTGATATCATTATCAAGGTGATGGCATTAAACAAATCTTACATATGATAGATTCCGTCGCTCTATCTCCTCGCTCTTGGGCAAATACGGAGAGATAGTTAGAGCAATGCTATGTGCCCATAATTATGAGAGGCGGCTAACATTGATGCCGCCACCCCATCCACCAATTATAGCAAAACTCATTGGGCCGCACGAAGATGACCCACCTAAGACTGTTCAACCGACCCGGATGACCACTCGAGCTCATCTAGTTGGTGATGTCGTCCCCGACCCCTTGCAATATCATACGACGGATTTCACGTCGAGGTTCATTTTCCAGGGTCCGGCCAGGGCGGATTATACTCCGAGTTCAGCCAGTTTGTTGGCCCATTTCACGGGGGATTCGATTTTCAATTTCCCGACAATCAATAACCGCATACTCTAACTACTTCTCCGACTTCATACGGATCCGGTTTTCCTCCTTCTTTTTCATGTCTTTCTACAATAGGATATGTACCATCTAAGCGTGGCATATTTTCTCACTTTGATGATGCATTTACATCACAATATATGTCTTCATCATCTACACATCCTACTTATCCAAATCATCGTCCTCGTCGATACAATATTAGACACAGCGAACGACGGAGACAACCCGATTGCGGAACAGGAAGTCATGTAGGAAAATGACATCATTAGTAGATGTAATTGCGGTTAACGATTATTATCTATTATGAAAAGTCCATGTTTTTCATATTTCTTACCACTTTTATTTTATGAATATTTTTAATTAATTACATAAATACAAAATTATTTATGAATTATATATCTTAATTAATTAATTATTGATAATTATGTTATAAAAATAAGCTTCCAAAGAAATAAATAATAAATAAACATAAAAAAAATATGAAAAAAACTGCCGAGCGGGCCTCGCTCTGCAATAAAACTACCGAGCAAGGCCCAATATGGTAAATATTTTTATTTTTAATCTATTTTGGTAAATTTTTTAACTTTATTTTGGAAAAAAACCCAAAAATATTGTGTACTTGTTGAATTTACTTGGCCCCAATTGTCAGTTGCCATGTGTACAGACTAACCCCATGTCTCATTCCATCCTTCGCTCTGCCCTGTTGCTCTGCTCCTCTCCTCTCCTCGCCTACTCCTCTATCTCCCCTATTGCTGCTCTGCTCCTCTCCTCTCCTCGCCTGCTCGTCTATCTCCCCTACTGCTGCTTTGCTCCTCTTCTTACTCTCCTTGATCTATCTCCAGGAAGGCAGCAACATCCTCAATGCATCCAACGGCTTTGGTAACTAGGCCTCCATCCTCTCGGTTAGTTCGGTTCTCGGTTCTAGAGGGCGGCGGTCCGGTTCCCGGTTCCATGGATACGGGACCGAACCGCACTGCCCAAATCGGACCGGTCAATTTTAATATTTTTTTAACTTTTTAATCATAATGCTAAATCCAATTTTCCCTTCTTTCTTTCCAAACTTTCTTTCCATGGCCTCTCCCCTTCTCACGTCTTAGGCAATCACGTGATAATTTTTAATCTGAAGTGTTTTTTGATCACGAAGGGTAAAAATCAAGTGAAGAAATATAATGTAACAAAATAGTAAAAGAAGGAGGGATTAAAGAAAGTGAAGGGAACGAGGAAGCACAGAAGCTCATCTTTGTTGGCTTTATTTGCTTTTCATGTGATGACCTTAAAATCTTCCTCCTCTGCAAAAAAGAAAAGGCTAATGACCCTATTCCCATGCTACTTGTTTCTTTTTTCCTTCATGAACATACAAAGTATACATCAACAATATAAAGACAAAGACAGTGGGAGAGACGCAATGGACCAACCCCCATTTGGTGATTGGAGTGTAAATATTATTCAAAAGTTAACATAGTTACCGGTCCTATAGAACTGCTCGAGAATCGGACCGGACCGGTGGTCCGGTCTGATTTCAAAATTGGGAACCGAAACCAACGGTCCGGTTCCCGGTTCTTGAGGAGAACCGGACCAGACCGAGAACCGCTCACCCATACTCTCGTCTCTGTCACTAACCATCGAGTGTGCCACCCTGGTTGCCATCTCCCCCCCCCCCCCACAAGGATCCTCTCTCTTCTCCTTTACAATGTCGTCTCTCAACACCTCGTCTTCTCGCAAGTCAAGCTCTTGAGCACAGGCTCTCGTAGCTTCAACGTCAACGTTTGCACTCCCCTTGAGCCCGACCTCTTCTCCTCCAACGCCCTCGCCGTGCACGACATCGTCCAAATACTCTATTACTTAGTCGCGGTTTGAAGAAATTATTGGCTAGCCCTCTTTCTTTCCATCAGTTTTTGCTGTTCTTTTCAGAGTTCTTGTCGAAACTATTCAAGCAAGGGAAATACATTCATTTCTTTCATTTCCATTGAGAGAAGAGAAAGAGAGTAGCGGGAGCTGAGTAAAAGAAAAAGTTAGATGTGGGACCAGCACCCAATGTCTTACCGAAGGGGAATCCTTCTGATATCCCAAGAAGACTGGAGAAGCGAAGTTGCCCTTCCACTTTCCTTACTTTTTCCCATCACCCCGCTTCCGTCTTCAAATCATCGATACCTATTTCTCGTTTTTTTATTAGTCCACCAAATCACATTTTTCATGTGTCTGGGTGAAATCTTTTCCACGTATCCGATTCGATGAAAGCATGCTGTCCCATGGTGTGAAACTTGCCAAGCAGGATAGGGATGGATTTGCATCGCGGGAAAGCGGAGACCGACACCAACGTCGGTCCCAAGTGGCGACACGAATGATTGCAACTCATTCAAACCACCATCTCCTCTCTCGACAGGCACACGAGCAAAAGATGAGGTTGTGGTTTTGCGAGGTGGGTGTCATAAAGAAAAAAAGAAATGTTCTTCTGGTGAAACTTCCAACTCAGTGGGATTTCATTACGAATCGGCTCATGACAACTCCACTCGGAAAACAAAGAAAATGATTATGTTAAATTGAGACTTCCTAGCCTTGTGGATGACTCTGGGTATCGAATTGATCATCGAACTAATAATTCAAGTAGATATTAAGTTTTGCATGATTTGATTTGATTTGATTGATCATCTATTATTGCTCAATAATGCTCACATGGTCCTTCATGACATTGTTGCGCATGCTTTTGTGATGACGTACTAATTAGTGGGAGAGAGGATCACGTTATTAACCGGTTGCATATTAGGCAATCGGTGAAATCTACCTGATTTTTGGCAATCACGTTTTTTTCAAAAAATCATACGCCGGTTGTTCTACATCACTTGCGGGTACGCCGGCCCTTTCCTAATGGCAAGTGGAGGTGATCAATCTTTGACTTGCTAGTACATACATCAGCCCTCGAATAGAAGAAAAGAAAAACAAAATAAAAGGAAAGAAAAATAAAAATAAAAAAGACCAATAAAAAATTTCAGAATTTGACCAAGTGGTCGACCAGCGCTACATGGGATGGTTAATATTGACTAGAGCATCACATCAACGATTTTCAAACAAAAATACCTGGAATGGCTGCATTGGTAATTTGTTAAAACGTAGGACTAAAGTGGCAAATATTCAAAAGATTATGACTAAATTGATATAATTAAAAGATTTATGACTAAATTGATAAATTGTCAAAAGGTTTCGGATTAAATTGGCATAATAAAAAAGTGTATAACTGAATTGATCGCAATAGGTTTTAGGACTTTTTGGATTCCTTTACTTTTCTGAAAATTTTCAAAAGCCACCGTTATGTCTAAATTGAATCCCATAGTTCCTTATTTACTCCACCTACAGATTACACTCGAGCTTGAACTCGAAGCCTTTTCAGAATTCGAGGTCAGCAAGCTCAATCAATATCTCGATCGTCATGTAGGCGCAGCTGAGTTGCGTGGGGGGTGGGCTTGAAATAGAGGAGCGGGACAAACTTGAAAGAAAAATGAAAGTTTTTCTTAGGAGGACCTCAGCAATAACTGCCGCCGGATGTTCTTTGAAGTACAAAGTGAGAATACCCACTTCAAATTTTAAAATTAGTGATGGTTGTATGAAAACATCCCATCCTTAATAAAACAATGGAGGGGAACTTAATTTACTAAATAGAGTTGGTCTGGGATACCGTCTTAGTACTGCTCCGAAAGAGAAAAAATATATATAAGAAAAAACCACAAAAAATCCTAAATTATACCCACCGTGACACATTTACCCCAATTTTCTTTGTGACATGAAAATCCCCAAACTTATACTTATGTGACACATTTATTTCAAACTTTCTTTTTTGTGATACCAAAAACTTCAAACTTACACTCGTCTGGCATGTATACCCAAACTTTGTTTTGTGAGACCGGAAATCCCAAACCTGTATCCATGTGACACCTTTACACAGATAGAGGTTGGGGTATTTTGTGTCACACTAGTACAAATTTGAGATCTTTTGTGTCACTAAGAATAGTTTGGGATACGCGTGTAACAGTGGCGCTAATTTAGGATCTTTGGTGGCTTTTTCAAATGATACGAGTTGAATATGGTCCAAGGACTAGGTACAACTAAACTATTGCAAAAAATATATTCTTCAATGATATCATATGCATATCGTGTTTTCATTCGCATCAACCTTTAGGCTATGTAAGATTTTATTCTCAGGCTTTTATTTCGTCTGTAGCTAGTGGCCAAGTTGTTCCCACCTCCCATACGATAAGCATGTGCGCACCTGTTGTAGCATTATTGGTGCAGGTCGAATATTTTGATTGAACTGGAATATATTAAAAAAAAAGAAGCATAGTGCGAACCTCAAATATATTCTTATTTACAAATGTGCGTAGATCAGTAAGATGCTATAATGGCAAGCCATAATTATTTATTAGGAGGTAGATAAGAATAATTCCCCAACCCTTAAATGCGATGTAATCGGAATATGATTTTTCCAAAAGCGAAAACGACGTTTGTTGTGCAAGGGAGAATTCCTTCTCAAAGTCTCCATTCGAACAAATGGATTTCTCATTTTCATGTCTTGCTTTTTTCCTTGGTTGCTTGAAGTAAATTAGTATTGTTGGGCCGTTGCAATAATCATGTCTTGTTACCAGCAAAAAACTTTATGTATGCTCTTGCAAAAGCTTAATCCCAATTATCAGTACGCCTACATTGTTTACTGCAATGGAGTCATCTGATATAATTTGCATATAGGGGTTCTTTATCGAGATGCTGGCAGTATAACAATGGCGACCAATGTCTATGAGCAATGCCTCAAAAATAGATCTTGATTCTCGGAATGCTGGCCAAGTAATGGTTGTCTTCATATACCGTATGGTAGTTGTTGACACCTAAAAATTCCGAGAAGGCTCGTGACAAACACGTGAGGAGGCGTCAATCAGCTACAAGGAGAACACCGAGGTAAGGCACACATTGATCAAGCAGGTGCCACGTGTTAGGGTAAATTATGGCGCCATTTCCTTCCAGAACAAGAAAAGCGCGCGGGGAGAGCCACGATCGAGCAGTTACCAAAGAGTGGCGGTAAATCCCCACGAGGTGAAAAGAAAAGAGCGCGAAGACCAAGAAACCGTCGAAAGAGTAATCCACGTGGCTTGTGGAGAAGGGTAGAACGTGGGGGCCCCAAGGAAGTAACCGATTGACGGTTACCAAGAGTCTGCCTATATATATCCCATAACCACGAACACACAGGACACACGGAATACACATCTTCTCAAACTAGCTCCTAGCTCATAGCCTTTAGCCTAGCGTAATCATAACTTTCCGGAATCCCGTCGTCGATTCAATTCCGGCGAGTTTCATATCTAAAGTTGAGTGTCGTTGATTAGATTCCGACGCCTGCTCACTAGGTTCAGCTCCATCGATTCGATTCCGGTGTTGTTCCTTTCATCCATCTTGTCCGGTACCGTCGATTCAATTCCGGTATTGTGTCCTATAATTCCCCGTCCAAGTCTGTCGATTCAATTCCAGCATTGTGTCCTACTGATTTTATCCGACCACTGTTGATTTAATTCCGAGCCGCGTTGAAGTTTACCACACATCTTGACTACATGCGCACTTGGGTTGTCGAACTCATCGAGAGTCCGTAACAGGCCCTTTTGTGTTAATAAAGACATCCACCGCATTTGACACTCTCTGTCCAAATCGACCCGAACTCCTTTTCGAAAAACGAACGGATTAAGTTCGATAAAAGATTCCCGCGTGAGCCATCTTCTTTTTGGGCCTCGGTCGTTTCAAGGGCTCGACCCATAATCACAAAGAAGCCCCGTCGAAGGATTTCGACGCGCAACAATCTTTTTTTGGCACGTCCGATGGGACTTCTTGGTGTCGGTTCGAGAGAAGTGCTATGCCACGCACAAAAGGACGTAACAATTTAGACGGTGTGGAAGACGAACCTTGAGAAGATATGCAAGGAGTAGAGTCATCTACGGCCCGTCGATCCAAGTAGAAGACGCAGAAATCTCTCGACGTAATGTCGAAGAACCGAGGAGGAATCCAGAAATGACACCCGTCATGTTAACATCGATAAGACGCACTATCGAGGAAGTCCAGAATGAATTTGCTGATCATATGGTTCAGCGAATGACCGAGGTCGTCCAGGCCACTAATCATCAACACGTATCACGAATGTGCTTTGCGGGACAAGACAAACTACGGTCAACCCACCTCGGGGTCAAGGAGGGAATGGCTTCGCACCAGCGGCGAACGATGCATTACCGGTAACAACGCCACCAAACGTAGGCACCGTCGAACAAAACATTCAGCCTTTGGAACCTACACGGATTCCGCAACGAGGGAGGCGTTGCTAGCCAACGAACTTGGACCCCCGATAGGTGCAAATACAGGTATGTTCCCCGGACATCCTATTCGACAAAATATGCCCATTACTCGCCGAGAAGTCCCCCGTCCAAGTATAATCCTGTCATTGTCAACGAGCAACTAGCGCCCGTGGTTATCGAAAACCAGGGAGGAGTACCAATACCCTTTAGGGGGCAATGGCGAGCCAAAAGGGCGGACCAAATTCCCAGGGCGGACCAAATTCCCCGTGCGGAGGCCCGGACGTACGGCCTAGGCCTCACCCAATGAATCAAGCTTGCCAACCACCAGGTCCCGAGCCCATGTTTCACGCTTGTCGGCCTCCCATACAACCCGTGTATCAAGCACCATAACCTGGATACCATATGCCATATTATCGCCCGGTGATTGATCGGGTACCCGCGTATATTGACCCAATGGTAGGATACATGGTTAATGTCTACCGAAAGCCATATCCCGATTGGGTGGATACGATCCCATATCCAAGAGAATTCAAAATACCCGAGTTCACGCTGTTCACCGGTGAAGATGACCAATCTACGTATAAACATATTAATCGTTTCTTAGCATTATGTGGAGATGCTACACAAAGTGCGACCACTTGGAAATTAAGGCTATTCCCATTGTCTTTATCACGGATCTGCCTTTACTTGGTACACAAGACTGCCGCCCAATTCGGTGCTAACATGGGAACAGATGGAACGTTTGTTTCATGGGCGGTTCAAAGAGCGGTGCCGAATTTGTCGGTAGCCGATTTATCGACAATGAAGCAAATGGCGAATGAGACCGTCGACTAGTTTATTGCAAGGTTCAAACAAGCTTGGAACAAATGCTTGGTTCCTCTACCTGAAAAAACATTTGCTTGAGTTTGCCTTCAATGGGTTGAAATTCGAAATACGATACAGGATGGTCGGGCATCCATGTACTGATCTGTTCGAGTTATCTACAATGGCAATAAAACATGAGAGTATCCTCAAAGAAAAAGACAAGAGGCACACCCGGAGGGGAGACATAAATCTTATCGAATCACCCGATTTCGATGAGGATTTAACGGATCCCGTTGAAGTAGCCGTCGCCCAACTAACCATCGACAAGCCATACACTTGCCAAGCACCGAAACCCGCAAGAATGAAAGAAAAGTCAACTATAATGGCTAAAGCAATGGACGCAAGATTCTACTCATTCGACGCAAACCGAGCGGAAGAAATCTTCGACATGTTGTTGGCCGACGGACAAATAAGGCTAACGAGAAGGACGTAAGATACCATCCAAGGAGGAATTAGCAGGGAAAAAGTAATCGTAAGTGACACCACTCTTGGAGCCATAACACCTCGGATTGTTTAGTTCTCAAAAAGAACATTCAAGAGGTAATTCGACAAGGAAAGATCAAATTTGCCGAGGACAAAGGTAAACCTCCGATGGATGTCGATACCGATCCTTTCCCGTAATGACCGGGATGGTTTCTTTAAGGCGGTCGAATGAAGAACATAAGGTACCGGTTATTATGCTTCTTACTGTAGATGAAAATTGGAAAACGCGAACGTACCCGGGGAGGTTACGTGAAGAATAACCAAACCCATCGGAGGGGTCGGGCACCTCCTCGGATAAAAATACCAGACATCGTGGAAACCTCAACCATCGAGGTGCTTATAAATCATTTAAGCGAGAGGTATGAGGAAGGGGACCCCACAATTGGTACCTTGGGCGAGCCAAGCGGCAAGTTCGATTATTATGTAAGCTATGGTCCGTCACCCGTCCATCCTAGACAAGAAGTCCCTCATAGATGGGAAGAAGAGTTCGACAAAGAATTGACAGGCCGTATCGTCAACGAACTCGAAGATACCAAGCAACCTGCGGGAGGGATCCCGGTACGAGGTAACGGAGGACCAAAAGGAGGAGAAAAGCATGACTCGAACTCGAAAAAGAAGAGTGCAAAGGAAAAAGAGAACCCACATCCTACGACAACAGGATATCCCAATCAGCCGTGAATCAAAACCAGCAGCTCCTAACCATACTAAGTCCCGAAGGGCAAGAAATTTGATTTGGAGGCGACGCCCGGATGAAGCACAGACGGTTCGGAAAAAAGACGACAAAATCATTGAGCCATAGAAGCCGTCCGTACCTAAATCGCGGTTTAGAATCCCCTGTTAGCCGGTCAATATCACCTTTGAGCTCTTGTATGGTGCAGGTTAAGTTGCCACACGAATTCCGACTTGAGTCATCTTCAACTAATGGCAACGACAAAGAAACCGCACAAGAGAAAGAGAGAGCCCAATTTTGCTTCGACAATGAAGAAACCATGGAATTCAGAAAATCGGTGGAAGACGTCTCAAATCATTTGAGGTCACTCAACATAAATGCAAGGATTAATGGGCGACCGGTAATGAAAGTGTTAGTAGATGGAGGGTCAACGTTGAATCTCATTCCATACCACTTCTTCAAGAAAATAGGAAGGAGTGACGATGAAATAATCCCATCGAATATACAGCTATCCGACTTCACTTGGTGAGATTACTGAAGTAAAAGGAGTATATGTCGCAAATCTAACCATCGGATCCAAAACATCGAGGACGTCCTTTTGCGTTGTGGAAGCGGACGGATCTTATAACCTGCTTCTAGGGAGAGATTGGATACATGGAAATCAATGTGTGCCGTCAACGTTACACCAAATGCTGGCATTCGGAATGGGGACAAGGTGGAATATGTAAAAGTGAATCCCAGATTTTTGTCACTTGGACCCGTATATCCGGACAGGACAAAGATTATGTCGATGATCGCGCTTCGCGTATCCAAGCCACCCGAAGCGAGATCCAAGGGATATTGCATTCCGCCCGTTTCGACAAGGGAACTATCGAATGGGTCCCCAGGAAGGAACCGGTGGAACCAATTGATCGGTTTCTAGATGGAAACTCGATTATTTATACAAAACCTCTCTAAGAGGTATGCGGCCTACCGGGCCGAACAGAATGGTCAAGTCGGCGAGGCGGCGATGGTAGTCTAGAGTTCGAAGAATCTCTAATTAAAGAGGATGACAAAGTGATCCAAGCTCGGGATCCGTTAGAAGAGGTCAATTTTGGAGATGAGACACTGCTCACAACCTACTTATATCGATCGGTTACTCGATCAACAATACAAGGTTCAAATGGTAAACCTGTTAAGAAAATACAAAGATTGCTTTGCTTGGGATTACCACGAGATGCCCGGCCTATCAAGAAGCGTAGTTGAGCATCGATTGCCAATTAAGAAGGGATTCCGACCTCATCGCGAGGCTCCTAGAAGATTCAATCTAGAAGTAATCCTTAAAGTTAAGGAAGAAATTGAGCGCCTTCTCTCTGCTTTGGGTTCATAAGAGCAGCAAGGTATATCGAATGGTTGTCGAATATCGTGCTTCGTTAGGAAGAAGAATGGCAAACTCCGAGTATGCATCGATTTCCGCAACCTCAATTTGGCTACCCCAAAAGATGAGTACCGATGCCCATGGCCGATATGTTGATCGATTCGAGCTTCCAAGCAATGAAATGATGTCCCTTATGGATGGACATTCGGGGTATAATCAAATATTCATAGCAATGGAGGATGTCCACAAGACAACCTTTAGATGCCCCGAGCCATTGGCACATTCGAATGGGTTGTTATGCCGTTCGGGTTGAAAAACGCTGGTGCTACATATCAAAGAGCAATGAATTACATTTTTCACGACATGATCGGGAAATTCATGGAGGTCTACATTGATGACATCATCGTCAAGACAGACAAGGTAAGTCATCTAGACCAACTAGAACAGGCTTTTGAGAGAATGAGCAAGTTTAAGTTAAAAATAAATCCGTTGAAATGTGCATTCGGGATAGGAGCTGGCAATTTCTTAGGTTTTTTGGTCCATCAAAGAGGCATAGAAATAGACATGAACAAAGCGAAGGCTATCATAGAGTTGCCATCTCCTGCGCAAGAAAAAGCAACTGCAAATGCTAATAGGGAAATTGAATTTCTTGCGGCGTTTTATAGCTAACTTGTCGGGGAAAATTGAAGTTTTCTCCCCATTGCTCAAATTGAAGAACGAACAAGAGTTTGTTTGGGAAGAAAGATATCAAGTGGCTTTCGACAAGTTAAAAAAGTATCTCGATCAAGCCACCGCTTTTGATGTCACCGAAGGTTGGATAGCCATTAAGGTTGTACTTGTCGGCCGCCGAAATGACGATTGGGAGTATGTTAGCTCAAGAGAACGATGAAGGTAAAGAGCAGGCCGTATTCTACCCGAGCGAGAATGCTCAATGACGCCGAGACAAGATACACGCCCGTCGAAAAACTATGTTTATCATTGTATTACGCCCGTACAAAATTACGGCATTACATGTTGCCGATCACGGTACATGTAATTTGCAAAACAGATGTAATTAAGTACATATTGTCCAGGCCCATCATTAGAGACCGGATTGCAAAATGGGCATTTACTTTGATAGAAATTGATTTGATTTATGTGCCGCTCAAAGCAGTAAAAGGGCAGGCGGTGTTCGATTTCATCGCCGAGTATCCATCAAAGTTGAAAATTGAGGATGAAAATCATCTCAAGCATTGCACCTTGGATATTATATTTCGATGGATCGGTGGCGTCGGGTTTAGCAGCGCGAGGAATCATGATTATATCACCCTTTAAACAAAAAACAAAGCTCATATTCAAGCTTGATTTCGAGTGCTCGAACAATCAAGCTGAATACGAAGCCCTAATCGTGGGTTTGAATGTTTTAATTGACATGGGGGTAAAGTCAATTAAAGTAAAGGGCGATTCCCAACTGGTGATTAAACAACTAAGTTGTGAGTATCAATGCACAGTGAAAACATTATTCGACATCATCATCCGGCAAATGAATTGTTGTCGAAGTTCGCCGAGCATGAGCTAATCCATGTCAAGAGAAGTGAAAACTCGAAGCAAACGAATTGGCTCAAATGGCATCGGGATATCGCATATCGAAGGAGCTAGCGGAGCATATCATTACTCGGGTAAGGACTTTACCATCGATGGATGCCAGGGTGATGATGATTGAGGGTGAGAAATCCGAAAGCCCGATCAAAGGACAACAAGATTGGAGAATCCCTTTGATAAATTACTTGAAGAACCCAGGTTTTGGCAGCAAAGATTTCAAAAGGAAAGCTCTGAAATATCTCGTTGATTGACGACGAGCTATATCGAAAAACAATCGACGAACTGCTTCTTAAGTGTTTGGGGCGGGAGGAAGCAATGCTAGCCATGACGGAAGTCCACGAAGGAATCTGCGGGGCGCATCAGCTGGATTAAAAACAAAATGGCTATTGAGGCGGCATGGATATTTTTGGCCAACAATCACTCAAGACCGTATTGACTATGCTAGAGGATATCAGCCATGCCAAAGACATGGACCGATCCAAGCACGCACCGGCCGCACTAATGAACCCAATAATCAAGCCATGGCCTTTTCGGGGGATGGGCAATGGATATAATAGGAAAAATTTATCCTCCTCGACGAAGAAGCATAGCTTCATTTTAGTGGCCACCGATTACTTCACGAAGTGAGTTGAGGCGGCGACGTATAAAAACGTGACACAAAAGACAGTCAGGGAGTTTATTGAAGAGAGGATTATTCATCGATTTGGTATCCCGGAGACCATCACCGCCGATCAAGGGACAGTCTTTACAGGCGAGAAATATTGGATTTCACCGGTTCTCGGGGCATCAAGATGGTTCATTCAACATCCTATTATGCCCAGGCTAATGGTCGTTGAAGCCTCCAATAAAATAATCATAGGGTTGATTAAAAAGCATTTGGAGGACAACCCAAGGGAATGGGACTCACTACTGTCGACAGTGTGTTATAGGCTTACCGAACGTCTAAAAGATCAAGTACTGAAATTAGTCCCTACATGCTCACATACGGACAACAAGCCGTGTTACCTCTTGAAGTTCTTGTGCAATCATTAAGGGTGAAGCTCCAAGATAGTATGACTAAAGAACAATACGATGAGATGATGTATGCTAACATTGATGAGTTGGGAGATAATCGAGCCACAACACTTGGAAAAATTGATGGCTCGAAACGTAGAGTTGCTAAAGCCTACAACAAACACGTGAGAGTTAAGCGTTTCGACGTGGGGGATTTGGTCCGGAAGACTATTTTGCCGTCGAACCTCGATGGTGAGAAGTTTGGCAAGTGGTCCTCAAAATGGGAAGGGCCATACGTAATAGTAGATGTTCTCCCGGGAACGCATATCGAATGATAGAAATCCATGGAAGAGAGCTACGGCGATCCATCAACGGGAAATATTTGAAAAAATTCTACCCTTCGATGTGGGAGATGCGAGAAAAATCAGGGGGCACGGGGTAAGAAGGTCGGTTCATTCATCAAATAACTTCGAACATCCTCCGTTCTTTCTCTCTCTCTCTCTCTCTCTATCTTTCTTTCCTTCTCTCTCATCCTACTCACTTCACCGGCCCCTCATGGAAAGTATTCTTTGAAACGAATGACAAAGTCCCGTAATCGGTCTTCCCGAGTTTGATGTTCTCCTCCTTTTGCACGATGGTGGGCTTCAGCCCGGCCCCTCCATTGCTGCCTCCGGCTTGTCCTTCTCGTTCTCCGGCCGCTTAAGGTACTCCTTCCGGACTGCGCATGAGACCATCGGTGGAGTCCAAGCATGGCCTTCAAACCCTCCGAGGGGGCCTCAATGAAGGCCAAGGATTGGGACTCGCAAGCTTCAGCCAATTCATATTCTCGCTGCCCGAGCCCGTCGAGAGGCCTTCGCAGTGTCGGCTGGCTAGCATTTAGGCGGTCGAAAACGATATTCCGAAGTTGAAGGATGCGGCTCGAGAGGCATGAAGGGCCTCCCGGACGTTGCGAGCTCCTTAAACACCACCTCCCCGTTCTCAATCTCTTCAATCTTGCACCAAACTTCGTGTTCGGTGAGATCGTCTTCGGGACATGGTAGCTAAGTTTTCAAGGAACCTCTCCAGCCCATAGTCGAAGAGCGTGATGAACTCTTCATAGTCGACCGGAACGGATGTTCGGAGGGGAGATTCCGGGGTGCGAGAACGGTTCGATAGGGCATTCGGTTTCTCGAGAGCCCTCGGTTTCAACACCAACATGGTGTAAGTGTAACTCAAAGGGGAGATAATCTCCCTCCAAATAGCCGAAAACTCACGGCTAAACTGCGAAGGAGGAGATGAGGCTGAAGAGGACGAAGCACGTTCCATGATCGTAGAAGGTTTGATAGTTGTGAAAAGCTTGCTCTTTGGATGGCAAAAGGTTTGGATGAGGATTCACTCCAAATAAAGGGCGCTATTTATAGGCAAAGATCAAGGAACGGTTCACCCCACAACACTAAGTATCCGCCCACGACCTTCCGATGATCGAAGCGATAAAGTTACTTGGCGCTTATCGGGACGAAGGGGGTGTCGCGGTTGGCGAGTGGCCATAATGGCACGTATAGCGGGTTTCTCGTTAGTTAATGTCCACATCGAACAATCGCGGTGATTTGGATTCGGAAGGAAAATCGGGGAATGACGCCCTGTCATTAAATGCCGCTAGAATGAACGATAGTCTTGATAAGATCATGTCATGATGAACTTGAAGATTTGACGCTAAGACCAAGAAAAGTTCAATAAGAGATCAAGATGACGGCAATAACAGGGGCACGAGTACGGGACCCGATAACAGTGGATCACGAGACGTGCTACTCAATGTTCGAAACAAAACTATGTAGTTGCATCTCACTGTTACATTTAGCATCGACAATGGCTTCTTTTTGATACTTGGCCCGCATCATATCAAGATGCAATGATTCGCAAATCGCCTTCTACCGTTTGACCATCTTCAATTGGGCGGATAAGGCTTGTAGGGTGGTATTACCATCACCCTCCGATTCCCGAGGATACTATGTCGATAAGCCGGCTCATTGTCGGCAAGGAGAAAATCTGCTTCCAACTTGTTGATGACTTGTCGATTCACGCCGCCTCATCCCGAAAAGCCTTAAGGTAGAGCCAAAGGTGAGAAAGAGTTCATTAATGGCAGGCTCAAGGGCACGACATTAAATGGAGAAGGGTAAATGAACCAAGAAAGTAAGAAGAGCTTTGATCTCATCTTCGACAGATGCTCTATTACATATAACGGCGTAGCCTCTCTTGATAACTCATGCGGGCGCAGCCATTTAGCGAAGAAATGGGTAATCATACTGAAGAACATTCGATGGGTCAGCTGAGACACTAGCCATGTTCATATGAACAACCCACGATTTACTTGGTAGGTCATCCATACGGCCGTCGAAGCTTGATGAACCATCTAAAGGAAAAGCAGATTAGTACCAACGCCAAGTAAGAATGAAGCTCCTACCTCCATCGATAGGTTATTAGCATACCGATATTGAGAAAGGGCTTACCTTCATCAATTGGATTGTTCAAGCATAACGCTCGGTATAAGAAAAGGGGCGGGTTTCCTTATAGGATGTAGTAAACCCAAAGGGGTTCGACAAACTCTCGGGAGGATACTCATCGTACGGTCGGGAACAGGGAAGGAGCGATAAGAAAGCCACCATTCATCGAAAGATGAGGAACTACAAGGATGGCCAGAGAAGCCAATGAACATAAAGCGCTTGAAAACACCACGTGCGACTTCGATATGGCCTATCGAGTCGATTATATCTTCCTTGTGACCAGAAAAAGGGAAATTCATGGAATATACCATCGGCATTGGAATTCCCTAGGTAAGTCCAAATTAGCGAGCGCAATAATGAGGATTATAAATTTCGAATCCCGATGAGAAGTCACCGCCACCTTCAAATTCATAGTTAAGTCAGTTGGGACCAACACACTCATTCAAAACAGGTGAGAATCGGGATTTGTCTTGGAGGAGCGTAAACATTATCATCGACAGGCAGCCTGAAAAAAATCAAAAATAGTGAGAGATAACAGCTCGGCGAGGAGATCATCGAAAGGGTCGGGGTTATCGGGATCGCGGCGAAGAATTTGGTTGAACGCCATCGGTGCATCATTTCCTCGTACTCTTCGATGATCCAGGCTTGAAATAAGCCCCTTCTCTAGGAACATATAAGGGAAATATGCTCGGACCCAATAATGCAAGATCCATAAAGGACACTGAGAAAGGATCGGGTGTTTACCCTCCAGCGAAGATTGAGCATCCGACAACCCTCGATACAATGCAGCCAGGAACATTCGGCCTAGGCCAATGTCAACACCACATGCCGGTTCATGTGCCATATCAAGAAATTCCGAAGAAATTCGACATGTAGGGAGACAAAAGACATATTTGCAAAGCCAACACAAAAGGAAGGCTGTATGTTCCCCGGGAAGAATGGGTCCCGAAGATTTGGCATGATGATTCATGAATTTATCATACGATAGGCCGAAGAGCGGGACATATCGGTAGAAATTGGTCGCTCAAAGGACGAATGTCACTTTCGATGAATGGAGAAAGACCGGTCGAGACCAAACATCAAGAAGGGTAGGCGTCATTGGACCAATGGGAAAGAAGAAGCGGTTTGATGAGGGCGACCCGAAGCAACACAAACCGCCAACAAGCCCATACTCAAGGGGATCAATGGATATACCACAAAATGTTAACAAAACGTCTATCGGGCTCGTGCCCAAATGATAGCCACCTCCTTTTCTAGTCGTTTGTACCGGTTATAAAATCGGTATTCAAAGGATGGATACGAAGAAAATCTGTGATTATTCGATAGCCAAGCGAGGCACAAATGACAGATTGCTCAAAAGGTAAGATTTCCTTGGAGCAACGGGGAAACAATTAATCAATAAAGGAGAAGGCGGTAAACTGGTAAGATGTGGACCCAAAATGATGTGACCATTGCCAGGCTGGTAATCCATGAAGGATAAGGAGAGTTCCCTATTGGCTTCATTCGATAAAGAGCGTCGAAGCGCGACAAGCACGAAGCTGCGTGAGTACTCATGTGAATTCTATGGTGAAGGTCGTATGGGTTGGTACAGGAAACAGCCATTATTTATAAGGAATTGGGAAGTAACCAACTCGGGAGAATGATGGCGATTACCCAAACGTGGGAGAATACATGGATCGTGGCAACATGCTACAACGAGAAAAAAGGGAAGTTTCATTAAGGATTTTCGGTGTACGGGGCTGACTTGATCCCCTCGAGTAACTCACGAGTAAGCGCTCAAACTTTTTATTTTTATCCATGCACATATTCCTAGTGCGACGTCGATCTATTTCTACTTGCACTACTCGAGCGCGATCAGCCCTTTTCTTCTCTTCCAAAGAGGCTATGGATGCCTTGGTTGATCTTCTATTGAAGAACGCCGAGAGAGTACAATTGATCGTTGGCGTCGAGTCTCCTCCAGTTCCCTTTCTATTGCCGGCCTCGTTGCTCCCGAGCGGTCTCCTTCTCGTCCGGGACAGCAAGCTCCTTAACGGAGGATTGAAGGGACCGCTCCCCTTGACTCACAAGTTGTCCCGCTTCTTGAGCTTCGGGGCTGGGAGAGAAGAGCCGATCGGGAAAATTTGATAAAGCAAGCATCTTGTCCCGACACTGCCGAAAATGCATAAAGGGAGTGGGAAAGTGTTCTAGGAATATTTTCAGCCGGCGAACTAAATCCGCAGGAAGCTTTTCGTGACTTCTCTTTCGACGACAAGGTCCAAAGAGCAAGACAGCATAACCCCCAGCTTGCTGAAAGTTTCCAAGTCGGAGGAGCTGCTGGGTGAGGTACACTCGGATGGTCCCAAGAACGAGAAGACCCAACAAGATAGGCCCGAACATTTTTTACGGACGGTAGAAGGAGAGAAGCAGCATGAAAATCCTAAAGAGGGTCCGTCGACGAAGGATCTTCGGTTATCATAGGATCTTCAGCTATCAAAGGCGCTTCAACCATCAAAGTTGGAACAATGGCAAACGAAGAAGACTCCTCTTGAGGTGCCTTAGACGAAGCAGCCACCACCGAAACGGTAGGGTCGGGGCACACTTCCAGCAACGGCAATATAGTCGGGCCTCCCGATAAGTGGATCGAGCTCCTCAAGAGACCTTCAGGACAAAGGGTAGAAAGAGCTTCAACATGCTGAGGAGCCTTCGGAGTTTCCATCGGAGACTCCATCGGAGATTTGCTCTTCTTCGCCCCTAATTTTCGCCGTTTAAGAGAAGTGAGCGTCTCCTCATCAGCATCATCGCTCGAGTCATCGCCTAATATCAAAGGTAAAGTAAAGTTATTTCAGGCCGTAATACCGAGAAAGTTAGAAATAAATAAATTTACCAGAAATAGTCGTCGGACGCTTGCGACTACCAATCGAAAGAGCCTTGGTTGCACCCTTTTTTCCAACTTTCTTCACGGCATGACTGAAGAGCCGTATCCGACCATCCTTGAGTATAGACGAAATAGCATCCTCAAAGGGGCTCTCGAAGGTAAAGGATGTCCATCGGGTTACGAACTCGGGAGTCACGCCAGGACTAGAACGTAGTGCGATGGGATGTCCCTTGAAAACGGGCCGATACATCACGTTCGTGACCTCGGCGCAACAGGTGAACGGTTCATCAACCTTGATGTTGTAAACTTTCTTATCCAGGGTTGGAAAATCCATAAGATAAGGGATGGGCATAGGCACCGCCCGTCGAAAGCCAAACCGCCTAGCACAATAGTGCGGAGAATATGGTTCAAAACCAGGATAGAATCTCCTTTTGAGGCAAAGCCTGATTGGAAGGTCTCGAGGAAATAGAACGAAGGTCCAAAAGTCACGATGATTAAACCGTTTCAAGGTCCGAGAATCAAAGCGTAAATCGAATTCACCCGAACGGTAAGGGAAGAAGTCTATTCGATCGGCTTCCCAAGATAAGAGCTTCGAAGGAAGAAGCGAAAAGGTGGAACATCGCCAAAGGCCTTCGACGGAGCAGATTGAAGCGGCCGAGTTTCAAGCTTCGAGAGGGACTTTATTGGGATCAAAGGGAGGAACGCTCTCGAACAAGAAAGGAAAATAAAATGCGACCCAAGCTTGAAGAATCCAGAGTGGACCCGACAACACACTATCTTCCTCGAGCTTGACATTAATCGGGCGACATAAGAAACACTTATGTATAAAGATGCCAGGGCAAGCGAACCAAGAGCGACAAGATTTCCTTTCGCTAGAAGCGAGGCAAGGTCGAAATAATCCCTAGACACTTTAAGAGTCGGGCTGAAAAATAGATATTTCGACAGCCAAAACAGAAGGAAAGCGGTTCGTTCTTCAGGAGTAACAGCACCGAGGTCCTACCATAAGCATCGATGAACTTCCCATAGGCAAGAGTATCGTCGAAAAGGGGCGATCCTTGGTTTTCCCAGATTTTTTACAGATATCCCATATGGGGAGAGACCAGCAATGGCAAAAGCATCCAAAAGGATTACGGACATAGGACCCAATGGGAAGAAAAAACAATTGATGGAGGAGGACCGAAGCTTATAACAGCCCCCCGGTAAGCCCCTATTTAGGTCGTGTGACAAGCATGCGACCTCGATCGCTGTCCTTATTTGCGCCCACTTCCCAAAAGGCAATCATTGGGGCATCACCCTGGAGCCTTTGGAACCAAGTATAAGCTTTGTCATCGAAGGACGGAAAGCTCCTAAACCGCCGAGCCGGCACGGTCCAAATATCCTTCGGTGGGGAAGCTTGAATAGGAAGCAGCCTCATCCGCCCGCATCGGAAAGCAAGGTTGAAGGGACTACGGAATGTGATGATGATCGTGGAGACCGGGCCCAAGAATGAGACCGGCATGCTCTCGTCGAGTATTCAACAACTTGAAGAAACAAGTGATCGCCTTCATTGCTATTGATGATCCCATCGAAGCGGGAGATAAACCGATGAGGAAGGAACCTAGAGGTTTCGGTCGTCATGGAAGCTTGGAACGTTCGACAAAGGTTTAGGGTTTAGAAGAAAAGCCTTAGACGCAGAAAGACGACGATTGAGAGCTTTTTAGGATCCTTAAAAAAGCGAGAACAAAAGGAGTTGATGCACCGTACGAAATCAAAGGAAAAGCGTGATCGTCCTTCTACAACTGAAACCTACGGATCGGAGGATATATTTTAAAAGAAGTAAATCTTTGATTTACATCTTTTAAAAGGGGGCATGTGTTGACACCTAAAAATTCCGAGAAGGCTCGTGACAAACACGTGAGGAGGCGTCAATCGGCTACAAGGAGAACACCGAGGTAAGGCACACATTGATCAAGCGGGTGTGCCACGTGTTAGGGTAAATTATGGCGTCATTTCCTTCCAGAACAAGAAAAGCGCGCGGGGAGAGCCACGATCGGAACAGTTACCAAAGAGTGGCGGTAAATCCCCACGAGGTGAAAAGAAAAGAGCGCGAAGACCAAGAAACCGTCGAAAGAGTAATCCACGTGACTTGTGGAGAAGGGTAGAACGTGGGGGCCCAAAGGAAGTAACCGATTGACGGTTACCAAGAGTCTCGCCTATATATATCCCATAACACGGAACACACAGACACACACGAACACACATCTTCTCAAACTAGCTCCTAGCTCATAGCCTTTAGCCTAGCGTAATTATAACTTTCCGAGGAATCCCGTCGTCGATTCAATTCCGGCGAGTTTCATATCCAGAGTTGAGTGTCGTTGATTAGATTCCGGCCTTTGCTCACTAGGTTCAGCTCCGTCGATTCGATTCCGGTGTTGTACCTTTCATCCATCTTGTCCGGTACCGTCGATTCAATTCCGGTATTGTGTCCTATAATTCCCCGTCCGGTGTTGTCGATTCAATTCCAGCATTGTGTCCTACGTTTTATCCGACCCTGTTGATTTAATTCCGAGCCGCGTTGAAGTTTACCACACATCTTGACTACTGCGCGCACCGGGTTGTCGAACTCATCGAGAGTCTCGTAACACGCCCTTTTGTGTTAATAAAGACATCCACTGCATTTGATACTCTCTGTTCAAAACCGACCCAGAACTCCTTTTCGGAAAACGAACGGATTAAGTTCGATAAAAGATTCCCGCGTGAGCCATCTTCTTTTTGGGCCTCGATCGTTTCGGGCTCGACCCATAATCACAAAGAAGCCCCGTCGAAGGATTTTGACGCGCAATGTAGTCTAATGTTTCATCATTCTTCATTGATACGACTTTTTTTTGGGATGACATGTCTTGTTTTGTCAAGGGCTTAATTCTCCTGAAGGCAGTATCACAAAGTGGTTAAGGGCAAAGAGTAAGGACCACAATGGGTCATTATGAAAGGACAAGACCTACTGACTATCAAGAACTGTGTCCCCTATATGACTAGTCCTTAAATTGAAATAAAAGAGAATCTCAAGCAGCTAAATATCTCACTGAAAGTGGGAATAGCTCATTCCCCTTTAATATCCATTTTTTGTTCTGGTGGTTTGGGGGAGGGGTTCTTAGAAGTCCCTTATTAAATATCGATACTAGTACATGATCAAAAGGAATTAATATGGGGATGGCCAGTTGAATAAATATGGTTATTGACAACTACTAGCACACGAGAATGGCAGGTTCGACCAGATGCCCAATTAGAATATCAGCACACGGACACAAAAATCACTGACTTAACTTATAATCCTGCTTAACTTAAGGGTGAGAGCACATCTTAGATGTTATAAAGAAAGTTTAAAGATATATTTCATGGGGACAGAACAAAATTAGCCATAAAAAAAACAGAAGTTTGTTGGATTACTCACTATGCATATGTGATTGCAGTAATCTAACCAATTCCAAATCTGAGCGCGGCTGCTCAGAGCAATTAAGATCTATGTAGCACTGACTAAACACGTGACGCAACACGACACGATACGCCGACATATATTCCTGTGTTTGGCGATCCCAACATTCCAAGACAAGCCCAAATGTGCACACGGCACTGGCACAATGTTTGAAGGAGCGCCACTCAGTTACGTTAGTCGGCACTAGATTTGAGTGCTCTTCTTTGCCGTCAACAACTCAGAGGCAATTTTGCAATTTTGTCGTTTCGTATTATTCATAGGCTTCCGATTTACGTGCAATATATAGAATCTCAACCAAGTTAAGCACAATTAACGTGATTGCGATCCTAATTGAAGCAGGACCCAGAAAATTACATGCCTAAAACAGAAAGAGAAAATGCTTTAAATCAATGTGAACGCAAAAGATAGTGGAGCAGATAAAGCAAATGAAACATGTTATCGTGTGTTACTGTTTCAACTGAAATGATATTTCTTTTATGATGTAAAAAGCCTCCCGAGCAAACCCAGTCGAGAGTAGGACGAAATAATGGACTGCATATCTCCTCAAGGGTAGATGCCTGCAAAGGAGCAAACCTTTTTAGTGAAGCCCTGAGCTGACACAAGCTCGTAAAACTTGCGCATGAGCATCTCTTCCTCAACCTATAAGGCAGATAAAGAAATTCATAATTCATAATTTTAGTACCAACTCGAGAATCTATGTAATTCATAATTTTCTTACATCCGAGCACAGGGCTTACGTTGTGAATAAGCCCTTCAGACAAAAAGGAATCAATTGTTCACTAAGTTGTGCCTTCAGCAGGACAGTGATTCACAAGCTCATTTGAAACAATCTCTGAGCTTTTCTAACTGAAAAATCTCAATGGGAAACCCCAAAAATATTCCTTCCAAATGTACATAACCATATATGCACCTGCGGAATTGGGCTCTATGGCAGTTTATGATTATCTGGATTGTAAACCCTTTTTCTTCGTGGATGAGCGTCTTCTGCCCTGTTTGTATAGTTCATGTGACATTGATCTGTAGGCATACACGAGCAACTTATAGTTTTTTCTATTATCCAAACTGAGAACCAAATTGAATCGAAAATGTACGAAATTTCAATTCAGTTCAGTTCTTGGTTTAGTTCTGACACCCCTGATCTGTAGGCATCCACCAGCAACTCGTTTTGTTCCTCCAAAATGCCTGCTCAACAAAAATTTAACCAATTTCATTGAGAAAGTTCAAAAGCCCTCATACGCCAAACAGCCTACATAGCCATCCACCCAAACAAGAGCTAACCCACATAACATTGGATTGACCACAAAAAAAAAATCCAAGGGAAGAGGTGGCAAAAAACTTCCAATGGAACTGACTCCTGAAGACTATCTGAAGTTAATAAGAGTCCACGACAAAATTTGAAGCTGTGTTGTTCTGAACCAAATAACCTTCAATTTTTTACGTGGGCAAGTAGCCATGGGTTAAGAATTCTCATCTGCCTGAACGCATTGAAACTTGAATGTCAGAAGATTTATTGTCAAAAGTTCAATGTTGTAATAGCCATTAAGACACTAGGCAGTTCTTTGTTTTATCTGAATGCTCAGCAGGTCACAAACACTCCAAACAAGAGAAGTTAGTAGATAATCGCTCCAGATCCTATAAGCAATGAGAACACAGCACTGGAATAAAAACATTTGACCAAGTAAAAACCAGTGACGGGTTCACATTGTCACAACAGAGGAATATTGAAAAGTCTAGTGCGAGGAATTCCTTCAACATCTCTCCAGAATACTTGGCATCCATTTTGTTTCTCCTGGATCTGCAAGATGCCAAAAAAAAAAAAGAAAAAGGATTCAGAAGAGGGGATCGTGAAATGGTTATTCCTTATTTTTCATATATGATGAATTCAATACATGATACACCGTTTGACTATTGTAATTCATAGTAGGATAAAGACTTGTGTGTGGCTTTGTCATGCTAATATTCCGTTTCTTCCGAGGAAAATGAATGAACTGGAAAACATATTTTCTCAAATGATTCCTTGTATCGCTTGAAATAATTAGTCTATAAAATATATTTGATTACAAATGTTTTTTTTGGGTAAAGAAAAAAAAACAAATGTTTAGTCGTAGCAAATGAAATTATTTATTGTTCATTAAAAGTGGTTATTTTTATAAAAATATTTTCAAATCATTTATATTTCACGAACAAAAAGAGCCTAAAAAGGCGTCAATTCAGTTCTTATGGTTGCATAATGACCACCCTTGAATAATTGCTTGAAGGAACAAAACTGCTTCTGTTCTAATTGGCAAGCCGGACCTTGAGTCATGCATAGGAAAGACGAAAGCCAGACATCGCCTTGAGCTTCCGGTCAGGATTTCATAAGGGGATCAGAGTGAACATGGGTAAACCGGAAATGCAGCTGACGTGCTAAAGACATCTTAGCTCATTTTCAAGTTACTAAAAACTCTCCATCTTGAGCAAAATTTCTCGTCATCAATTGTTCTGCTCCAATGCTGCTGCCGCTGCTGCTTCTTCTTCTTTTGGTCCTTTAGGGTATAAAAGATGGTGACAGCCCCAATAGAAAATAGCTCTTGTAATTACAATTGAGTGAGCTTGATCCGCCAGCAACAATTGGAGTATCCCCGCCGGATGATGAACCCAATACTTTGAGCCGATACCTGCAGTTAGCTCTCTCTCTCTCTCTCTCTACACACCGACGTCACCTCGGCCGGGCCAAGACCTAATCACCAGTCTCCATTCGCATGTGGCCCTTGTCCTCAACCCTATCATTGCCGTTGTCAATCGCCAAACCGCAAGGATGTTGTGTCACACCCCGATTCTCCAAGAGAAAAAAAAAGAGCATGACACGGCCGTCCCTTTGAATCAAAGGACGCAGCCTTAAACAAAACCTGATATCGAAATATATACATCCATATATATTTGATAAAAAGGTCACATGTCCACAAAATCGAGCTTATCTACTATATCAAAAAGATATACATTCATATCTTTCCACATCCAGCTCAAAAACTCACTAACTATATACAACTTATCCAAAAAATATACCCCACAATCCCAAAAGTCCTACAGCTAACGTGCGCTCGATCCTACTTGCGGTTCGCCGATGAACCCGAAAGACAAAAAGGGATAAAGGGTGAGCAACCACAGCTCGGAGAAGTACAATATCCTTTAAGCGGATCGAGAAATCACTATGCAATCGTCAAAGTAAATCAAATAGCAATTCATAGTAATAATAAACTATCAATGGTTTAATCCATTGATTAATCTCGATTAAACCAACTTTCGATGGTCCATCCATCGAATAATCTCATACTCATCGTCAACCATGGTCACATTTAACGCCGTGATAAGGCGACCAAGTTTACCCCTCTTGGTTAGGTCTACCACCCATTTCAGCCGGTGGTTCAGCTCAATGACGTCCAAACAAGTATGCATACTACCCCCACCTCGGTGGGTTCTATTCACAGGGACATGAATATTAATCCCAATACCAAATCCAGAAAAACCACAACAATCCACATTCACAAATCGAAGGCTATAAACCAAATACATAACCTTCCTCGGAAACATATTTCTCAAATAGCATTCACTACCACAAACATTAACAAACCATGTCAAATAATCAAAGGGTAGTAATAGCTCGATCCTCGTTTATGCAAAAATAATGCTCTAAACGTCACTTTTCTTCCCATTGTCAAGAAAATCAACCTTAGTACACGTGCTCATCTTTAAAGCATGAGTTTTATAAATTCTTAGAAGATAAGGTACATCTCATCTTAAAAAAATCGCAATCCAATCTATAGTAGTCACTCGAACCGCAAGCTTGAAATCCTAAAAATTAATTGAAAAACAACATTAAAAGATGAGAAATACTACAATGGCAAAAACTAGACTAAACGACGTATAAACGTCGATAATCGGACACCTACGGGCCAAAAAAAACTATCGGTCGCACGCCGGAGAACCTGCGCGCCGAACTTCAAAAATTTTGTTCGGGCAAACCGTAATCCAATTCACAGACCGTCAAAAGAATTAGCTCCATAACATCCTTAAGTTTATTTCGTACAATAATCATGGCTAACCGATACCAAAATCAGGCCCCACGACATCAAAACCTCTAATACTCGGATTTTCCAGCCCTGTTTGCGAGAACTTCCTCAACTTGATCAAACGAAGTCCGATTAACACAATATTATAGTCAAAACGAAGCTTATTCGACATACTACAAAAGTCCCAACATGATCAACCTTAGCGAGACAACCAGAAACTAAAGGAAATAGCCCTCGAAGACCACTATTCGCGCAGTAAGTCTGCGCAGCAGATTTGAATTGCTCGTTCCGGGCAAACCGTAACAAGAAATCATGATCCGTCGAATCCTACGGCTTAATAACATCCTAAAGTTTCATTCTCAAGTAAAAACGCAGCCAAACGCCCAAGAAATCAGAAACAGCAACTCAGTTTCCCCCAAAATCCGAATTTTGCCCTAAATCCGAAAAATCACTTCAATAGGAGGGACGAGAGGTGCGACCACTTACCTAGCGTTGCGACACGTAGTGAAACGAGCTCGGCGAGGCATCCGTGGCGGTTGGCGCGCGCACGTGACTAGTTCTTCTATTTTTCCCTTTCTCCTTTCTCCTTCTTTCTCCTCTTCTTTCTCTCTTTTCTCTGTTTTCTTTTCCTTCCTTTATGCGATGGAAGACTCCCGATGCCCCCTTTTTGGAGAAACCATCTGCTCTTTTTTTTTTTTAACAATGGGTCCCACAACTTATTTTGACCTAGTAAAAAACTCAAGTATTACATTCTACCCTCCTTAAAATAAATTTCGTCCTCGAAATTTAGACGTACCTTAGTCATCAAAAAGTGAAGATATTTGCGCCTTGCCTCTTCCTCGAGCTCCCAAGTGGCCTCCCTCTCCGTGTGGTTTTGCCATTGAATCTTCACGTAAGGGATCGTACGACGCCGTAACACTTGATCCTTCCTATCCACGATCCGTAAAGGTTGCTCTTCATAAGTTAAGTCTTCCCTTAACCTCAAAGGAGTATCATCTAATATATGATCGGGACTTGACACATATTTTCACAATAAAGACACATGGAACACGTCATGTACTCCCGGATAGTGCCGGCGGCAATGCCAATCTATAAGCAAGCTCGCCAATCCTCTCCAATATCAAGAACGGTCCCACATATCTTGGACTCAACTTGCCACGTGTGCCAAATCTCATAACATCCCACATAGGAGAGACCTTCGAAATACATGATCACCCACGTCGAATTCTAACTTACGCCATTTGAGATCGGCGTAACTTTTCAGGCGACTTTGTGTTGTCCTCAAATGCTCTCGAACAAGTCCGACTTTCGCTTCGATTGCTGTATAAATTTGGGACCAATTAGTCTTTTTTCACCCACATCGTCCCAACAAACCGGGTGTCCCGCACTTTCGATCGTATAAAGCTTCAAAAGAGGCCATCTTGATGCTAGAATGATAGCTGTTATTATAAGAGAATTTCGCCAAATAGAGGTGCTCATCCCAAGAGCCACCAAAATCAATAGCACATGCTCTCAACGCATATCCTCTAAAGTCCGAATGGTTCTCTCGTTGGCCATCATCCGAGGATGAAATGTTAGATCGAAGTTGAGTCTAGTACCCAACCCTCTTTGAAGACTCCTCCAAAAGTTGGACACGAACCGTGGATCCCTATCGAAACAATGCTCACTGGGACCCCATGAAGCTTCACTATCTCATTAACGTACCGTTTCGCCATATCTTCAAGTGAAAGGCCAAATCTATATGACAAGAAGTGAGCAGACTTAGTCAACCGATCGACAATCACCCATATAGCATTCTTACCGCTTGGTGTCCTCGGTAAACCGACGATGAAATCCATTGTAATATGTTCCCACTTCCATTTAGGTATCTCAAGTGGGTGTAGGCTGTCCTCCTGGCTTTTGATGTTCAATCTTTTCCTGTCGGCAAACAAGACACTCGGTCGACAAATTTGACGATATCTTTCTTTATGTTGATCCACCAGAAGTTTTCTCTCAACTCTCTATACATCTTAGTGCTCTCTGGATGGATAGAAAATCTGGCACTTGTGGGCTTCCCGCAATATCTCCTTTTTCAATTCGAATCGTCGAGAACACAGTCGACCACGAAATCTCAATGACTCATCGGCATGAATACCGAAGTCCTCTTGCTTTTCAGCTTCGACGCCTTCTCTAATCTTTCTCACTGGGGATCATCATTCTGTTTTACTTTGATTCTGTCTATCAACGTGGGCTGTACTCTAAGATTAGCCAATCGGGCACCAAGATGATGTATCAATACCTCTAAGTCTAGCTTCCGCATGTCTTCAAGAATGGGCTTCGAGAAGTAAGTAATATTGCCATATTTCCAAAAGATTTACGACTCAAGGCATCGGCTACTACATTCGCCTTACCCGGGTAATAGTTGATGGACAAGTCATAATCTTTCAGGAATTCTAGCCATCTCCGCTACCTCATATTGAGTTCTCTCTCGAGAAAATATATATTTCAAACTCTTATGATCGGTAAAGACTTCACATTTCTCGCCATACGGGATAGTGACGCCATATTTTCAAGGCAAACACGATCGCTCCGAACTCTAGATCATGAGTCGGATAATTCTTCTCATGTGGCTTCAACTATCTAGAGGCATAGGCTATAACTTTCCCATCCCGCATAACAACACAGCCTAAACCTTCTTTAGATGCATCACAATAGATAATATAACCACCGATACCGAAGGCAAGGTTAATCGGAGAGCCGACACCAATCGTCTCTTTAATTCTTGAAAACTGCACTCACATTGATCCGTCCATAGGAATTTAACTCCCTTCCGAGTTAAGCGAGTAAGTGGACTGGCAATTTTAGAAAATCCCTCCACAAATCGCTTATAGTAACCTGCTAAACCGAGAAAACTTCGACTTCGGTGACATTAGTGGGGCGTCTCCACCTGAACAACCGCCTCGACTTTCTTCGGGTCAACCGAAATACCATCTTTCGAGATTACATGGCCCAAAAATTCAATGTGATCAAGCCGGAATGCACACTTACCGAATTTCGCATACGGTTTCTTTTCGCGCAAAGTCTACAAAACAACCCTCAAATGTTGCTCGTGTTCCCCTAGACTCTTTGAATACACCAGAATATCATCAAGGAATACTACAATAAATTGATCAAGATATTGCCTAAACACCCTATTCATCAAGTCCATAAAAGCAAGAGGGGCGTTCGTTAATCCAAAAGGCATAACAAGAAATTCATAATGGCTATATCTCGTCCCCGAAAGCGGTTTTAGGCACATCATCCGCTTTAATCTTCAATCGATGATACCCGGAGCGGAGGTCGATCTTAGAAAATACTTGAGCTCCCCGAAGTTGATCAAATAAATCGTCAATCCACGGCAAAAGATATTTATTTTTAATCGTTACCTTATTAAGCTCTCGGTAGTCTTTACATAGCCTCATACTACCGTCTTTCTTCACAAACAAAACAGGAGCACCCCAAGGTGAAACACTTGGGCCGGATGAATCCCTTATCCAGGAGTTCTTGGAGTTGTGTTTTCAACTCTCTTAATTCAGCTGGTGCCATCCGATACGAGTGCCTTAGAAATGGGCGTGGTGTCGACATTAGATCAATGGAAAATTCGATCTCTCTATCGGGAGGCAAACCAGGCAAGTTTTCAGGAAATACATTTGGAAAATCTCGAACAACCTGGAACATTTTCCAGCTTTACCACCTCCTTGTTAATGTCTTTCACATACGCCAAATAACCATGACAACCCTTCTTCGAAAGCTTTCTTGCTTGCAAAACTGAAATCGCCTTGGGAAGTTAACCTTACAACTCCTCGAGAAAGAGAATTCAACTTGCTTTGGAGGTCGAAAAATAACTTTTTTCGCATAACAATCAATAGTAGCATGCTTCGTTGATAACATATCCATTCCTAGAATGACATCGAAATCCCGTATATTTAATTCCACAAGATCCACAGGCATCTCGACATCATCAATTCGAGCATACATTTCTTATACACACGATCGGCGATCAAGAAATCACCAAATGGGAGTATCCACACGCAAATCATAATCAAGTGACTCGGGTAGCACATCAAGTTTCTTAGCAAATTCCATGGAAACAAAAGAATGAGTGGCACCAGGACCAAATAAAGGCGTAAGCATATCGTGAGGCAATAGAAATATCACCGCCACAACTACATTAGACGCCGCGCATCCTCCTTTGTCATCGCAAAAACCTTCCCAACTGTCCTTGGTCTTTGTTGATTCTCCCGTGGCCTATCAACCGGAGGTGCATTATTCTTCCGCATAGGGCAAGTGCGTGCTAGGTGTCCGGGCCGCCCACATACAAAACAAGATCTCGTTATCCGCGGAGGATTCCTCTCGCATAGGACAATTGTGTCATATATGTCCCGCCTTTCCACATAAAAAGCAGACCCCGCCTTCCAATAACATTGACCACCATGGTGTTTTCCGCTAGTAGTGCAAGGGCCTTGATCGGTGAGATTTTTACCCCTTCCCAATAGGTGGATGCCTCTTCTCTTCGTGCTTCCACTTGCGTAACTTTCTTGAGAATAAGTGAATTTGGGCTTCTTAGGTTGAGAGCCACCTTGTATTCTACATTCTAAAGCGCCTTGTTCAACCCTCATCGCTCGCTCCAAAGACGTCTCTCGTAAGTTGTGAGTGCAAGAGGCATAAGTGTGAAACGAATCTCGGGTCGAAGCCCTCTCTGAAAATGTTTAGCCTTGTCCTCCTCACTAGCAACAAATTGTTTCGCAAATCTACTCAACTGGTTGAAGCGGCCCGCATACTCCAATACCGTAGAATCACCTTAAGATATATGTACGAAATCGCTCATCATCTTCGCTTGGAATGACTTTAGAAAGAATTGAGCATCAAATACCTCAACAAAGTCCTTCCAAGGAATAGTTGCATCCCTACCTCCAAGAGCTGGTCTAGTGCCTTCCCACCAATATTCAGCTTCGCCCTCTAGATATTGGGTAGCGAAATCAACTTTCTTCCCTTCGGGGACCCCTTCAACTCTAAATATTCCCTCTATTTTCCTAATCCAACGTTCAGCCATAAGAGGATCCGTTTTTCCATCATAAGTTGGTGGTTTCGCCTTCCCGAATTGGGCAAAGGTGTAACCTCGATCACTACCAGGTTCAATAACTCCGAGATACATTGTTTTGGGTTCTTGGCTATTAGCTCTGCTCTCTTGTTTCTTGTGAGTCTCGCTCCCCGTATCATCCCGACGTCTTGTCGAAGGCCCGCCTCTAGAATCTCGAGGCACATCTCTGGGATCAAAGTCAACAGCTCTCTTACTTCCATCTCGATAAGAGAAACAAGTGGTGGATTCGAGTCGGAGCTCATAACTACCTGGAACCACCAATAGAACATAACCTTAGTATCTAAAAAGATAACGCGTTAAAATCTATCACACAATCTCACAACGCCCATATCTATACCCAAGACTCACAACCTATGGCTCGATACCAACAAATGTCACACCCCGATTCTCCAAGAGAAAAAAAAAGGGCATGACACGGCCGTCCCTTTGAACAAAGGACGCAGCCCTTAAACAAAACTCCGATATCGAAATATATACATCCATATATATTTGATAAAAAGGTCATATGTCCACAAAATCATAGCTTATCTACTATATCAAAAAGATATACATTCATATCTTTCCACATCCAACTCAAAAACTCACCAACTATATACAACTTATCCAAAAAATATACCCCACAATCCCAAAAGTCCTGCAGCCTAACGTGCACTCGAACCTACTTGCGGTTCGCCGATGAACCCGAAAGACAAAAAAGGGATAAGGGGTGAGCAACCACAGCTCGATGAGAAGTACAATATCCTTTAAGCGGATCGAGAAATCACTATGCAATCGTCAAAGTAAATCAAATAGCAATTCATAGTAATAATAAACTATCAATGGTTTAATCCATTGATTAATCCGATTAAACCAACTTTCGATGGTCCATCCATCGAATAATCTCATACTCATCGTCAACCATGGTCACGTTTAACGCCGTGACAAGGCGACCAAGTTTACCCCTCTTGGTTAGGTCTACCACCCATTTCAGCCGGTGGTTCAGCTCAATGACGTCCAAACAAGATGCATACTACCCCCACCTCAATGGGTTCTATTCACGGGGACATGAGTATTAATCCCAATACCAAATCTAGAAAAACCACAACAATCCACATTCACAAATCGAAGGCTATAAACCAAATACATAACCTTCCTCGAAACATATTTCTCAAATAGCATTTCACTACCACAAACATTAACAAACCATGTCAAATAATCAAAGGGTAGTAATAGCTCGATCTTGTTTATGCAAAAATAATGCTCTAAACGTCACTTTTCTTCCCATTGTCAAGAAAATCAACCTCGCACACGTGCTCATCTTTAAAGCATGAGTATTATAAATTCTTAGAAGATAAGGTACATCTCACCTAAAAAAAATCGCAATCCAATCTATAGTAGTCACTCGAATCGCAAGCTTGAAATCCTAAAAATTAATTGAAAAACAACATTAAAAGATGAGAAATACTACAATGGAAAAAACTAGACTAAACGACATATAAACGTCGATAATCGGACACCTACGGGCCAAAAAAAAGCCGGTCGCGCGCCGGACAGCCTGCGCGCCGAACTTCAAAAATTACGTTCGGGCAAACCGTAAATCCAATTCACAAACCGTCAAAAGAATTAGCTCCATAAGATCCTTAAGTTTATTTTGTACAATAATCATGGCTAACCAATACCAAAATCAGGCCCACGACATCAAAACCTCTAAAACTCGGATTTTCCAGCCCTGTTTGCGAGAACTTCCTCAACTTGATCAAACGAAGTCCGATTAACACAATATTATAGTCAAAACGAAGCTTATTCGACATACTACAAAAGTCCCAACATGACCAACCTCAGCATACAACCAGAAACTAAAGGAAATAGCCCTCGAAGACCACTATTCGCGCAGTAAGTCTGCGCAGCAGATTTGAATTGCTCGTTCCGGCAAACCGTAACAAGAAATCATGATCCGTCGAATCCTACGGCTTAATAACATCCTAAAGTTTCATTCTCAAGTAAAAACGCAGCCAAACGCCCAAGAAATCAGAAACAGTAACTCAGTTTCCCCAAAATCCGAATTTTGCCCTAAATCCGAAAAATCACTTCAATAGGAGGGACGAGAGGTGCGACCACTTACCTAGCGTTGCGACACGTAGTGAAACGAGCTCGGCGAGGCATCCGTGGCGGTTGGCGCGCGCACGTGACTATTTCTTCTATTTTTCCCTTTCTCCTTTCTCCTTCTTTCTCCTCTTCTTTCTCTCTTTTCTCTCGTTTTCTTTTCCTTACTTTATGCAATGGAAGACTCCCGATGCCCCCTTTTGGAGAAACCATCTGCTCTTTTTTTTTTAAACAATGGGTCCCACAACTTATTTTGACCTAGTCAAAAACTCAAGTATTACATGTTGCGCATGACGAACAGAGAGCCGGGCGCACACGGAAGAGAAAAGAGAGAAATGAAGGATATCTGCCCGAGAGAAGTGACATATGCTTATAGGACAGTTTTTTACCTCTTGAGATTGAGAGCATGCTGTGCACCACAAAAGCTCAATAATGAATTATTATAAAATGCTGTGAGGTCCACACCTTTAAGAATTTGTGGCCCATAACATGTTGTTATTTCCACAATCATCAAAAGATTGTTATGCTAGTAAAGTCCTAGAAAAATATCAAAAAAGTGATAAATCTATTGCAATGATATCAATTCGATCGAAAAAGTTCAATTTAGTAGTAAACCTTTTCACATCGGTATCAATTTACTCCATCCGACCAACTTATATTGGAAATTACGAGACGTAGACGTTGTCCCATGTGGCATGGCTAGTGCGACGTGGATGTTTTAACTTCTTATTTTCCTTGTTTCCCTCGGTGAGTCACCAGCCTCTGTGATTGTCGTTTGAGGTCGCCCGCCACTACCGAGTGCAACAACCGAGAAAGGAAATAATAATAAAAAAAGGAGTACCACATAAGCCACTTAGTATCCACGTTTGTAATTTTCAGCCTAAATTAGCGGATGGACTCAATTGGTATCAATGTGAAAATATTTATGACTAAATTGGCCCAATTGAAATGTACATGAATAAATTGGTATCAATCCAATAGGTTTAATATTCTTTAGATACTTTTCTCAATATTTGCACTAAAAGAAAAATTGTGCTAATCTATTATGTTTTCATATGTCGGGGCAAGTCTTCTAGAGGCAAATAAATACTTACAAAACTAAACTAAATAAAATAAAAGGCTTAAATTTATTTTCTAGCCCATGTTAAACATATCTCGTAGTCGTAGGGGGCAATTTTGAAAAGATTCGAGAATCATATTAGGAAAAGTGCATTTATCGGAAAAAAAAAATTCCAATACGACTTGGGAAATGATTTTAAACAAATTCAATCAGTCAAATTCAAAGAGGACTTTTCTTCGGTATTTTCTTAAAGGCAGAAATCTTCTAAAATTGCTTGGTCCCGACTAGACCGTATGGATTCGTTTTAATTCTTTACTACAAATGACCGTTCAATTATCGGATAAGCGTCATCGAAAGTCCTAAAACTTATCTCGAAAGTGCAATTGAGTCTTAGAACTTTTAAAAAATGCAATCAAGTCCTAAAACTTATCACGAAATGCTATTGAGTCTCAAAACTTTCAGAAAGTGTAATTTACAAAAGGAATTGATTTTACCAATTTGATAAGTTTTAGGACTTGATCTTACTAATTTGACAAGGTTTAGGACTTGATTACACTTTTTCAAAGTATTAGAATTTAATTGTACTTTTTGAATGTTCTATGACTCGATTATACTTTCACAACAAATTTTGGGACCTCTAACGGACTATCTCTTCAATTATCAAGCTGAGCTGATGTGACTTTTTTTAATTTCAAACCTTACCAGGAATCATCGCCCCCCGCCGGGCTGTTCATTAAAAAGGATTAATGCACGGTAAGACGCCTTCGGGAAAAAGAAGAAGAAGAGAACTATATAACACCATGAATAATTTCCCATGCAACTATTGCCAAGACGTGGAACAACAGTTTATTTCGTTTTCCAAGCACGGGAAAATTCCTAGCTTATGCAATTTGAGCTCTCTTTGACAAAATCATTGTGAAGGATTCTCAAAATTAACCCAACTACTGGTCACACCTCACATTGGGGCAGGGAGCTATAAGGTGCTAGGAAAAATCGATTAAGATGAGAAAACCGTTTGATCAAAGGAGCGTTCATGAAATGAAAAACCACAATTCGGTTCGAAATCTAAACACGAGTGAACTCTTTACTTTGTCGATTTGAGCATCCTATTTCCATTTCATTTAACCTAGTCAAATTACCAGCCCCACATTGGGGCAAGGCAATTACAGATGCTTATTGGGAATTCGAAAGTGAAAACCGGACAGAGGTAAGTCTTGGGTCAAACATAGTCTTGAAAATTTACAGTTTAATTAATGGTTTGGCCACAAGGGATGAGGGCGACCAACAAAAAGAAAATTTTTTTTTTTTGGGTAAGAAGTGCATCTAGCGATGTTTTTAGAACTCGTGTTGTTGACAGGCCTTAACGGGCATGGAGGCACATAGAACGTCGCTGACATAAGAACCCAATATGTTTGAAGCACGAAGGCATCTAAAATGTTGATTGTTGTCAACGATCGGGAAAGGAAAACATCGGCAACGTTGGATGGTTGGCATATGACACCAACATATAAGCAGGAAGACGGAGCCAAAGCTCAACTGCTAGTGGATAGGAAGATACGGTTATCGAATCACTTCCGGTAATCTAGGAAGGGGTTGACATTTTAAAAGAGATAACTGCTATCAACAATTTTTCGTTGTATTCGAGTATAAATGATCGAAGAGAAACCTTTATAATTGTTCACTTGTTTTGTGACAAGGAATATTCTTTCATCAAAATTCATTCTTCAGTTTTTATTAAGAAGGGTCCCATGGCTTGAGTGTCAAGGAGAATTCAGGCAAAAAGTGTTTGAATAGATGGGCGTGTGTGTTAATGGATTGAATATAGATAGATCGAATACGAGGTGGTGGATTGAGCGACTTAATGTTAAGTTTCTACAACTTGCAATACTCCTAAGGAAAGCAGTAGATTGCATGGAAGTAAACTTGGTTACTAGAAACTCAAACGTACAGGGAATGTAAAGTGCAGAGAAAGCTTGAATTACAATGAAGATAAGTGTTCTTTGTTGATCGGTCGAGCGGGGACTCTTTTTTCCTTCATCGTCGATGCATATTTGTAACTCTTTGTAGTTTGTAACTGCTCGGCCATTACTTCAATGTTTTCAAATCTTGAATTTTGGCACTTTTAGTAACTCCTTCTCACTCACGATCTTCATAACTTATTTACCAAAATTCAAATGACTTATTTTTTATTTGTAACTTCCATAATCAATTCAAATTCTTCTTAATAACCTCCCATGATCCGCTCATGCCCATTATTTCCACTCTTGACTTGTAAGTCCTTTACTGACATGGCAAATCTTGGGTTTCAGTAGCCTTGCCCTCAACTTGTCGAAACTCGGGGTCTAGCGGCATACTATCTTCGGTACATTGCTCTTAACTTACCGAACTTCGAGACAAAATGGCCATGTGACCCGTTTGGTATATTGTCCTTAACTTATCGAACTTTGGGATGCAACAGCCTTGCCTCCCATTTGGTATTTTTCTATCTCTTTTATTAAACTTCGATGCAAGTGATTCTATCATCTATTCAAGTATTTGTATTGATTACTTTTTTATGTCAACATATGTCCCCTTTTAAAAGAATTAAAGAAATTTTAATTCTTTTAAATATTAAAGCTGAATAGTCACTTACTTTTTGCTCCAAGCGCCATCTGCTTTGCATTGTTTTGTGCACTTGTCTTTTCAACTTCTTTCACATCAATCCACTATATAACCAGCTGTCCCCACAAAATCAGACTACCCATATTCTGTTGGTTTCAAATTTGCTTTCTCGAACTCGTCTTCTACATTCTTCCTGTTTCTGCGTATCCCCTTCTCAACTCTGTGCTAAATCACTATTCATCTGTTCATCATCCATGACTTCCAAAGCTTTCACCTTTTCCGTGTCCGGAGCCGTAGAACGATACCACAATTTCATAAATTTTGACGATACAACGATCCTCACCAATTTTCCGTGTTGAACTCCTACAAAGATTCTTACATCTTCGGCCCTACGATTTACAACCATTTCTCCTTCCCCGCGAGCTTCTCTAGCCTCTTCCAGCGATTCCAAACTAAGGTACTTTCTATCCACCACTAATTTGTATTGGCCTATAATCGGCATTTTCGCCCTTCCGAACTTAGGGCATTTTTTGTTTTCGAACCTTCGTTTTATCAATAGTACCTTTGCCTTCGTCCCTCTAAGGCCGCTCTTTGGGATGATCTTTTAATTCATGATGCGCAACGCCTTTGTTTTTTTGAATACCAGCTGAATCCCTAATTAATCTCGTGCTTTGTCTAGTTTTTGATCCCATGAATCGAGGCTTCTTAAGATATTCTACAATGGGCTATCTCCAATCCTTCTCTTGAACTGCCTCACTCACATTTATCGGTATCTCTCTCTATTCAATGGAGGGTACCGATAGTATAAGGGTCAACGGAATACTTGCTAATTCTTTTGATATTTTATACCCATAAGCCATTTGTGCTAACTCATTAGCTTTGTAATTGGTTTTTCTTTTGACATGAATTACGTCATAATCTCCGGAACGGTGTCACGCGGGCGCGCTAACATCCCTTCTCGGTCGTTAAGTTGTAACATCCCGGGACGCGTCACCGACCCATTAGTTTTATCATTTAATTAAGCGCATGCGGAACGTTCTATTTCCCCGGACAATATTAAAAACGGTAGGGATAGAACAGTAGGCAATCAAGTCAATCAACATATAAAAAAAATTATTTTATTTATTTATATCGTTAACCCCGGAAATACGTTTATACAAGCCCTACCTCGGGGCCATTTCCTAACCACACAAAAGATGCCAGTCAGGGTCGGGATTAACACTACCCAAGCTACTCCAAAAAGAGACCAACATCCACGTCCTCCACTTCGCTACTCCACGTTTAAGGACCTGAAAAATAGTTAACAACAACGGGTGAGATATAAAATCTCCGTGAGTCAACGCCTTTAAGTCCGAGTAGGGCGCTGATTCGCTCGGGGTGGCCTAAACATACAGGTCATTTGCCGATGGCGGATCAATAGCGTGCAATTAGCGCTACGCTTTAACATCACAGGATTAAACACATCCCAACAATCAAACTTTAATCACATGATTCAACTACCAAACTCGGCATACTTTCATATTCAAACATTCTTGAGGATTTTCGATCAATATAATTAATTATATAAGCCAATTTATTTGGCTGTTCCCGACGTTGACATCACAATTTAAGCCTAGAACACTCAAAGATGAGTATTAAAACTACACAATAATATTAATAAAATAATAAATCAATAGCTTATTGTCAAACCTTGATAGCTCATCGCTCAAACCCCGATAACTTATCGTCCAAACCTTGATAGCTCATCGCTCAAACCCCGATAACTTATCGTCCAAACCTTGATAGCTTATCACCAAAATCGATAGCTTATCAATCAAAATTAACTAACCTAACCATGGTTAACATAAAGTAACTATGGTTAACATAAAGTAACTATAGTTAATGAAAAGTAACTACGGTTAGTAAAAAGTAACTACTGAGTTAACTAAAAGTAACTACGGTTACTTTAACTAACCAAGGTTAACTAACCCAACCGTGGTCAATTAACTTAATCCAACCACCATTAACTAAACTAACCCACAATTAACATAAATTAATCTATCCCTAAACGTAATTAACGACCTAATCGGAGATTAGGGGTTAACTCACTCGATTTCGAATCCAAAAGCAACGGCGCCTCGGCGACGGGGAGGGCTACGCGTGGCTTGGTTTGAAATCAACACGGAACGACCGTGGACCACCGAACAGCAGCTACACAGACTCGGTTGTGCTGCTGTTGCTTGATGGAGCTCAAATCGAAGCAAGAACGGACCGGATCTCACCAACCAGCCTCTGTTCTGCTCAAACCCACCAAATTTACAGGGTTTATTCGACAATCAGCCCCTAGATCCAAGTAGCCCTTGATCTTACGGTCACGTAGGAGAAAATGGAGCTCAATTCGCCCTCCGGATGAGCTCAAACGAGCGATTTCCTCCCGGGTGCGCGCAGAAATCCGAGAAGACGGGCTCTCGGGATGGGGGGAATTGCTCACGAAAAATGGAGGGGAAGAAAGGAAAGAAAAGACTCATGGCCAAGCTTGGGGAGGAAGAAGAAAAGGTGGGGCCCACCGGTCAATTCCCCATCAATGAATTTTGTATTTTATGAATAATATCCAGGGGCAATTTGGTAATTTCACAACCATGGTTTGGTCGGGGCTAGCTTGAGCGCGAATGGTCTCGATACTTTAGTTCAACTATCCGGACTTGATTTTCTCTTACGATACTACTTGGATTATCCAAATCCCTTTTCGGATCAATTACAATTGCGTCCAACCATTGTCCCTTAAATCTAAAAAATCTCATCTTATTCACTAGACCATAATTCGAGACTAAAATCCATCGAATTTTTTTTTCTTATAGAGCCCAAAATTTCGGGATGTCACAATCTCCCTCTCCTTAGGAAATTTCGTCCCCGAAATTTGACCTTTAAACTCTTTCCTTATCAAATGTAAAACCCTTATGGTCATCATTTCACTAAACTATAAGGCCTTACTACGCTTTCGCCGCACACTCGATTACTTATTTTCCTTAATTGCCATATCTCGTAATCTTAACCTCATTCGGGGTCATCACCGACTTTAGTAACTCATAGATTCAGCTGGCAAACTACAATATGTCATACACTCAAAATTTGCCATTACGAACCATTCACGTTCGTTTCTACAACTCTTTGATGAACATGCCCGCCCGTGGTTCTATTGGTTACGGTCTTCGCACAAAACACAATTTCAAACAAGTTTGACGCAATCATCGATCTCTCGGGGAATCAACCTCCGGGCATTCCGTGATGCAATTTAGACCTCTGCGGGACACATCACTGCAGACATATATAAACAACACATCCCTCACACAGACAGGATCTTTCTCCGTGACAACCTCGGAGGTATCACAATAGACTTTCACCAACTTCCCACCAGGCAGTCCGGGCATTTTCACATCCTTATCCATAGTACTTTAATCCACTCATTGTTCCGTCATTCACCACTCCAATCTTAGAGATGCAATGCTATGAATTTTCAAAATAGATATTTTTCACTTTGAGAATCAACTTTAATGCAATGTATCTTTTAATGAAGTTAGACTTAGCACAACGCCTAGACCCACTTTTCAATGCATAACTTGGTTCATTCCCGCTTCCAACGCCATCCTAGAAGCCGCCAGGAGCCGCTCTTTGTCCGGGCCTTCTTGCCCGGCGATCACTCCCCGCCCTCGTCGGGCCGGGTCGTTACGAGGACCTCCCCAAGTCGGGCACCTACTAAGAAGGTCCCGTTCGACATGTCCCATACCACATCTCATTACGGTTTATAGGCATCCCGTACCGCTTGTCCCATACCAAGCGACGGTTTATCAAGTCCGATAAAATAATGAAATGCTCATGCGTGCACGTTTCTCAATTTTCATTTTAATGCAATTAACGCGTGCAATGCATGATCGTCCTCACTACACATCATACGTCACTCATTTCCACATCAATTCTTATCAATCGAAACTTTCTAATTCCACAAGCAACCATCACATCTCAAAGATCAATTGTCCAAGATCGATCTATAACCTCATGTCCGATCGTTGACAATCTAGGATCACACTCATATTGTCCAACTAGCCCTTTGTTTATAAGCAATTCACTAAACTTCAAGCACATTTACTAGCTCAAATCTACGCTTGAAACTTCTCGATTGCCGTTCGCTTCCTTGCGAATCTCAATCATATCACCACTCGAGAATCGTCAATTAAAGTCGATACTAAAACCATTAGAATACAACACAAGTTCAAGCCTATAATACTTGAGATTCAGTGGCACTACCTAATCCCCAATCTCGCGTTTCGGTCCATCCCCGAAATCTTCTTACCCTATCCGTAGGGTCCTTAACCATCCTTAGCGTAAACTTCGTCGGTTCGGCGATATGCAGCTAGGTTCCTCACTTGCTACCTTACTATATCTCCTAAGGCCTCCAACTCCCGTAAAATCTCGTCCATTCTAGGTTCCATTTGAGTTGCCCTTTCTCTAGGCACTCTTGTATTACGGTTGCTCAATTTGCAGGAACCTTACGAAATCGTGATCGACCAAAGTCGATACACCAAGAGAACTCAAGAACAGTAACCCAAAGGTCACTCAACAATCACAAGCACGGGGTTTGATTCTACTAACTATCCCAATTCCCAGCGCACCTTATCACTCCAAGCCATGACCAAATGGTTCAGGCTGACCTTGCTCGATACCACTTAAACGGGGATGTCACGTCCCGAACCCTACGAGCCGTCGACATCCCACGTGGCAAACACTATGTACGATTCTCCAGGATCCAAAGGCTAACAAATATAACACTTGCGGAAGCGAAAACAATTCCCCGTACAGAAATTAATTAACATCACGATGACTTGGGACGGTAAAACAACTTATGTACATATACACAATTGTTACAACCTTCAAACCTAGGGCTTCTGGAGGCCATCGTACAAGCCTGTAACCACCTATAACAAAAGATTATGTGGTCGAAGCCCGCTATGCTTCCAAAAGAAAATACTCTACAAAAGCTCAAGAGGCCAACTACCCTAGGCCTCGTCCTCGCTATCCGGTACGATATCGACTCTCGCCTCCAACTCATCCTCGTCAAGCTCAAGTGGCTGCATTCCGCATCCGATCGCTCTACAACCTCCCCATCTTCTCTTGGTATCATGACCTTGGGGAATATCGAATCTCCCGGACGGATTATTCATTGCTGATGCGGAGTGTCCGAAAAACAACGAACCCACGACGGGGTGAGATAAAATCTCGATAAGCTAGCCCCTAACCCTAGGTTAGGGCTCTAGTGCCTCCAGACAAGTTTTAAAAACAGTTACTTTTCAACATATCCTTCTTCACCTCAATAATTCAACTAATAAATCCCGGAATATTCCATACTTATTCCGAAAATTCTCACACTTTCTCAAATATTCTACGTTACCCTCATATTGATATTTCACGTCTCGGATCGGAATAAAAAAATATTCCACGTTGCTCCAAAGCCCACGTTCCACGCTTCAAGCTATCGTATAAAATTCCACGTTACTCCAAAAATATTCCACATTACTCCACGACTTCATACAAGTTCATAACATTGAGCCTCGAACCTTTATGGAACACGGCTCCATATATATATATATATATATATATATATATATATACTAGGGTCTCGACACATAGGAATACGACCCATAAATCTCGGTTTCGGACACATGGGAACACGAACGGATTAAGTCTCGGACAATTAGTCGAACACGACTCACTTTGGTCTCGGACGACTTAATTGAACACGGCTTTCATACTTTCTCGGTCTCGGACAATTAGATGAATACGGCTCACTTTGGCCTCGGACGACTTGATTGAATACGACCCATAAATCTCGGTCTCGGACACATAGGAACAGGACCGGATTAAGTCTACGACAATTAGTCGAACACGACTCACTTTGGTCTCGGAAGACTTAATTGAACACGACTTTCATATTTTCTCGAGCATAATACGCCTCGGGATATTATAATACTCATAACCCCGCGTTCAACGCCTCGGGGTATAATAATAATAAAGCCCGCGTCACAACGCCTCCGGCAACATATGGTCTTATGAAATATGAACCCCAGCGTCATAACGCCTTAGGGTAAAATCCCACATTTCCTCTCTTTCATTCCACTTAAGACCATATACCACAATAATTTCCCGATCGCTCGTCCGATACCACACGATCCTTTAAATACTTCCGATCGATCAATCCTTGCCACGTGATTACGCTTAGATTCCTTGATTAGCGGATCGAGACCATCCGGTCTCACCAACTTTCTCCAACAAAAGATCGGGACCATGCGATCTCTCCAATTTTTCTCAATTGCCCAATCGAGACCACTCAATTAAATTGTACTGGGCAAATACTCGATCGGAACCACGTGATTCACTCACGTTAGAGAATTAATACATCGAGGCCACCCGATTAATTTATGTAACCATAGAATTCAATCCACGCCAAGCGACCATATTATACTAACGTATCGATAAATTAATAGCGTACAATTAAAAGTACACTAACGTGGGAATTGATCCAAGCCGAACCATATTAATTTCTAACGTACAATTAATTCACGACTATAGTACTAAACTATAGTAACACCACATTTATTTAATACCGTGGCATAACGATATGTTGTCACATATAAAGTAACTATAGTTAGAATATAATCCAACCATGGTTAAAACAATAACTAGAGTCAAGGAATAACCTAACCATGATTAAATACTTGCATAAAGTAACCATGGTCAAACTTTGACCACACACAATCTCTCTTGACTTTACTATTCATGCAAGATCACTAATTTCTCTCTCCTCTCCCTCTCATTCTCGGCCATGGCATGAAAATGACCAAAAACCATCAATTTTTCACCAAAATCTACTAAATCTCAAGTCTATTAGCACCCTAGATACCTAATCAAGGTTTAGGAACCAACTTACTTGATTTCTAGCCAAATCCTTTGGTGAAAATCAGCTGGAAACCGAAGCAAAAACTTCCTCTCTCAAACCGGGTCAGATTTGCCTCGTCCGGACCTTTGTCCCTTCAAACGGATCTACGGGAAAAACTACCGGGCCAAATCGAGCTTATAATATGTCCCTGGAAAGCTAAGACAATAAGCTTTCAAATGGAAGTGGTCTTACCTCAAACCGACGTCAGAAGAAAAAGGTATGGCCGGAACAGTGGGGCTGTCGGAATAGGGCAGCGGGTTGGGCGAGAGAGAGAAGTGAAGAGCGAGAAAGTGGTCACAAATTTTTGGGTGGAAAAGATGAAGATGATTAATAGTGAGGCAATTATTGGTTTTGAAGTGATTGAAGGGCAATTTGATAATTTTATCCTTCTTTGACTAGTCAATTTCGCCACCCTAGGGGCTTTGACCAAAAATGCCCTTTGGCCAAAGTGAAAAATGGGAAAATATCCAAGGGTAAATGGGTCATTTCCCATCTTTAGTCCAAATTTTATTATTTCTTGAACCCTTTGGGGAGAATCGCAAAGAATTCGTACATTGGATGAGAAAACGTCCAAAATTTATTTATTGAAACCCCGAAGGTCGACGTCAAATTTTGAAGCTCGATTCGCGATCAATCTCGATCAATTGAAATTCCAAGCGTATCTCAAACTAACGGGCGGCTTTTAGGAGTTACGCGTATCGACCCGTGATTTACATCACGTTTAAGAATTTCTCGAGCCATGGGGACTTTGGTTGTCATTCAATTATGAGGGTCAATCACTAGTCCCGATGGGCACGATCGTCGAAAATAATTTAGGGACGTTCAAAACCCATACGAGGTCAAACGGAATCACCCGTGATCCAAGCGTAGGGTATTATCCAAATCGTTCCTTAATCATTTTAGGATCGGCCTATATTGGTCTAGAATATTTCCTCGACAATTTTCATGGCCAAATAGTCAATCCAGGATCAAGTTCTTAGGTCCACGTACTTGATTTTCCTAGCTAGCCATTCCCATTTGGTTAGTTTGCTCGAGAGGGATCAACTCCGAGTGAGATTAGACTGAAATACATCAATGAGATGTTTCATTCATTCATAGCTTCGAATGTGGGTCGGAATTCGGGATGTCACAACCGGCTTAGTTGCATTTTGGCTAAATAATACTAGCTAATAAGATTTTCATTCAAACATTGGTATTCTCCATTTAATTGTTTAACAATTAGCTGGGAATCACCAAATACCTTAATAAACTATGCCCCCATATCAATTAACATTCCTAGTCCGATTATCAATGCTTTATATTCAGCCTCGATTGTTAGAGCATTCAAAATCCAATTCACAAATGCATCGCGTATGCTCTTCTCTAGGAGAGTTTAACACAATTCCTACTCTAGACTAGTCATTTGGCACACTATCCGTTAAAGTAAATCGTCCACGGCACTACTTGACTAACATTTTGCTCATTCTCCTCAATTTCTAAACATGGATAATCGGTAAGAAAATTAGCAACGGTTTGACCTTTGATGCTTTTATCGATACATATACCAAATCAAATTCGGATAAAATTAATGCCTATTTAGCTATACGACCTTTTACTACTGGCCGTGATAACATATATTTTATTACATCCGTCTTACCGAGTACATATACGATAGTTGGCAACAAATAATGTGTTAACTTCATACATACAAAGTATAAAGATAGACACAATTTTCAATTACAATATACCTCTTTTCGATATCGCTTAATGTTCTACTCAAATAGTATACCGTCGGTTCTTTTGCATAGTCATTTTCTTGTGCCAACATGCTTTTGATGGTTGTATCGGTAGCTGATAGATACAATTTTAATAGTTTGCCAACTTTTGGCAACACAAGAACATATGGATTAGTCAAATAAATCTTGATTGCATCAAACACCGCTTGTTGTATTTCACCCTAGGAAAATGTCTCTTGATCTTTAAGACTTAAGAGCTATGACATTGGTTATATCTTCTCATATAAGTTGGCAATAAATCACCTAAGAAAATTGATCTTTCCTAGTACCATCTCAAGTCGTTTCTCTAATGTAGGATGTGGTAACTCCATGATAGCTTTTGTCTTGTTTCTATCGATCTCGATGCCTCTTTGATTAACCAAGAAACCTAAAAAGTTTCCTGCTTAGACACCAAAAGCACATTTGGCCGGATTCATTTTCAACTTATTCTTCCTCATCCTAATAAAAGCTAGTTTAAGATATTCCAAATGACTTACCTAGGTTGATTTTACCACAATGTCATTGATGTAGACCTCCATGAATTTACCAATCATGTCATGAAAAATGAAATTCATTGCCCGTTGGTACATTGCTCCTACATTCTTCAACCCAAAAGGCATAACCACCCATTGGAAGGTCCCAATAGCTCTAGGGCACCTAAATACTTTTTTCGGGACATCTTCTTTGGCAATAAATATTTGATTGTATCCCGAATCAACCAACATATTTCCATTGGCATATGATATTCGTCTTTCGAGTAAGCAAGTGTTGAGATCGCAGAAATCAATGCATACCCGCAATTTTCCATTCTTTTTTTTTTCACTAGCACATTGTTAGAGAGCCAATCCACATATCTGGTTGTTTCAATAAATCCTGCTTTTAACAGCATTTTTATTTCTTCCTTGACTTTATCAATCACGTTTGGGGCGAATCTTCTTGCTTTGGATGTTTATATGAGCGGAATCTTTTCTTAATTGGCAACCTTTGCTCAACAATATCTCTTGATAGTCGTGGCATTTTGTGATCATCCCATGCGAAGCAATCCTTGTATTTTTTGATCAAATCAACTAAATCTTCCTTAATGCCCCCTTGCAAGAATGCACTTATATAAATGGGTCGGTGGTACTCAAATTCTCCGTTGACTTCGACGAGAGGATGTTTTAACTTATTCTCCTCTTTGATTGGTAATTCCTCCCATTCATCGATGCAATCCGAGGCCTTGAAGTTCTGTTGTGTTGCTTATGCCAAATATGCAAAATATCTCTCACTAGTTCTTGTAACAAGATATCGCTTTCCATAAAGATGGTCTACTATCGCCTAATGCCAATCTTGATTTAGGGATCCATTCATCTTTCTATTCACCTGAAGCAGCAAAAAACAAAAAACCATGGATCTGTCTTTGGTGGCTCAACAACTCGATTACCATAAGTACTATCTTCACTATCTTGATGAATCTCAATCCAGCTTATTGGAACCGATCCACCATCTACCTTAATATATTCTACCTTCTCACCATTCCAAAATGCTAGCACTTGATGTAGAGTCGATGGCACACATTGATTGGAATGTATCCAATCTCTTCCCATCAACAGATTATATGAGCCATCCGATTCAATCACAAATAATGTAGTTTTTGACGTCTTGGATCTAATAGTCGGATCGACTACAACAGTTCCCTTAACTTCAATAACCTCTCCAAGAAAATCAGACAATTGAACATTTGACGGTATTATCTCCTCTTCTCCCTTGCCCAATTTTTTGAAATACTTATATGACATGAGGCTCGAGTTGCCCCCGTATCCACATAAATCTTACCAACAAGTTGCCCATTAACTCCTCCCGATACAATTAAGGGCTTCAAATGCTTCACTCTAGCCACTAGTACTTTCTCGAACTCCTTCACCTCATTGTCAAAGAATGAAACTCCGCCGTGACCATTTCTTTTTCGGATACGTGCTTAGAATCTTCTTCAACAACTAAACATGCCCCATACTCGGTGAGAGCCTTGCATGATCCATGTTGATTTTCATTAGAGAGCTATGTTCCTTTGGCATCTTAGATTCTTGCTGCTCTCTCGAGGTGACTTGGAATTACTTTGCTCTAACTCATTTCTATGTTTTAGAGTGAGCTCTATAGTAAACTGGCCACATTTTATTGTTTGTGGCATGTCTCGATTCATCTTTCCCTTTGCTGGCTTGGTATGAGAGCAATTTTCTTGGCAATTTATAGTGAACACTTTCTCTGTCTTGACACTTTCTCGCCTTTAAAAGATCGCACCTCCAAACCCAATTTCCTTTCTTCCCGTAAGGCCTTGGTGTTGAGGTTGGTGGTATCATTCCTTCTGTTCGAATAATCTCAAGATTCCTCTCGCCTACTTCACATTCTTTGAAACTTTCTTTTGACAGGTTCGATAAGATGCTTGTCCAGGTGGTTTGGTTATCAACCACTTTTCCTCGGGAAGACCGTATGGAACCTTATCTGTCTTCTTTTTCTATACTTCCCGTGGAATTGGGTCTAGTGGTGGATCATCAAACTCATCTCCCCAACTACTTGGTTTGCTCGGTAAGGATGGAGGTGGGCAATCCGATGAATCCCTATAGTACACTATGTAGTCCAACTTACTACTAGATTCTTCAAGCAAACCTACTCTAGGATCTCCTTCCTTGTATCGTTGGATAATACTCTTCTTTTTCTCATGTTTTCATGGGGTTTCATCATTCTTGCGAACTTGATTATCGGTTTCCTTGACTATAGGCACCTGTATTAGCTGCCTATGTTGTACCTCTTCTCTTGATTGTAGAGAAGAGTGTCTTGATGATACAATTTCAAACCTTAGCTGAGGCCTACCTTCCCTTCGGACAAATGAACCTGATTATCACTTTCCTCTTATTCCTCTCACAAACGGGTACCTCGGAATATCCCGATCCGGGTTATCCAACTCTTGACCACAACAAGTACAAAGCCTACTATCATAATACCTTGATGGATCGTGACATTGACCATACTAGTCATCTTCAGGAAATGATAAGTATCTACCTCCATAGGGGCTATGCCTTTGTCCTCGGCAAATTTGATCTTGCCATGGGGAATCGCCTCTTGAATTGTCTTTCGAAGACAATGCAATTTACCGTGCTATGGCTTGTAGAATGATGCCATTTACGGTACCTTTTGTCGGCCAATTCTTCTTTAGATGGGATTTTTTGTCCTTCACCAACTTGATCATCCAATCTTTCGGCAAATATTTCCTCTAACTTGTATATTCCAAAGGAATAACTATTCGATTCCTTGGCCTTGATCTTTGCAACATCTTTCACTCTAACCGGCTTGAGTACTTGGGCACACATAAGGTTTATCTAGCACTATGGTTACAATAGCTATTTCATTTTCTTCCTCTCCTTCGGCTAGACACAAATTCGGTACTTTCTACGAGTGCCACGATGCGCGATTGTCTTTCATTGGCTTTTTTATCTCTTTCTTTCAACAGGAATTTATACTTAAAACTCGTGTAGTCAATCGGAAGAGATCATCAAATGCTTGGCCTTCAAACCATTCTCATAAATTGAATTTTAATCCTTTGAAGGCTAAATCGATAATTCTCTCTCGATAAGAGAGGTCGACATCAATTCTCGAACTTTTTGAAATGAGCAATAAACCGATAAGCTATCTCGGTGTTGTATTGATACATCATTGCTAAGTCAGCCATTGTTACTTCCTGTATCGATCGTAAAATTGAAAATGGAACTATCTTTCTATCACGCCCGATCCAAGGGACCGCAACAACTCTACCAAATTGCCTCAAGCCGTAAAAGGACGACATCTCGGCACGTCATCGACCCATCAATTTTATCTTATTATTAAGCGCATACGGAACGTGCTTACTCCCAAACAAATACAAAAACCAATAGGATAGCAAAGCAGGAAATCGCATCGAACACAATTATTTTTATTTATTTACTTTTAACTTTAGGAAGTACGTGCATACAAGCCCTACCTCGGGGCTACTTTCTACAATCCTCAAAAATACCGGTTTAGGGTCGTGTGTTAACACTGCTCCATGCTACTAAAAAAGAAACCACACTCACCTCCAGTTTCCACATCTAAGGGCTCGAAAAATGGTTAACAACAACGATGTGAGATATAAAATCTCCGTGAGTCAACGCCTAAGTCCGGATAGGACAATGACTCGCTCAAGGCATCCTATGCATGCAAAGCAATATCGATGATAGATCAATAGCATGCGACTCACGCCACGCTCTAACTACCATATGATCAAATACAATATCACAAGTGAATCCTAATCACATGTAAACTTACTCCACCTTGGTCCACATGACAAACAGTTCATATATATGCTTGCAATCAATTGCATACATCTAAGGCAAATAACTAGAACACTCATTATAACTCACAATGCCAATGCACTACATGTGTTCTAGTTATTAGAGGCCATTAGGCCCGACACACTAGTCGGTTGGTGTTTCGCACACTAGTCGCTATGTGCCTAACATACTAATTAGTTGGTGCTCTACCGACATAACTAGGCATCGTCCCATTCCTTCGGTGATAGCGACCGTTAAGCCGTGTGATTTCAATCGTCACGGCACGGCTAACAAGCATTCCCGTAAGGAGCGTCGGCCCGTCACAAGCCGCGACCGGCATCCAATCGCTCCGACGTCACGAACGTCGTGCATCCAATAAGTCGTGTAATTCCGATCATTACGGCACGAGCTTATCAGGTTAACCCTCATGTGACTACACATGAACGCCAACTAATCAAGCCAATTTAAATCCTCGCATTTAATTCAATGCACATACACAAATAGCCGTGCTCAAAGCTTTGCTCAAGGCCATTTTAATGATTAAAATTTAGTCCACACGTCGTTACACGTATATACATATCATCCACAAGATTTTGCATCTATAAACGGGATGATCAATTACATCAATCCAGATAAGCAATAGTCAATATACAAATCACCCAATAATAATAATCATACAATAATAATTAATTAACAATTAATTAATTATCCAGATTATATTAAATTAATCCGACTTGATTAATTAATCCAGATTTCGTTAATATTACCAGAATATACAACGAGCTAGGGCACGCATGGTAACACTTCTAATTCTCAATTTCTTTGCCGAAGTCAATCGGCAAAGAAATCCGTTTGGTAAAAACACTTTCAAAGTAAAAATCCGTTTGGTAAAAAACTTTACTTCTAATGGGGTTTTTATTTCCAAGTGAAAAATCACTTCAAGCCCTTTTTTACCGAATTTGAGAAGTGAAAAAATCTCGCTTCTCTCGCTACTTCGCCTCGTTCTATCATTACGGTTCACTCTTCTTCCGGGACCACACCCAAACTCTCATCGCGAGCTCCGAATGCGTAGGCTGTGTTAGTCCCAATCATGACTTCGCCTCCGCGGGGCCGCCGCCTCTCGATTTGCACGTCCAACGTCCTCAACGAGCCATTCATTCCGATTCGCCCTTCCGAGTTGGTGATCCTCTTCTCTAGCCGTCACCTTACGGAGACCCATCGGCAAACACGGATCCCGATTAGCTCTTCCGAGCCACCTCCTCTTCCGTCGTTGCCTTGTGGAAACCCATCGGCAGCTCCAATTCGTCTTTTACGTCCAAGGAACTCGGATCTGCGAGGTTAGGGTTTTCTCCGTCAAACTTCTTCTCTGTTGTTTGTTACCATAGTTTGATCTTTTGCGTTCGATTCATCTTTTATGTGTTCTCTCGTTGGGTTTGAATCATCACGATCATGAGTCGAACCTAGAAGGTTATGACTCATGTCGCCATCATGAAGAGCTTTGATCTTCTGTTTCTATGATTGTTTTTTGCCTCTGTCATTGCTGTTTACGTGATAAATGTGAGAGGATGAAACTAGTCCACCCGTGGCGCTAGAAAAGGTAGAATTACGAACAACCCCAACCTCGCCGCACATGCTCGGACTGCTTGTCCATTATTTCGGTCTCCATTATGGATTCTAAATTTTTTTCCCTGATGGTATGAATGCGGATGTTCTTTTGCAAGTAAAAAACAGATTCACTTGGATTTATTAAACGCCCGCCATTTGGAAGTTGGGCAAGAAGTGATTCTATAACATTAGTGGCTAAGCTCGTAATGATATGTAGTCGAATAGATGTGAGAAAGGGGAAAGACATTTACATACCGATAACGAGTGATGTGCTGAACATATTTTTCTGAAAGCAATTATGAGGCAGATATTTTTCTCGGGAAAGTGTCTCCTGGGGCAACAAGAGTGACATAATACATTGTCACATCTATTCGACTACATATCGCTCCTCTTTAATGATCATTCATCTCCATCCATGCTATGTACATCCGACATCTCAACTACATCGGAAAAATACCACCGAAGAACTATGAACCGATCAAAGAACATATGACCTTATGCTAGTACTACTCATTGAGGGCCATCCGATGCACTTGCCATCCAAAACTTGCAAAAGAGATATGAATGATACAGCAACATTTGGAGTATATGAACACATGATTTGTGCTATACACTTGTACATGTCCAAAAACAATGGTGGATTGATTAGCGGATATTCCCAGGACAAAGCGAGAGATGCGAATATAAAATATTCCGACAGGCTACACGTATATGCTCTCACAATACGGAGAATGTTCTTTGATCGGTTCATAGTTCTTCGGTGGTATTTTTTCGATGTAGTTGAGATGTCGGATGTACATAGCATGGATGGAGATGAATGATCATTAAAGAGGAGCGTTATTTTGCGCCGTGATGAATGCCGTGTGGTTGTTATCCGTAGGCATATCATTACCAACTAGTTTGGAGAACAAAAGAGAGTTGTCTCATGGGGCAACAAAAGTGTCTCATGCACGCCCTTATCTAATGGGTGTCCGATTCGTCTTTTGCGTCCGATAGATCAATGCTCCTTAAATCATAAAGATAGGAACGCACAACTCGCACATCTTAGGTGAAGACTGAGTTAGGATAAATCATGAAAGAATAAACTACGATAGCACTTTCATGTCTAATTTGTGGAAATATGCTCTTTGAGAGGAGTCCACTGGTTCGCTTGTTTCCGTGTTAGAACCATTGATTTTCTGTTACACTTGGGCTTCTATCCTCCAGCTTAGTGAATGCATTTAGCAATTGCTACAAGAGAAAGCACAAGGAAAATTATAGACACTTGAACTGCAAATAAGTACACATAGTTTATCCATGGTTTTGTGATTGATGCTTGGCAACTAGTAATACTCTGCTTCAATCGATACCTTTCTAACTCGCATGACCATTCTCCTATATCAATTCTACAGTTCAACGACAAAATGGCATCCTTTTGACAAGAAAATGAGAGAATTACAATGCATATCAATAAAAAAGATTGATAGGTAAAAATGTAAAAAAGTAAAACTCATAATATATTTGATGAGATACCAACTAATAAGATTGTTATATGTTGGACGAGCACAATTTCGGATATGTGAATCGCTGTTAGCTTTGAGAATAAAAAAAAAAACAAAGAGATCATGCGGTAAGCTTGATGGAGCTAGGTAGTTATTGTACGAGATACTCTACTTTGACATTGTCAATTTCTAGTCTTTATACTATTATTTTATTTTTATGCTAAAAGTGTTCTATTCCTTATGAGAACTTTCTCCAGTTGATCCAAACACTTTCTTGCTAAATTTATCATTGTTTGATCTTTTTCCTTCTCAAGTTTATACTATAACAACGTATCAATCTTCTCTATTTTTTTGCTTGGTTTGTTTCCGAAACTTTATCTTGCATGTAACCTTGCCCCAATGTGCAATCATTACTTATCACATAAATATTCAATTTAATGATTTGGCTCATGTTATACTCAATCGCTTTAGATTAAATGGCATCCCAAAAAGACACGGTCATTGCTAGGTGGATCGAGCCATTGACGCAATTGTTTGTAAGCTTGATGGTAGACGAGGTTAAAAGAGAAATCGAACCACCTCTACCTTCAACAAAGCAGGATGGAATAGCATTCGGAGGGAATTCAATAAACAATCGGGACGTCAATATTCTCTAGATAAGTTCAAAAACAGGATATTCAAACCGAAGCAACAAGATGGCAATTTTAAGAAGCTTATTAACCAAACGGGATTTGGTTGAGACAATGTAAACAACAAGGTTGTCGTGGAGGATGAAACTATTTGGGAGTCTCATATCAAGGTACAATTGTACTTGGATCGTTTGGTTCTACCTTTCTACGTATGTTTTAATAATGTTGCTAATGTATTTCATTCTTTTGAAAATGGTGCAGGAAAATACCGAATGGGTCAAATTCAGGAATGAAGGGTTTTCTTTATATCCCCACCTTTGTATGGTGTTTGGGGATACATATGCTATCGGGGAGTATGCAACAGGAAATGTGCGGGAGTTGGATTCAACCGAGGACGATGACGATGGTGCTTCGGGTGAAGTTGCTTGGTGGTATTGCATTGGGTACACCGGAGGAATTGAGGGTGCCGTAACCACGGGTTGAAGACGAGTTGGGTAATGAACACCAAACGGTCACAAGTTGGATAATGAACCGTTGTCCTCCCCAATTCCTAAGAAGCATAGGTTGGATAGGACTCCAAATTCCAAGAGGAGGAGAAAGAGCACTTCATATGATTTTGCGAGGCACACGCAAAGCCATTCAAGAATCTCTCAAAATTAAAATGAGTCAATCATCACATACCTCCGTCACCTCATAGGCTCCACAATCTGCAGATCCCTACTCCATGGGAGCCATGATTGCCATCCCGAAAGGCATGCCCGACATGGAACCGAGTCTTTACACCAAAGCCGTGAACCATGGTTCCCCGAATCTGCTTGGAGAGAGGGTTTCATCCTAACGAGAACCAGGATGGAGACATGCACTTCTTAATTCTATTTAAGTAGATGTTGGAATATGCTATGGATTTCTATGTGGCTTTATTTCATTGAAAGACATATGTATTTGAGGCACTTTAGCTTTGCTTTTATTATGCGACTATGGTTATATTATGACTTATGTTGATTGATATTGGATTGCATAGTTATGCGTTCACTATTATTTAGATTGCTTTGCTTATTAATAGATAAAGTATTTAATTCCTCGCCTTTTGTTTTTCCTTCCACTTACGTGTGGTGTCTTGTGATGATGCCTTTCATTTTTTAGGTAATATGGAGGAGGTTAGTGATCGGGTAGCTTCGGTTGGAGGAAGCACATCAGGTCATTAGGACTTTGATGATGATTATTATCGTATATTGAAGGCATGGTTGTGCCTTGGTGAGTTGCATAGGGGCATGCGTACTAGAGAACCTATTAGAGACAGCGTATTGTCGGCCTAGAATGGGTAAGTGAGATTCTTAATGGACATTCGGATAGAGTATACGAAGCTTTTAGAATGGAAAGGCATGTCTTTCTTAATCTATGTGGTTTGTTGATGGCAAGAGGTTGGTTGGGCGACAATCGATATCTTAAAGTAGATGAACAAGGTTGGGATTTTCGTATTCATGATATGTCATGGCAGTTCTAATAGAGATTTGTGTGAGAGATTCCAGCATTCGGACGTACTATCGGTTGGTACTTTAAGTTAGTGCTTAAAGCAATTCGGAAACTTGCAAGGGAGGTTACTTGTACCACCTTCCTTTGATGTTGTCCCACAAGAGATTCTTATGAATCCTAAGCATAAACCTTACTTCAAGGTATGAATTTCATTTTTTTTTGCACCATTGGTTTAATTTTGTTGATAATCTTGTATAACGCTAGTTTTTGATAAGCGGAATAGGGGTGCGTAGGCGCTATTGATGGCACCCATATTGATGCTTCGTACTGCATTGCGCAGCAAAATCGATTTAGAGGTAGAAAGGGAATTACCACTCGAACGTGTTGTGTGTGTGATCGTTTGATATGAGATTTACATTTGTGCACGCTAGTTAGGAAGGATCTGCTAACGATTGTCGGGTGCTCTCAAGAAGCACTCGAGACTCCCGCACTACAATTTCCTCTCCCACCCCCGGTAATTATTTGTTCTAAGATGACTAATTTCTTTAATGATTTTGCTTGCTGTCGCATATCATGATAAATGTATGAACGTTTTTATAGGCAAATACTACGTGGTAGATTCTAGTTATGCATCAACTCCAGGGGTTTTTAACACCTTTTAAAGGTGAACGGTATCATATAAATGATTTCGGACGTAAATGCGACACCAAAAACAACAAGAGAGCTATTCAACTATAGGCATTCTTTGTGACATCCTGAATTCCGACCCACTTTCGAAGCTATGAATGAATGAAATATCTCATTGATGTATTTCGGTCTAATCTCACTCGGAGTTGATCCCTCTCGAGCGGACTAACCAAATGGGAATGGCTAGTTAGGAAAATCAAGTACGTGGACCTAAGAACTTGATCCTGGATTGACTCTTTGGCCATGAAAATTGTCGAGAAAATATTCGGACCAATATAGGCCGATCCTAGAATGATTAAGAAACGATTTGGATAATACCCTACGCTGGATCACGGGTGATTCCGTTTGACCTCGTATGAGTCCCGAACGTCCCTAAATTATTTTCTAACGATCGTGCCCATCGGGACTAGTGATTGACCCTTGCAATTGAATGACAACCAACGTCGCCATGGCTCGAGAAATTCTTAAATGTGATATTAATCACGGGTCGATACGCGTAACTCCTAAAAGCCGCCCATTAGTTTGAGATACTTGAAATTTCAATTGATCGAGATTGATCGCGAATTTAACTTCGAAATTAGATGTCGGACCTTTAGGGGTTCCAATAATAATATTTTGGACGTCGCCTCATCCCGAGCATGTGTATTTCCCCATTCGCCCCAAAGTGTTCGAGAAAAGTGAAATCCGGATGGATATGGGAAAGGAGATGAATTATTGGTGGGGCCCACAAGACTTTCTCTCACCAAATTCAAGAGCAAAAATTCCACTTAGTATCTTGCCAAAATATCCTATCTATCATCAGCATCATCTTCTTCATTGAGCTTTCATTTTTTCTCTCACTTCTCTCTCTCGCCCAAACCCGCAGCCCTGTTCCGACAGCCCCACTGTTCTGGCCATAACGTTTTCGTCCGACGTCACTTTGAGGTAAGACCACCTCCATTTGAAATTTTGTTGTCTTAGCTTTCCAGGGACATATTATAAGCTCGATTTGGCTGAGTAGTTTTTCCCGTAGGTCCGTTTGAAGGAGCAAAGGTCCGGACGAGGCAAATCTGACCCGGTTTGAGAGAGGGAGTTTTTGCTTCGGTTTCTAGCTGATTTTCACCAAAGGATTTGGCTAGAAATCAAGTAAGTTGGTTTCTAAACCTTGATTAGGTATCTAGGTTGCTAAGGGATTTGAGATTGAGTAGATTTGGGTGAAAAATTGGTTGTTTTTGGCCATTTTCATGCCTTGGCCGAGAATGAAGGGGGGGAGGAGAGAGAAATCATGTTCTTGAAGTGAATAGTGAAGTCAAGAGGATTTGGGTATGGTCAAAGTTGGACCATGGTTACTTTATGCCTAACTCTAGTTACTTTATGCTATTATTTAATCATGGTTAGGTTAGTTATTGACTCTAGTTAATTTTGAACCATGGTTAGATTATATTCTAACTATAATTACTTTTTATGTGACAACATATTGTTATGCCACGGTGTTAATTAAATATGGTATTACTATAGTTTAGTACTATAGTCATGAATTAATTGTACGTTAATCTAATTCCGAACGTACGGCCATTAGTAATTGCTGCGTTAGTAGAATTAATTTTGTGTGGCGTAGATTAATTATTGCGGTAGCATAATTAATCTTGTGGCCCAATTTGGCCATTGGTCTTGTATGATCTAGTCGGGTGGTCTCGATTTATTAATTTTCTAACGTGAGTGAATCACGTGGTCCCGATTGAGTGTTTGCCGGTACAATTTAATCGAGTGGTCTCGATTGGGTAATTGAGAAACATTGGAGAGATCGCATGGTCCCGATCTTTTATTGGAGAAAATTGGTGAGACCGGATGGTCTCGATCGCTAATCAAGGAATCTAGCGAGGATCACGTGGCAAGGATTGATCAATCGGAAGTATTTACGGGATCGTGTGGTATCGGATGAGCGATCGGGAAATTATTGTGGTATATGGTCTTAAGTGGAATGAAAGAGAGGAAATGTGGAATTTTTACCCCGAGGCGTTATGACGCGGGGTTTGTACTTTATAAGACCATATGTTGCCCGAGGCGTTATGACGTGGACTCGATGTTGGATTGAGGAATTATAGCCTGAGGCGTTATGACGCGGGCTTTACTATTATTATACCCCGAGGCGTTAAACGCGGGGTTATGAGTATTATAATATCCCGAGGCATTAAACGCGGGATAGTGACCCGAGGCATTATTACGCGGGTCCGTCTATTCTCGAAAAGTATGAAAGTCGTGTTCAATTAAGTCATCCGAGACCAAAGTGAGTCGTGTTCGACTAATTGTCCGAGACTTAATCCGGTCGTGTTCCTATGTGTCCGAGACCGAGATTTATGGGTCGTATTCAATCAAGTCGTCCGAGGCCAAAGTGAGCCATATTCGTCTCGATTGTCCGAGATCGAGAAAGTATGAAGGTCGTATTCAATCAAGTTGTCTCGAGGCCAAAGTAAGCCGTATTCGTCCGATTATCTAAGACCGAGAAAGTATGAAGGTCTTATTCAATCAAGTCGTCTCGAGGCCAAAGTGAGCCGTATTCGTCCGATTGTCCGAGACCGAGAAAGTATGAAAGTCGTGTTCAATTAAGTTGTCCGAGACCAAAGTGAGTCGTGTTCGACTAATTGTCCGAGACTTAATCCGATCGTGTTCCTATGTGTCCGAGACCGAGATTTATGAGTCGTATTCCTTTGTGTCTCGAGACCCTGGTATACATATATGGAGCCGTGTTCTATAAAGGTCCGAGGCTCAATGTTATGGACTCGCATGATGTCGTGGAGTCACGTGGAATATTCCTAGAATGACGTAGAATATTTGTGGAGTAACGTGGAATTTTAGACGATAGCTTGAGGCGTGAAAAGCGGGCTTTAGAGCAACGTGGGTTATTGTTATTCCGGCCCGAGACGTGAAATATCAAAATGAGGGTAACGTAGAATATTTGAGAAGGTGTGGGAATTTTTGGAACAAGAATGGAATATTCGGGAATTTATTTGTGAAATTTTTGAATGTCGGATGATTTGTTAGAAATTACTCGCCTAGGACGTGTTTGGAGGCACTAGAGCCCTAACCTAGGGTTAGGGGCTTTCTTATTCTTATTGAGATTTTAACTCACCCCGTCGTGGGTTCTCATTTTTCGACACTCTGCCTCACAATGAATGATCCGCCCGGGAGATTCGGTATTTTCCGAGTTCATGGTACCAAGAGAAGATGGGGAGGTTGTAGAGCCATCGGATGCAGAAACAACCACCCGAGTTTAACGAGAGTGAGTTGGAGGCGAGAGATGTTATAGTACCGGATAGCGAGGACGAGGCCTAGGGTAGTTGGCCTCTTGAGCTTTTGTAGAGTATTTTACAATGGAAGCATAGCGGGCTTCGACCACGTAATCTTTTTGTTATAAGTGGTCACGAGGCTTGTACAATGACCTCTCGAAGCCCTAGGTTTGAAGGTTGTGACAATTATGTCTATGTACATAAGTTTGTTTTACTTGTCTCAAGTCATCATGATGTTAAATAGTTTCTATACGGGGAATTGTTTACGCTTCCGCAAGTGTTGTATTTGTTGGCCTTTGGATCCCGGAGAACTCGTATATAATCTTGTGGCCGATGGGATGTTTGCGAGCTCGCAGGGTTCGGGTTGTGACATTCTTCCCTTAGGAATGTCATTGAGAGATCCTTTACGGCTTTGAAGAATCGGTTTTTAGTTTTGAGAGACATGCCTCCATTTTCAGTTAGAAAGCAAGCACATATTGTAGTAGCAAGTTGTGCTATCATAATTACATCCGTGACCAAGACAGGGAGGGATAGAAATTTTTCCGAATATGGAGATCCCGAGTATGTGTATGAACCCGAGGATGATGAGGTTTCGAATGAAATATTGACCGAGGATGGAATCGAGATGAACATGCTTAGGAAACATATCGCCAATAAAATGGCAAATGATAATGATATGGAGGAGATTCCATGATATTATGTTTTTAACATTTGTATTGTATTTCCGTTAATAGTATTCGAGCATTTCCTATATTTGCTCTTATAATGTGATGCTATATTTGCCGATTGAGTACGGCTTTTTTGAGCTTGGACGGTGAAATTTGTATTGTGAATTTGGGAGAAAACTGCCATAGTAGATCGTGTTGTTTGGAGTTGCAATATATGATTGAATGGTAAAACTATAGTTAAATATGTATTATTATTTTTCCTTTTTGCTGAATGTGTTATTAACAGCAATAGTCGCGTTAACGCTTAACCCTCGAGAAGATGTGTGATTTTCTACTGGGTGAATTGTATTTCTTCCCCTTGATTTAGTTCCTGACATGTTGTTGCCTTGCTAACTTGAGCCTTCAATGGCTGGTTAGAATGGGCTATGGATTTACGACGATGGGTGGTGAATCTTTTATGGTTCTGATTTTGCTTCAATGAACTCTCGGGAAATGTGCGGATGTTCATAGGGATTGCCATTCATTTTTATTGGTGTTTGCTTCAACCGTCACAAGTTGTGGGGGATGAGTGATGAACCTTTGATGGTTCCGAACCATATTGAGAACCAAGTAAGCATTGCTTCCGAAGCCGTAGAAGCCACATGTGAAGGTCTTATTTGGGGAATTTAGGGTGTCGGATTCATGTTCTTCAAGTGATACTTTTGTGTTTCATCTCTCAAGTTTTAGGAAATGAATGGATAGAGAGTTCCAGATTTTATTTTGCTTACAAGCATTTGAAGTGCACTTCCATATAAATTTAGCCAAATCAAGGTCAATGTCTTGCCCCAATTGAATGTCTTTTTATAGTTTTAAAAGAATGATATTTGTCATAAGTAAAGTATAAACACATTTGATTCGTAAATCGTTCGGAGTGGAGAGCGAGGTCAATCCCATCATTGCACTTTGCATGAACTCCGCCTGGACCTCCATGTTTACGAATTGCTTCTCAAACCGGTCCATTGTCTTGGACATCTTCTACAAATTACCTGGACTACGAAAACATCCAATAAGATTGACATTAGGACAAAAAAAACCCACTTTCCACTCACTTGGACATTAACGTACTTCAAACATATGAGGTGATTCAAACCAGCCACGTGATGGTAGAATTACGTGACGAGATTTGCAAGTATAAAAACTAATGGATGGAGTACATTGCACTCCGAGAGCTCTTGTATGCAACTTAAAGCAACACAAAGACAGGTTTGTGAACATTCCGAGACCGTGAACTTTACCTTCATATGAAATCAATTAAACAAAGATGATACGTGCCTAAACAACTAATGCAATGCATGGAGTTTCACTTTCATCTCACCACACATTAAAATGGAAGAAACCATAAAATGTTCGTCGAAGACTTAATTCAAATTTCCCCATAAAATTGGTCTTTATTTGCATAAAATAATTAAATGAAAAATTACACGTAATTTAATCATCATTTGCATTTCATTTTCCTCAAATAACATGCATTTTAGGTAATTTTTTTATACAAGAGTTTTGTGTTAATAATGTTTCAAAAGTATAAATTTTTAACCATTACCAAACAAATTTCTGTTTTAGAAGCAAAAATTTTGTCGGTTATCAAAGGCTTTTCTCTATCGAAATCAACTTCTAGACCAGAAATAGAAAAATCAATTTTTGGTCAAAAGCGAAGTTGAAAAATGAACTTCTTGCCAAAAGTACATTTCTAAAGCGAAGTGTTATCATGCACGCCCCTAGATTCCGGATAAATAATTTGATCACGGATAATTAAATTATCTCGGCCCTAGCTAAATATTCTAATTAGAAAATAACGATAATAAAACTAATCTTTACACGCAATTAACACCCTATTCGGACTTTAGGGGTTAACTCACAACTCGGCGATTGATGGAGGGTCGGATACGACGGCGACGAAAATGGTGGGGCTCGCGAACGGCGGCAAAGACAAACCGGATTCGAGTACATGTACGGTTCGGGTCAATTCGGTTTGGGTCAAGTCAACATTTCGAGTCGGCTAAGGTCAGCGTTTCGATTCGGCTTGGCGGTTTGGTTCTGTTCGGAACACTAAGCTTCGGGTCAAGTCACTAGTTTTTGAGTCGGATCGGTTCGGTTTAGGTTTCGGGTCAAGTTTCGGGTTAGCGAGTTGGGTTGGACAAGCGGATTTAGCCTTGGTTTGGGTTGGCGATATGGGTCACGGATCGGGTCTCGAGTTACTGTTCATGACTCCATAGGCTCACGGGTTACGGGTAGCGGCTTAAGGTGTGGTCGGGTAATGCAGCCGACGGAGAGCCGGACACGGCATCGGGGGCTGTAGATGGTCGATGGCGGCAATAGGGCTGGGCAGAGGCTCGGGCTGGAAAATTGACGGGGCTAGCGTCGAGTTTGGGCGATGTCGACTCACGGGGCTGGATCAAGGAAGTTGGGTGGAGTGGCGATGGCCCGCAATGCGGCTAGCCGAAGCGACGAGGGTTGGGGTCGAAAGTCGGCGACGGTGTAGCGGCGTTATGAATGGTTGGAGCTTGGGTTGGGTCGCGAGTGTGCTCAAATCGGGGGTATTGGGATGGTCTCGGCTAGGTAGAGTAGCCGAATCCCATGGATCTCACTGGCTCGGGTGGGCGAGGCAGAGAGCGATGAAGCTTTAGCATAGGCTAATGGAGCTTAGCGGGATAGCACGATGGAGCTAGAGCTAGGGTCGGTGGGGGTACTTCGCGAACTCTTCAAGCGATCAGAATCGAGGACAACGACGCTGGGGGTTGGTGCGTGGTCACGAGTAGGGCTCGCGACCGGTCCGGTCGGCAACGATGGGTCGGCCTCGGCTAGAACGGTGGTTGGGGAGATTGGGCCGAGTTTGGAGGTCGATAGGTAAGGAGGCTCGGCGAGCTCGGGTCTCATGGCTGCTTGGATCCTCGCGGCCGGGATGAATGGCGATTGGCGACCGGCAACGGAGGGAGTGGCGGATGGTGGTGAGAACAGAAAGCGAAGATGGAGGCATCGAGGTTAGTCTCAAACAGATAGGAGCTAGTCACGTGAGCAACATAAGGAAAAAGAAGAAGAAGTAGTAGAGAAGAGAGAGAGGTAGCGTCGTTTGGGGGGGCATACGAGAGAGAGAGAGAGAGAAGACTTGGGGAGCAAGGGGCTAACGTTCACGATGAGGTCAGCGACTAGGGGGAAGCGCGTGTGGCTAAAGTGATGAGTGGTGGCCCACTTGTCGCATCAAATTCAAATATTTTTTTTATAAGAATGAAAAATCAAGGGCATTTTAGTAAATTGAAAAAATAGGTACCTGTAGTCATTTAGCTCAATCGATTGGGGAAAAAAATGGTATTTTGGGATTTAGGGTCCGGACAAGGCTAATTTTACTTGCGAAGGGTCTCGATACACGAGTCAACATTTGACTATTCAAACTTGACTTTTCTTTGACCGACGTCCTAGAACAACTAAACATCGTCCCTTAAATCCTCAAAGTCTAAATTTATTATCCACGTTGAAATTTATAATTTTCTTACGAGGTCAAAATTTCCGGACGTTACACTTTCCATCTCAGCCTACATTTGAATGGAATTTGTGAGCAAATTTGTATACCACGTAAATGTTGCTCGTGACAACGACAACGAGAAAAACCTTAACCTTAGATATTCATTTGTCCCAGCCTCTCCACATTGTGCCGAAAAATGGCTTATATGTTCCATTGTTGACTGGTCTTCCTCTCATGTGAACACTATAAAGTCTCGGTGTCTTAAATCCTCTTGGATAAGGGATATTGCCAACCCACTCGGGATGAGGCTTCTTGTAAAAAGGCTTTGGAGCACCTTTGTCTGCTCCCACCTGTTGGATCACTAACTCTGCTACTCGATCTGGATTGCATGGCCTCAAATTCTGTTGGCCAATCTATGCATCTTGCCCGCTAGGATCCGCTTGTGGAGGTCTATCCATCCCTTGATTTTCAAGGTTGAAGTTAACTAGTGACACCGATCTATACCGATGATACTTATGACCTGCTGATTCGGTTGAACCTTAGGAGGTCTTATGGGATCCACATTAGGCAAATTCGGTACTGGTTGTGTGTTTTGAATTGTTGGATTAACCGTATTAACTTCAACTGGGTCGGTTTGAGGAAAATTATAACCACTAACTCCATTCATCAAAGTTAATTGGGGTTAGATTCTCGGCCTCGGTATGATTCTCATGGTTAGGAGTGGTAACGACTATCCCCCATTACCACTATATCCAGTATTAGGTGGTCCAAACATGGGGGGGGGAAATACCAAAGTGCCAAGAGAATTCATATGAAAAGGTAAAACTTGAGAGGATGAACTGGGATGCGATATTACCTCGTTTATTGCATTTATTACCATAGTCTTTATCACGTCTGCTACATAACTAACCATGTGATTGGTTAGTTCATTTTGTTGCTCCTCAAACATGCTCTTCATCATGGCCACTACGTAGTTTGCTCCTCATTTAACCGCCATGCAATGTTGGCATTTCGAGGGGGCATTTCCATAACTAGATTTGCTGTAGAATGCTCGACTGTGCACCATCCTCGGGATTGTTAACATTGTCGGTTTACACTTCGTCGGGTTGGTTCCTAGTTCTCACCATTTTTCTCCAAAACTCACCACGGATGGTCCCACCTGGGCGTGCCAAAAGATGTTCGCTTATTTCGTGACAAGGAATATCTTTCACTAAAATTCGTTTTTCGATTTTTATTAAGAAGAGTCTTATGGCTCGAGTGCCAAGGAGAATTTAGGCAAAAAAGTGTTTGAATGTGGTGGATTGAATGATCGAATGATAAGTTTCTACAACTTACAATACTCCTAAGGAAAGCAGTTGATTGCAAGGAAGTAAACTTGGTTACTAGAAACTTAAAGATACATGAAATGTAAAGTGCAGAGAAAGCTTGAACTGAAATGAAGATAAGTGTTCTTTGTTGATCGGTCGAGTCGGGGGCTCTTTTTTCTTCATTCTTATTGCATATTTGTAACTCTTTGCGCTTTGTAATCGCTCGTTAGTTACTTCAATGTTTTCAAATCTTGAATTTTGGCGCTTTTAGTAACTCCGTTCTCACTCACGATCTTCATAATTTATCCGCCAAAATTCAAATAACTTCTTTTTGATTTGTAACTTTCACAATTAGTTCAAATTCTTCTCAATAGCCTCCCATGATCTGCTCGTGCCCATTATTTCCGCTTTTGACTTGTAACTCCTTTGCTTGACATGGCAAATCTTGGGGTTCATAAGTCTTGCCCTCAACTTACCGAAACTCGGGGTTTGATAGCTCTGCAATCCTTTCGGTATATTGCTTTCAACTTACCGAACTTCGGGACAAAATGGCCATGTGACCCGTTTAGTATATTGTCTTTAACCTACCGAACTTCAGGACACAACAGCTTTGCCTCCCGCTTGGTATTTTTGTCTATTTTACCAAACTTCAGTACATAGTGATTCTATTGTCTGTTTGGTATTTGTACTGATTACCTTTTGATGTCGGTAGTAATGGATCCGCAAATAATAACACTTATCAATTCTTCCTGCAATTTACATTATGAGTCTTTTACTTTCATTACGTACTTTGTAATCTTTGTTTGTTTAGTTCATCATATCAATTGCTTCCTATCCGAATAGCTACAGAACCCGATTCATTATAAAGATTGAAGATCAAATCTTTGGTGAGATCTTTCGTTGCGGATCATTTTCGACGAAACATGTGCACGTGGGTTTTGTGCCTTACGATCACCAAACCAAAGGAATCCCCCTTCATTCCAACAACAAATTGCACAAACCAGAAATTTACGTGCTTTTCGCTAAAACATCCCATATGGCAAATTGGAAATCGGATCCTCGGAGTGTTGGCGAGAAGACTGTGCCGTATTGATCCATTCCATTCTACATTGGTTTTAAGCTACAACCAAATTGAATTGTTCTCGATTTTTCTCCAATTTTCGTTTTATATATGTTAAGTAATAATACTGAGCCTACAATCGAACGGGCCACACTGAAGCACACAAATAGATTAAGACACCCGTTTAAAAAATAAGTTCTTAGGGAAAAAAATGTTAAAGCAGCATATTTCATGCTCTCAAATGAAGGGGGTAACTTAATTGCCCAAAAAAAAAAAAATTTGGGGGTAACTGAGCTTACCCAGTCACGTGGTTGATGTAGTATAAAATCACATGTAAGCTGAGCAGTGATAAAAAAACTTTATCATGTAGGCATATTAATGATAGGTTAAGAACAACAGAAATGTCATAACTTTTTTATGACAGTCACTTAAGTGCCATGGCTTTTTTGCTACTTATTAAGTGCCATATTGGAGTGAAGTTGATCATTTGAGTACCATTTCCAACAAATCACCTCATGTGGATTTTTTTATCCAATTTTCCTTTTGCACGTGAATTTTTTCTATTTTTTAATAGTTGATTCTTTTTCCTTTTTTATTTTCTATGCCGGCGAGGGTCATCCCCGACCCTCGCCGGTTGCTCAAGGCTCGCCCTTGGCCGACAGGGTAGTGAAGGCATGGGGCGAGGCGGCCCTCACCAAGTCTACATGAGCCTTTGCGGCTTGCGAGGGTCGTCATCCTAGAAAAAATTAAAAAGAAAGTACATTTTAATAGAAAATTAAGTAAAATTATAAAAAAAAATGTCAATGTCAAATTTTTTGGACAGGCAAATGGCCCATGACATATAAGCTATGTAGCACGGACACACCCCCAAAGTCATTTTTCACGTGTCGGACACACGCTGACTTGTCGGGACACGGTCAAGCACCTTCAGACACATGGTCAACTCATGTCCGAGCTTGCGACACGATATAAACTGTTGGGACACATTGAGACCCACGTGTCCCAAGAACAATTAGAGAAAATTTTAAAACTAGCGTCGGTCCTAAGACGATGGGCCCTCCTTATGGTCCAGAGACCCAAATAGTCAATCGACCACTCACTCAGTTGCCACTTTATACAATGCTTTACCTTTCTTTGTCTACTTAATGGCTGACGTGGGACACAAAACTAAAAGGAAAGGGAAAGCAAAGAAGAAGAGACTGCCGTTGGTCATAAAAAAGTAAAAACAAGTATGTTATATTTTTGGTCGAAAAAATAAGTTTGTTATTCACATCACTGATATGGACATAAAAATGATAATTTTTTTGGTCGAAAAAACAAGTTTGTATCCGTTTTAGTGTAAATTTATTCTGAGGCTCTTTTTTATTATTTACTTATTTGTGAAATCATAAAAATGATAATTTATTATGTATATATAAAAATATATATTTAATATACAACGTGTCCCAAAGACGTCGAATTCTCTATTTTTTGAGAAATTACATATCGACGTGTTGTGTCCCGTGTCGTGTCGGTTTTACATAACATATAAGTGATGGATTTTTCAAATTTATTATATTTAAAATTTGGCCTTTCCTTCATTCTCCTTTTGTCCTTCGTCGCCGGGCAACCCATCAGTCACGACTCTGTCTCCCGCGTCTTGTTTATTGGATGATCTTTGCGGCAAATTTCAGGCGAACAATCGTCGCTCGAAGGTACATCGCAGACTCTCAGTCATTCCCTTCCTTCTCTCGTCCGGGTCAAGCTTTCCATCGTTTCGTTCGGACTTGTTCGTTTCCTTCACTGATTTGGGCATTTTCAGTCCCGATACATTGAAAAGACACCCATTGAATGCCGGAATAGGTTCGTAACTCGAGTATGTTCTTACGTGCGTGGAAATGCTTTGAAGAAGGCTGGGTTTCAATCTGTGCTCAATTGTTAGATTCTTTGTCATTTTGGCTTGCAGAGTTGAAGCGCCCATCTTTCTTTTGCTTGTCTTTAACGTCCTTTTCTTTTTGGTTGTATCGTTCTTGATTTTGAACGGTTCTATGATTGATCTGGAACTGCATTTTCGTCGTGTTTAAAAAAACAAGTTTCCTCGAACTGAAGCGGAATCCTCTAACCAGATCGCTACTTTTTGACTGTACTTCAGTACTGGGGTAATGCTGGCTCAAATCATATGAAGAAGTGCACATTACTGGAGACTGTTATTTTATCCTGAGGATTCAGCATTGATTGAGGTGTCGGTGTAAATACTATATTAAAAAAGGCAGGAACTGATCTGGTTTGCACACCAAATTGTGGTCCACTGCCGATGATTCTATCTCCTCGTGCTCAGAGGTATCTTGTGGATAAACTCAGTAGGTAATGGTGTGGCAGAAAATATGTGACAGATCGGAGTTTCCCTGAAGGAAATCATTCTTGGAGGTCGTTACTCCAGTCATTACCTTCTGGAATGTAGATGTATTGATGCTTGGATGCTAGCTCTGCACATACAAAGATCATAGGATATCTTCTACCTGGAAAATGATTTAACAATCTCCAAGTTAATCAAATGCTTGTAGCCTGGAGGAGAACTATTACTTTAAAGTGTCCCTTCCTACTAAAATGGTTTATGCCCATATGGCAATGTCTTTAGAGCACGGTGATTTTCAGATCAAATGGGTTATTTGCATTGCAAAGAAATGGGTCATAACTGGTTAAAAGACCAAACCCAAAATCAACCCAACCCACTTGTTTGACGGGCCTTACCAGTTCAAAGATTTTTTGTCTCAGTTTATCATCCGAGGGATATGCTTTATTTGTTGTTGGGGGATCAAGCCAGTGCAGTTATGAGTGCTACTTTATAACTATCTGGGCTTTCACCCTCTTTTATACCCAGAAGGGCAAAAAGAAAAAGAATCATTGGGACACAGAACTAGTAACAACAATCAAAATTTTGCTCAAGATGGAGAGGTTTTTGTCACTGTAAACTGACCTAAATTATCTTCAACACTTCAGCTGCATATACTTTACAGTTTTTATACTCTTGACCGATGATTGTGAAATCCTGACTTGTGGTGTTGCTTGTTGCTTAGAACATCAGCACTCTTGTTTCTTCAACCGATGATCTCAGGGGGCTTGTTATGCATTTTTGCTCTGCCTAATGATGTTGGACCCCAAAAACTTTGTATCACACTCCTATGAAGCATCTTTCTTCTAAGATGTCTCGACTTTCTGACCCACTTGTTTTGGTTGTAGTTCAGTGAATGCATTGGTTCTTCTGCCATCATACATTTGCTTTGAGTTTTATTTTCAGCTGAACTTTTTTCTCGTCTGCTTCTCAGCCAAATGTTTATTAGTGTGGTTTCCGTTATTTTAGAAATAATCACTGTGGCATGGGTTTAATTGAATAAACTTGCTATAAAAGAAAGAATATACAACACCCTGCGGTGTGATCTGCATCTGAGTAGATTGCTCTATTCATTGTCTCAGGTTATGTGACGACAACTGTAGATGGAAAAACGTGCAAAGAGCTAGAATTGAACCCACTGTCGGCAGGGGTGTATGTCTTGCCTGGAGAACCAGCTATAATAATAAATGGGGTGCCAAAGTTGAACTCTCGCAATGGCCCTCCTGCTTTTTCTGATTTCAAGCATGAAGCGAAGTCACCCGAATTCCAAGGTTTTGGTGAATGGATGGAAGGGAGAGAAGTTTGGAAACCTTTTGAAGGGCAACGTTTTTCTGGTACTGTTGCGCAGTTTGATAAGGAAACTGGCTGGTACAGGGTGGTCTACGAAGACGGCGACTCTGAAGATCTCGAGTGGCATGAGCTGGAAGATATTCTACTTCCTTTGGACATCACGGTTCCTCTGAAATCGTTGGCACTAAAGGTCATCAGGAAAGGCCCGAAATCCACTAACAAAAGTCGAAGGAGCTTGATGCCGTATTGAAAAGGTAAGGCCACTAATTTAGGAATATGAACGAACTGTAAATGATTTTGTGCTCCAATTATTTCGCTCCCTATCTTAGGTGTCATGTTACTTCGAATCTCGTCTTTCTTAAATTGATATGAACAGGTACTGCACTCGATCTCAACCAGAAAGGTATCTGCTTGCATTTCCTCTCTTTGCTGAGGATCATCAAAGAAAAAGGTGCCTAAAAAAATTTACCCACTTCTGGATTTGTCTGTCTCTTCATTTAGGTGTACTTTGCTATGGTCATCTGGCGGGCTCGTCTTTAGGTGCATCTATCATTCAAATCATCCGATTATGCGCTAAGAAGCAGGTCACATCCCAGGACTATATCTCTTTAGCTAATCTAATGTCGACTGTGCTCAATATGACCATTCTGAGGGGTGAATGCACTAAAAAGCAGGTCATCTCAGGACTGTACTTCTTAGGAGGCACTTTATCATATTCGCGGCTGCCACCATATTGTTCTGGACGTTATATGGGGTAGGTGCCACCTAATGATCCGCGCTTTATCAAATTCCAGCTTCGTGACTGTGCGATTCACTTCGACTGTCTTTTTCCTAGTTTACTTTTCTTAGTGGCTGCTAAGCGGACAACATCCCCCAGTCATATCACTTCAAAGTGTACCGGATGAGTCATCAGGTAGTGCTCTGAGTGCCCTGTTTGAATATCTTTCAGAGCCGTACGAGGAATGAGTAACGAAATGCTGGCGTGTATGCTGGGACACCTGCACCAATCCGTGCTTATATTGGCTAATCCAAACATTGCATGATCTTGGATAAATCTCCTTTCCTCTTCTCCAAATGTTCCTCGCCATCTCCGGGCTAAATTCCCATTAAGGTTGCGTTTGTTTAGCTGAAAAACGGAAATTCATTTACAATAAAGGAAATGCACGCAGTTTTCTCTTTCCTTGGAGATAGGAAACCATTTGGCCCAAGCATCCAATAGAAAACAACTCGTCGGCTGATCCTTGCCAGCCACAAGCGAGAGTCGTGACTCTCTTGTCGGCCAACGAGCGAGGGTGGTGGACCTCAACTGTGGTAGACGAGGGCACAAAGGCCCTCGCTTATGGCCAGTGATGATCGTGACGTCTTCGCCTGTGTCCGGCAAGGGTAGACTGGCGGCCTCCCTAGCCCAAGATTAGTCAAAAAGAAAAGGAAACATAAGAGAAGAAAAAAAATAAATGGAAAAAATAAAAAATGTAGGAAAATATTAAAAATTTAAAATATTTCACGTTAGCGCCAAACAATTTAAAGAGGTCTCCACAGGTGCAATCCTTTCCCTTCTTGCTTCTTTTCCCTCTTTGCATGTGCCCTTTATTTTCTTTCCTCCCCATTATATTGCTGTCGGCCCCTTTTTGACCAAGTCAATTTTCCCTAAATTTATCTCTTCATTTGACCAAGCAAAACATCACAGTTGACGACTAGAACAAGGAGTATGGCTTGGTTAGATAGAAGCAAAGAGTGACCCGTTTGCAGGCGCCAGAAACTGAAAATGTGCTCACCCTACTAGTGAAGTGGCCGGCAGCATTATGGTGGTACTTTTTCTTCAAACTTAGAATCAGCAGTTGTACTTGTTAACTGCTCTTGTGGATCTTTGTGACATCATACTTAAGCAGGTTCAGTCATTTAGTCTGCATCAAAGGATGGATAAATCGTGATCCCATACCATAATTATTCCTTCCTTTTTGTTCCTTACTCCTTGATTTCTCCCGGAACTTATCCGTGATCTAACCCTAAATTAGATGACCGCAGAGTAAATATTGGTCATGCTATAAACCCATTTCTTAACACATATATGATGGGCTAAAGTTGTTATATGGGTTATTATATTCAACGAATGGGTCATGAAAAGATTTAATTGAGTGAGAGCGAGAGAGAATAAAGAACGAATCGTAGATGTGGATTGGATGGAAGTAATTTTATAAACCCATTTACGATCCATTCTACACTCTCACCTCATTTTGGGTATGAGTGATTTGATTATATATGGAATTGTTTTAGGAATATGGATCTAGTTGGATATGGATCGGTGAATTTGTACTTTAATAAATGGGTTATAAACACGGGTTAGTTGTGCCTATACGGGTCAGATCATACCCAATTCTGACCCGGCACACTCGTTTGTTTACTAATAAAAATGCTTAACTTGCCGATCCATTCTGACCGCCTCGAGTTCATAAAACCAAGTTGCACATGTAATTCCCCAAGTGATTGCTCTTCTCTGTTCTTGTCCCCCGCAGAATCGCCTTCTCTCCGTCATTCAACTCCAAATCCTAGCCCAGCATTATTGAGATTGGGAAAGAGCTGACTAAACTGCTCAGTGCCATTCTCCTCTCGTTTCCTGGCATCAATGCGAACTTTGTACTAACATACCAAATTTTCGGCTCATCTAGGATTTTTCCAGTCGTGATGTCGAGCGACTGTGGTCCAGTCCAAATTTTGTTCCTCCACGTCAAATTCCGTCAAAAAGGAAGAGTGGGATATTTTTAAGCTGTCTATAAAGTAGAGTCTTTCCTCATCGGGAGCCTTCCTCCTTGTGAACTGCCATGCTCCACCGTCACAACAAGGAACGACAGCCACGTCAAATACAACGTACCAAAGACGTTTCAATCAGCGTGTGCTTATCTTCGCAATTACTCACTCTTTTCTCTGGCAACGCGTCCAAATTGGTGTGTCTTTCTTCTCTGACAGTGCAAAGATGGCTGCTGAGTATGACTTTGTGAAGGGCATGATTAAGCCGGTGGCCGCACTCACCGTGGTGGCGATGGCGGTGGGACTGTCCTACTTGCAGAAGCTGGGCTTGGAGAGGGAGATGGTTTACTCCATCTTCAGAGCTTTCCTTCAGCTCTCCGTGATCGGTTTCGTTCTGCAGTTCATTTTCAGCCGCCAAAGCGTTGCTTGGATCTTCCTGGCTTACATCTTCATGGTTTGCATTGTCTTCCTCCTCTGATCAGCTCTGGATTTATGTATTTTTCTTTATAAAGTTTCGGTCTTCTTTCTTTCGATTTCGCAAAACACTGGGTCGGTTTTGTTTTAGTTGGTTATTGATGTGGGAGTTCTTCAAATTTTTGGCACTCGAAAGCAAGACTCTTTCTTTTCCCCCGGTTATAGAAACTTCTCTGTATGTCTGAGACTTGTGCCTCTGTGTTGTCCTGTGCTGATCAAAAGGTTGTAGGAAAATTCTCTTATCTATGAGTGTTGATCCAGCCGAAGTGTGTGGAGTATCGACAAGCCGATGTCGCCCAGGAAATGGAACAGTGTTTGTTTTCGATCAGTAGAATCTGCAATTTACTTTGAGCTCAGCTGGAGGTGCAGATTTTACCAATCCTAGCAGATAGAAATTTGAGACAAGATATTACATTCAACTCAAGCACAAACATGCATAATTCCATTCCACTCAAGTACCGTAAGATTCCGATAGCTTGGGTTGCACCAAACATAGGTGGAAAATGTCCTTGGAATCATTAGTGACTGGATCTTCGTCCTGTTTTGCTTTCCGAGTTGATGAAAAATTATGTGAAAATTAGGGCCACCGATTGGAGTTACTCTGTAATGGATACGGTATGATCTGTTCGCATAGATGTAATGTAAGCTAAACAGGTACAGAATTGGTCAGGTTTCTTTTTCCGAAAAGGCAACAAGTTGAACAGAGAATTTTAATCGAGATGTACATGCTCATTCTACAATTTGCTTCTTATAAAGCATACATTTGAAGTCATTCAAAAGCATTTTATCGAAGGATTTCAGCATCAGCTTTTTAATGGCGATGGCTTGATTGATATCAAGTTCCGCGTTCTCCTTGTAGAGTAAATATTTTTGGAAGTGATCAGGTGAACCACAACTAGGAAATGAACACAGGATTTCCGTTGATCTTCTCTTTCCCTTTCCATTAAGTGCAGGTTTGTGTTGCCGGTCACACGGCAGGACAACGAGCTAAGCACGTGCCCAATGGCAAGTACATCGCCGGAGCCTCGATTTTGGCCGGAACTTCGGTGACCATGCTGGCGTTGGTGCTGTTGCACGTATTTCCTTTCACTCCTCGTTATGTTATACCAGTTGCTGGGATGATGATTGGAAATTCGATGACAGTAACTGGAGTCACCATGAAGCGACTTCGGGATGACATCAAGTCGCAAATTAATCGGGTTTGCCACTACAAATCATATTACCTGATCATATTTTTTTTTGTTCTCCTGAAAAATATTTACTAAAACTTGTTCAGAAGATGATAAAGGAAGTTCTCATTGATGAATTGGATAAGGGCAATTACTCTCTCTAGGACCCAACTCTTCCAAATAAGCTTATCAACCATCTTCATATAGATTTTAGCCTCAACATAAGGGGAAAAAATGCAGGTTACTTTCCCTGGCAGTGCACTGTTTAACTGATTATACATGAACTTTCTGATAGGTGGAGACGGCATTGGCTCTCGGTGCGACCCCTGAACAGGCCATAATGCGACAGGTGAAGAGTGCGCTGGTGATTGGACTCTCGCCGGTGTTGGACAATGCCAAAACAGTGGGTCTGATCACGCTTCCAGGAGCAATGAGTGGGCTCATAATGGGAGGCGCTTCGCCCCTCCAGGCCATTCAGCTTCAGATCGTGGTGATGAACATGCTCGTGGGCGCTTCCACGCTTAGCAGCATCACCTCGACTTACCTCACCCAGCCTGGTTTCTTCACCTATGCTCACCAATTACGAGTCCCTGTCTTCTCTTCAGATTGAGATTGCATCATTTATGCTGAGAATATGATCGTTGGTGCAAAAATCAAGTCAAAGATCGATTGTTGTAATTGCTTTTTATTTATTTCTAAACAAGAGGAGGCTGAGATTCATATGAAACTGAGAACTGCCGATGCTATTGTGTATAATGAGTAAGGAATCGACAGCTCCTTAGATGTTATAACTATCGCCAAACGACAGTTTGGCTTCTCAGAAGATCCAGTATTCGTCGACCACGTGCAAGGTGCCCAGCAACTGCATTTTAGGCTCGTCCGGCAGGTGATAAACCCGAGGCTCGTCCAGTATTCGTCGACCACAGAATACTCTCGAGTCTCATTGACTTAGGAGTTGAGGACAAGGCACGCACGATGCGTACTGTTGTGTCACAAGTCACTGGATCAGGCCAATCTATTAGTTGGAACTTCGAACTCTCACATTTAACAGGCTACTACATCCACATAACTCAAATACTGTCTATGCAGAAGTGATGAGAACGCTTAGTGACTTAGATAATGCGCTGTGAGCACCCCCGTCACTAAGAGTGCGTCTGCAGAACTGAGGCCTGTTTTTACAGTGGCATTTTCGAAATTAATCTCTCCGAGCGAGATGGACTACGGAGAGTTCTACGATTCCGCAAGTCGTATATGCTGGTGGGTCCAATATATCAGTCCCGGATAGGGGATTTATAAAAAACACCGCACCGAAAATTCAGGTCTTTCTAGTTCGGGTATCTTTCAATTTGGGCCGCAGATATAAAAATTAGTGCGTCGGTTCAGCTCAGATATAGACCCGAAGCGAACCGAAACAAACTGAACACTTCACTGAAATTATGCAAAGGCACGAGCTCAGTGAAAATGAACACCATCGCCATGATCGCCGCCTTCTCGGTGCTAGCTTGCTAGGAGTGAGGGGTATTAGGTGGGTTTCGGGTTTTGTACAGGTTTTCACCGAAACCTACCCGTCCGAAATCATTCCTCATTTTCCGAAACTTGAAAACCACACTGGAACCTGGAATATAGCCTACCACAGATTCTAGGATCTACCAAAATTCCAATGAATGTAGTGAATAATGACTACCACTTAATACTACAAGTTATCGACCACAACTCATATCTAGATATATGAATAATATGAAATATTAATAAATAAAAAAAAAGAACCGGTTGTAAATATTGCCACAAATAGAAACTCATAGTAGTGTTTTCAAATTACACATTCATAATCGACGCCATGGAATGTTTTATGAAAACATATACCAAGAAAAACACCAAAACTTGTGTGACGGCCTAAAATTCAAAAAAATTTAGATTAATGGATTATCGGGTTAATTATTTAACCAATATAACTGGGACTCTCTCAAGTCCATACCAAATCCTAACTTATGGTTTGAAATAATTAACATGCAAATGCTTCAATTGGAGTTGCCACTAATCGTTTTTTGGTAGGTCGATTAGAAACTTAAATAAATTAGCAGAGAGTACTAAATTGCTTCTATGAACCAAAGATTAAGAGCTCGGGGAGTTTGATCACGCTAGATTACTCTAACGCCTTTTCGATACCATTTTATTTCATGAAAAAATGTTTGTCGGCAACATTAATTGATTTTAACCTTAGTCACTAAGAAAGTTTATCATGCGGGTTCACAATCAATTAATTGAACGTCCAGAAATCAACACCATCAAATGAGCATGTGCCACACAAATCGTTATTTTTTTATTGTATGGTTTTTTTTATGTCAATGCATGAACCTATTCTAAATAATGTAATGTCATGAATTTAATGCAAGACTAAACTAGATGACATGCAAATTAAAGTGACTAAATGTACAAGTGAGACCATGTTTTAATTAAATTAATTACGTGACATGTCAATTAATTAAAAACTAGACATGCAATCTACTATGCGATTTAAGCTAATATGCAACCTAATATGACATGGCAAGAATGATAACATGGCAAACATGATTTTTCTTTTCGAATGAATTAATTACCTAAATTAGAACTATGTCAAAATAATGTTTATCTTGCATATTTTAGAGTTTAAAATGAACTAAAATCTAATATATTAAAGATGGATTATTTTAAACATAAAATTTCATTTAAGCATGCAATTTTTATCCTAAAATGCAATCTAACCTAAATATTTTACAAAAAAAGATTAGATATACAATTATCTAAGTGATGTTATTTTTAATAGATGTAATTTTTAAATATGAAAAATGGATGAATGCAATCTTTTTAAAGAATTTTCGAGATTACATCACATGACGGATATATTCTAAAAAAATGACAACCAACCAATTTAAAACAAATTAGGAAAATGAATAGGCCAATCATCAATCAAGAAAGTAGATATATCAATCAATTTTTTTAAAAAAAAATTTCTCAATATTTGAGTCAATCTTTAATTCGTAATTATATGATTAACGATTGAATCCGAATAATTGCCTAATCGACTATTCCATCAATCATCCTAAAGGCGGACTTTCTCGATCAACTGGTATTTTTGAAAAAACATTAACTTTGATACAATTTGATCAAGATATGCAAATATATATGATATAATATGCAAATATATACACTAGGCAAGATAATATTTCTTAAGATAAGAAAATATTGCTTCTGAATATTGCCTTCCTAATTTGAATCTGCACGAAATTTGTGCACCAAGCTTGAACCCTCGGAGTCACGTGTGGCTGGGCTTTGGCAGAGTCACGTGTAGCTGCGCTTTGGCAATAATTCTAAAGATGCTCGACTAGCGCGGACAACTCGTGCTTTGGCCAGCAACTTCGCGCTTATGCTTTCCTTGGTGAAGCAAGTTCCACGCGTGGGGAAGGAATCGAGATGGGACAGCAGCAAAATTGACCACGGATGAGCTGCGATTTCCAGACCAAAGAAGCAGCGAACAGAAACGCTGTTTGATGAGAACTCGGCGCCTTATGGAGACAAGATTCAGCACCAAAGGGGAAGAGAATTGGCGTGGACCAATAGGGGAAGAAGTGGCTGTAGCCCAATGCTCAGCCCACTTTTCTTATCTGGTCCATCTTATTTTGTCTTTTCAAATTTAGCGCTAACGTTGCAGGTTGAAGCAGCTTTCTTTACCACAAAAATTGGCACAGAGGAAGTAGCTTTTATCAATGAATCGGTCGGTGTCACGCTCCGATCCCCTGGCCCGCGATATCCTTACCAAATCGCCCCAGTCACGAATGATAATGTCCCTGCGACACCATCGACCTACGAAATTACGGCGTATGCGGAACGTGCAATTCTCCCAAACAACAAATAACATGGGATAAGTACAAGAGGAAAATCATCATACTCAATTCTCAAAAGACAATTTCATTAATAAAGCCAAAACGGATGAATCTTAACCCTATTGAGCTACAAAAGACATAAATGACCCCATAATTCGGGGCTGCTCACTAGGACCTTAGATAGGTACATGGTAGGGTAAGGTTAAGCCCTCATCTACTCCCAAAAATCCTATAATCCCGCCCCTAACATCGGGGCTCCATCACTTAGAACTTGAAATGGTTCAACGACGGGGTGAGAAATAAATCTCGGTGAGCCAAAGCCTAAGCCTAAGCCCGGTTAGAACGTTGATTCGCTCATACATCTTAATAATCAATCACATACAATTTACCAATCTTCATCATGGGTAATACAATGCTTGACTCAATTCAACAATCACAACCGCAAACAACCGGCAACGCATCACATCAACTTGCACACACATGACACCACACAAAATGCAATGATAACTCGAAATGGACGAATATGTGCCTCCGTCGTTCTACTCAATCCGTCCCATACCGCACTTCATAGTCAAGATGCACACACACTCGGCCATGAACTAGTCGCAATTGCATATAGTCCAATTATTAACCGCCCTCCGGCCCAATTGCACATGATTGGTGTGGTCTCACACTACGACCGGCATGTTGTCGGCGGGACCGAGGCATCGTCCCATATCCTCTCGGCGACAGCGATTGAAAGCTATGTATCCAAGTGCACCTGGCACAAAGATAGCAGCAGGCATTCCAAAAGGAGCGTCGGTCCGTCACAAGCTGCGACCGGCATCCGACAATCCCTTAAATCCGTACGATTGGCACGGGGCATGGATTGTCGTGCATCCGATAAGTCGTGTGGTTCCGTATGACCGGCACGGTATGAACTTGTGAGAAAACACAACATCATTCCTTCATATGACTACTCACATCATCCGACAATCAATCAATTTTTATCTTTTACTTACGTACCGGATGCTCACGCGGTCATGATCAAAGACTCGGCACCAGGCCATTTTCATGCTAAAAATATGCGGTTTGCTTTCACTCGATTCGCATGGATGCACATATTATTCAACGAGACCTTGCATCTAAAAACATGGGACTCACACCCACGATTTTCACTCATAACATCCAACACGCAAAACCAAACACCCAAACACGCAATCAGGACAATCACCAACAATCAACGTCCACTCGGCTCGTGCTATCACTCCCTCACAACTACATATCGGCAATCATTGCCCAAACAATCGATCCAATTTAACCATCAAATAGCCGCAAACAACCTAACTAGTAGACCGACTAAATTAATTGTGGCCATTTAACTTCAACCCAGTCTCTATTTAATCTACCACGATTAGGCTACCTAAACACCCTATTAGGCTAATTACTCTAATTACAATAACTAATTACCACTAATTATACTAACTAAGCGTAATTAGTGCCCTAATCGGGGTTTAGGGATTTAACTCACAATTAAAAATCGACCGTCGATATCGGGTCGGGATTTCAAAATACTATTCACGAGCCGGCACTGTTCACCGTCGGCACTATTCACGCCGGCACTATTCACGAGCACTGTTCATCGAACGAAATTTTCGACGGCATGCTCTCGGGATGACAACGAGGCTGCGTTTCCGGCGGAGGCTCACGGGTTGGGGGAAAACGGGGCTGGTTCGAGGGTGGCCGGGCTTGGGTTGGGGTCGTGGGTCTCGGGGCCGGCCTCGGGCACGGCGGCTCACGGCGGGGCCGGAGGATGGCTTCACGGTGAGGGGTCGCGGGGTCGGCATGGTGACGAAGGCGACGGGGCTCGGATCGATGGCTGGGACGTCGGGATGAGGGGGAACCAAGAGGGGAGGTCGCGGGCGGGGTCGGGCCGGAGATCGGGGTCGTGGGGATTGCCGGGCCGAGGCTAGCCTAGGCGAAGCCGGTGGACGACGGGTAGAGGAGGTAACAAGTGTGAGTAGAGGGCGGAGAGATGAGGGCTGGAGGTAGGATGAGCCGGCTAGTTCGGGGCCGGCGGAGCTCGAGTCCAGTGGCACGGCAGTCGAGCCGCTTAGGGGCGGTGGGCGGTGGGTGACGAGCGGCACGGCAACGATGGCGTGGCGGAGGACGAGGAGGGTCGCGGTGCTCACATCCCGCAAGGCCAACGACGACGACCGGTGGCGGATGGGCGACAAGTTGGCGAGTGGCGGCGACGCGAGGTGGAGCTGCGTGGTGGTGGCTGGCCGGCAAGCTTGCAGCAATGATGGCGCAAAGTGGAGCTATGGTGAAGGCCGACCGGTGGTGCAAGTAGCAACACGAAGGCGTTGGGGGATGGGGCGTCGCAAATGAAGACCAAAAGAAGGAGCAAAAAGAAGAAGAAGAAATAAAGAAAAATTAGGCCAAACACCACAAGAAAAATCTAGCATACAAGAAATGCGTTCATTTGGGAATTGTTGACTTGATTCTTTTCAATTATGCTCTTTGGAAAAATGCCACCTTCGCCGTTGGAATGAGAAAATAACCACTAACACGGGTTCAATAAATCAACTTGCAGCCTCTAGTGGGCTATACAAAGGATAGAGTGTATAGGATAGAGAAATGAATGCTCTTCATCATCTTAAGACACTTGAATTAAAGTTCGAGTATAATACAAAGAAACACTCGAAGATTGATGCTAGTTCAAGCAAGAAAATTTCTAGCCATTTACCTTATGCCGCTGCTGGAATTACCTCACATGGACTCCAATGCGAGTGGTTCTTGACAGGGGTAAAGAAGTAAAACCGTCGCTCAAGAGGTTTGCAATGGTAACCTGTATCTGTTTGGGATAGAGAATTAAATGCCTCTGTCATTTCAGCGATTGTACCTTTTGCAAGTAAACCCTTTGCCTTGAGGAATGCCGAACCTAATTACCGCTCATCTCACTTGGGGTTAAAATTTGGGACGCGTGTAGAAATGGCTTCCCTTTCATCATCCTGTCATGCCTCATTCTATACATTCAATGCGTCATATGCAGTTCATACTCCCCATGCAGAGTTGATAAATTAAACATGTAGAATAATCATGCATAAACCATGGATTATGTGGGCAATTTCAGGCATGCAAAATGTAGCAATTGGAATCGGCTTATCATGTTTCATAAACATGTTGTTATTTGCTTAAGGAAAAGACTATGCAATCATGCTCTAATTTGCCGAGAATTTAGGAACAGGGAATCTAGGTTGCCCCCAAAACACATGACTAAATGAAATATGTCGAGTCTAATCCTAATGTTGAGGACCGAGTCATTCCTATCTTCGCCCCGAGCAAGAAAATATACATGAAAGATTCGAGTAAGACTCGAGATGCTTTGATTGTCCCTAATCAATGGTGATGACAATCATGGTTGTTCGCATGTTCCCAGGAGAAGGAAAGTATCACCCTTGAAAATGACATGAAAGAGAGAATCTTACTCCCTTTTTTTAAAGTCGAGGTCCGCTTTGCCCCATTTTCAATCGAGATGGGCATAGCTGTGCCCATATGTGAGATTGCCCTAGACATGACTAGTGTTGGGAACTCGATTTCGAACTTTGTGAGACAACTTTTCTCATGCTTGATCTTGCAAGAAGGGAAATGGAAAGTTATTTCCAATAATGATTGTGCAAGGCAAGAGATATTCCTTTTGAGATCGAGCGGTCCAGGTTTTGTCCATTTTTTCATTGACCGACATAGCATGATCAAAGGATTGGGTCGAGGGAAAAGCATGGATTGGCTTCGATTGGCTAATGGATTGGTGTACGAGTTGACTAATGTGATGCGACCGGCTAGTCAATCGAGGAATCATCTAAGGATTGCCCCCGAGGGTTATCATTTGGGTTGATCAAGGGATAACCAAAAGCAAAGACCGGTCAATGTAGGGTTTGCTAATGGCTGGTTGTTACGACTCAATCATCGGGGTTCATCGAACATTTGATCGATTAGAAGCTTTGCTATCTTATGGGAAAAGGGCAAAGCATGGATCACCTTGAATGGTCGATGAATCGGGATCGGCCAAGGACTTCAAGGTTGCTACAATTGTTTGATCGTCATGTGCGGGATCGTCCAAGGATTGGTCGGGCTAATGCAAGTCGAGTTAAGAATCTATCCCTTGCCCTTGAATTAGTTCTCAAATACATAGTAGATGGATCGAGTAGGGACAACTAGGATTAGACCACACATCAATCATTTCTGAAAATTTTTCATGAAAAACCTTTTGTTTTTAAAAACCATGGGATGAGAAATGTTGAGAAGCCTAACCCTTAGTACTTACCATGGATGACAAAATTGTTCAACCGTTAGTTATTGTCATCCAGTTAGTTTGGTATGCCTTAACAAGATTTCTAAATTTATGAAAATTTTCTGTAATTTTATTGATAATGAATAGAAAAAACTACATCTTATTGAAGTAAAAAATGCAATCGTCTTCCCGGAAGGAGAAACTTGACCCTAAAAATAAATCCTAGAAATTGAAATTGCAACCTAGACACCTTGAAAGCATGAAATATCCCACACGGGGGATTGCATAAAAGTAAATGGTCACTCTTGAAAGCTTGCACACATCCCATGATGATTCTTCAAGCATTGCTCAAATGATTTGGGAGCGAGGTTACTCTGCATATTTGATTGACCGTTATTCTAAAAGGAAAATGTTCTAGAGTCAAGCAAATCCGGGTGCGATTTTTTGAGTACACTACAACCATCCGTGCATGTCCGGGTTCTCCTTGATGGTAGTCACATTTCTTGGTTAGGTCGTACCTTGCAAAGGTTGCATAATTTGGCCGCATGGGCTTTGTTGACAACAAGTCCTTCTTGCGTAGGGCGGCTAAGACACGAGAGAGAGTACCAGGTAATGGAGTAAACCGCCAATTGCGCTTGTATCCCTTTTATCCTTGAGTATTAGAACTTTCACGCTTTTGATTAGGGATGTGAACCTTGGAGGTTTGGGTTTGAGGATTCTGGGTATAAGTGATGTTAACATGTGAGGCCGGTTCTTTGTCTTACTTTGCCATAAACCCTTTGGTACTTACACCAAAGCATCTCTATACCAATCTTTCTTCAAGCCGCTTTCCACTTCTTCCGCCATTGCAATGAGGTGACTAAATGATGTTGCGGCGGTTTCGAGGACTCGCAACCGCATTGTGCGTGGTAAAGTAGAGATGAACAACTTCATGATCTCTCGCTCAGGAGGAACCAGCTTAAATTTGAATGCCACGTTTCTCCATCTCGGTGGAATATTCCTTGATCGTCTCACCTTTCTTCATCTCTCGCCCGCTCCCGGTCCTCCCTAGAAATGACAACAACCAAACCGAAACAAAAATGCTTGACGAGTGCGTTGGCTGCCTTCTCCCAATCCTCCATGCGGTAGATCTCATAGTATGTGTACCATCTCATGGCTGCATCTTTCGAACTAGCTTGGAAAGTCCGAACTATTAGGGGGCCATTAGTTCCGGCTTGGCACACCTAGACACGTTGGGTTTGGATTGGAAGTGCTGTTGTATTTCTCAAAGTCGGGCATCTTAAACATTTCTGGCATATTGACCTTTGAAAAGGAGGAGAAATCAATCCGAGGAATGTTATTTGCCCCATCTACCTCTCGTATCCTCTGTTCCATTTGAACCAATAGCTTGGCCATTCCATCATTCGGTCCCGTAGCCACGGGGTTGACGTGGGGAACTAGAACTAATGGTGGGGCACTTGAGCTAGTGCCGCTTATAATCACATCCTTCAATGATAATGACTCCAAGGGAACTCATTCGGTACCTTACCAGGATCATCTGCCGGCGGGGGTGGTGCCGGCGGGGGTGGAGAAATGACAGTGGAAGGCACTAAGCTGGACGGTTGTTCCTTAGTTATAACACTAGCCACCACACATTCGATCATTTGGGACATCATGCTTTTGAATCGATGGTTCAGGGTGTCAAATTGCTCCTTCGAGCCTCTTGGACAACAACATTGATTTCTCGCTTTGTCGGCCACTTTCCTTGCTACCGATCGGGTAAGGTGTGGAGGATCCATGATAAATTACCTTCAAAAGTAATAAACTATGGTAAGTATAATGAACAGGAATAGCGGGAAGGTCCATGATGTCTGTTAAATATGTCTTGAATTTTATGTATTCGGTCCGATTTATTGTCCGACCCGATATATTTTTTGTGCGACCCAAAAGTGGAGGAAAAATGGAGATTTAGTTCGCGACGCGGAGAGTTGGGCCGATAGGGTTTTTTGATGTTTTTTCTTTTGAGAGACTTGTTAGCCGTGTGCTATTCTATCATCTGTACTCTCTTTGATCATAGTGGAATTTTTCGTTTTGCCTCGCCCGTGGACGTAGATCGCCTTGATCAAACCACGTAAATCCTTGTGTTATGTGTTTGTTTTTTTGCTTCCGTTGCAACAAACTGGTATCGAGCGAAGTTCGTTTCTAGAATTTTCTTTGAGATGACATCTTTGAAGTTTCAGATCTCATCTTTTGACTGACGAACAACTTCGGATTATGGAGAATAAAGATGAAGGCTTTATTGAGGCGAGAGGGTATGGTTAGGGCCTTTGGATGAAAATTATGCAGACGACATGACCGCGGCCGAGATTGCGAGAGATGGAGGAGAAGGCTCATAGCGCGATCCAGTTATCTCTAGATGACAAGGTTTTGCGAGAAGTCGCCGATGAGGAAACAACGGCTGGTCTTTGGAAGAAACTGGAAAGTCTCTACATGAAGAAATCTTTAACATCGAGACTTTATATGTCACGCCCCAACCCTTCAAGCTCGATAACATCCCGTCACGACCGTTTACTTCGATTATTCCCAAGATCCAACGGTCAATAAAACTTGAACTTAATGCAATTGAAATGAACATACTGAAGCGATTACACATCTCCATACATAATACTAAAGATGACTCGGGACAAGAAGGTACGTCCGTTCACAACACCAATTACAAGTCCAAAGGTTTCAATTCTAATTTCCAGACAAAATGAAATCCTTAGGGTCTCAAAAGTAAATCCATTTTTTACAGTTATTTCCTCGAATATTCATCATTGTCAAGCTCGGTTTCCATCATCCTGGGACCCGAAAATGTTAATCCCACGACGGGGTGAGAATAAATCTCGCAAAATCAACCCTAACCCTAAACTAAGTCACTAGTACCTCCAGATTACTTCTCAAATCAAAGACATCAATAACACCAAGTATAGATATGATGCGGGCGCAAACATAGACATTGGCAATTTAAACAATCACAATAACCAGACATTCAAGAGTTCGGAACCAAGCTCTACGTGCCGGTACGGTAATCTCATTCTCGATATCAACGCTCGCGTAATAACACATCGAGCTATCTTAATGTACTTGGCAATACCCGCGTAATAACGCATCGGGTTTTTATATAATTGCTAGGACCCGCGTAATAACGCATCGGGTCTAATCTCATTCTCGATATCGGGCCCGCGTAATAACGCATCGGCTATTTTGATGTACTTGGCAATACCCGCGTAATAACGCATCGGGTTTATATATAATTGCCAGGACCCGCGTAATAACGCGTCGGGTCAAATCCCGCGTTTAACGCCTCAGGATAATATCAAAACCCCACGTCATAACGCCTCAGGGTATAAATAAACTCATCACCCGCGTCATAACGCATCGGTTAATACAACTCATATATTCACCGGTCAATCGATCAAACTTAATCTCGTCAAAATATTTCCCATTGGCCAAGGGTTCACAAATATGATTCTCATTTCAACTAATGTTATGATCGAGCACGCTCGACTTAGCGAGCATTTAATCCATAGCACACGAGAATACTCAAAGCCACATTACACTAGGCCCGGCACAAATTGCACCGCTATGCAATCAAGTCAACAAGCATAATTCTCGTCAATTCAATCATAATTCACTCTCGTGCCTTACAAAAGATTAAATATCATACAGTCATTCAATTCATTCGACCATGCATAATTCAACTCATAAATCACCCAATTGGATCACAAATTGGTCCCTTAGTACCCTAATGTCTTAATAAAGGGTTAAGGGAAATTTACCTATTCCAATGAGCTAGTCACGACCTTCAATTCGAGCTTCCGAATCCAAGATTAATTCTGTCCAAAACAGAGCAGATCGCCAATTAAGTTTCGTCGCGCCGTTTAGTCACAATTCTAGCTCTAATCACCAAACCACTTCACATACTCTTCATTAACACACTAATATACGTCGTAGCATGTCTAAACGAAAAATTCAAGACAAGGCGACATCAATTCCAGCCTTGAACAGAACTGGACAGCACCTTCCCAGAACAGAGCAGAAACTGGTTCTGCTTATACCACTTCCAACAGTCCATAATTTCATCCTAAGCTCCCATTCAATATGAAATCAACTTGCTAAAACCTTCCTCTATATGTTTAATAGGTTCACCAAAAAATTGAAACCAATTGAACACCTTGAAGACCTCCAATTAGGCTAATCCTTTCAAGTGTGCAAACTGTCAATTTCTGCTCCTCAAAACCCATCTCAAAACAGCCAAGAACACCCATCAATACTCAACTAAAATTATCATTCCAACTCAGCCAAGTCGAGTACTATATGTCTAGAACATCCCACACAAATTTTGAAGCAAAATGAGCTCTTGAAACCGTTGTAAGAGAGCTCTCTCTCAAACCGGGTCAGATTCAATCCCGACTGGACCTTTGTCCATTCAATCAGACCTATGGGAACAAATACCGGGCCAAATTTTGTCCATAATATATCCCTGGAAAGCCAAGACAATTATCTTTCAAATGGAGGTGACCTTACCTCAAACCGACGTCGGACGAAGGAGATATGACTGAAACAGTGAACGGCGTCGGGACTTGTCGGGTTGAGCGGTTTTCTGTGGGTGCAGAAAAATGAAGAGGAAGATGGGCTGGCGTGGAGAGCAAGTGTGGTTGGTCTGCTGAAGCAAAAAGGAAGAGAGAGAGAGAAGTTTCACCTCCATTATTGGTTTAGTCAAGCTTGGAATAGTTAAGCACATGGTCAATTAAGACCAAACCTCCAAAATTTGACACTTGTCCTCATGTTAATAATATCCCATGAGCATTGACCATCATTGACTCCTCATCTTTCAATTTTCAGTAGCCTAAGGGGACAAAAAGACCAAAATTCCCTTTAGACCACTTAAGGTAAGGTTAATGCTTGAGAGGTAAAATGATCATTTTACACTTGTCGTCCGAAAATTTTGATTTTTCCCAATCAAACTACTATCGATGAGGCGACGTCCGATTCAAGACCACAATTGGAATTCTTCATTTCTATTTTCCCTAATTTGAGAACCCATTCTATCATTAGCCTTGAAGAGGGTCGAAATTCGGAATGTCACAATTCTTCCCTCCTTAAAGAAATTTCGTCCTCGAAATTTGCAATCCTCCAATCATCTCGTCTTATGGGGTACCGACACCTCATCATTACCACATTTTCCAAAGTAGTTCCCGTCGTCACTTGACACTTCCATACGTCCTCTCGCACCATCAAGGACTCATGGCCTTTATCAACTTGCCCTCTATTATTCAAATCGAGTCGTAACCTTCTCGACTCCCTAAGCAAGTTCAAGATTACTTTCGTAGTAATCCGCTCTCAATCCCATTCGAAAACCTTCAATGATCATAGTAATCTTTCGATCTTCAAGGTCATGCCTCATTTTGGCCGACATGTCTAATCCTTGACCACATGTGAGACTAATCCAACCTTTAGTCCGTTCTATTGGACACCGAAATTCTCCCCTCAAATTTCGATGGGGTCATGTCTTTAAATTCCTCTCCAATATTGAACTCATACACTCGTCTATGGGACTTCAAGGTTTTTATCCTCAACTTCGAGGTTTCTTTTCCAAGTACTCGAAGTCTGGATTTCCTCCCCTGTTCTATTCGTTTCCATGACCCTTAGAAGTCCGGGTCCATTCATCGCCACATCTTAATCCCTTTCGACCTTCGGCTTGATGCTTCAAGTAGCCATCAACTAGTCAATTGATAAACTTTCAATTTAGAAGTTGAATCTCTTATTCCTCGAGGTAAGGTCTGTCCTTCGTTGCCAAATGCAAGATGCTCAATTTTCAATTGTATGCATCTGCTACTTAATTCACCATTCCTTAGTGATAAGGGCATCCCGGTCATGACCTTTCCTTCATCCCCTTTGGGGCAATCAATATTTCTAACTCTTGTAGTTCACATAATTGCGAGGTCATTCCTTACACAAGCAACGCTCCCATTTCCGTAAGCAATTTCATCCATCGAGTTGCCTCTCATTCAGTTCCTCTTAGCAAGTTGATACTTTATGCTCTTGTGGTTTACATAGGCTTGAAACCTTCTTCCACGCAAGTATTGTTTCCCGCATTGTCGCAAGGACGTTCGCAAGCCAACTCCAATCATGCTCTAGGCGTTCCAATCCATATGGCTTTATCGTCACGACGTATACGCAATGCCCACTTTCGATTGTCTTGTTATGCCTCAAATTTCTTTTCTCGTCATGTCATTATGATTTTTATAAGCCTTTCAATTCCAAACGAAACGCCACTATCGGCGTGGTCACCAACTTGACTTAAGTCCTTGAGAACTCTTTCCACATTCATCCATCCATTGGCGTTACATCTCATCCTTAGTTCTTTTTATCGATGGAATAGCTCTTGTGGAGGAAATCTTCCCATGGCATTTATAGTAATCCATCAATCCCAGGAAACTTCAAATTTCAATAATTCATACCGACCTTAGTCAATTCATCGCTTATTCCATTGCTCAAGGGTTCCACAGAGATTGCATTTCCCAGCACTTCGCGACTAAGCAATCTCACTTTATCAAGCTCACAGCTCGCACTCTTCACATTTAGCATACAACGGGCGTTTCCTTAGGGTCCATATGATACCCTCGTAAGCTGTTCATATTTCTCGTGGCTCCTTAAATGAGTCCGATCATCATTCCATAAGGCGGCAACAATCAATCCCATTATTCCTTGGATACTTAATCCGACTATTATCAACTTCTTGCTACCATATGTCGAATCGTTCAAACCGTCGTTCGTACCATTCACTTGAGAGTTCATACCTTGGCTCTTTGCTCTCATGGGTCTCTAATTCGATCGGGTAGCATTTTGTTCATTTTTGTCACTCTTTTCTCAGGGAAGCATCAGATGCCTCAATCTCTTAGTTCCACAACTAGCTAATGTGATCTTATCCCTATTTCATTCATTCAACCGAACATCGACATTTCTTGGAATTCAACATTGTCTACAAGACAGCTTCCTTAGAATAATTTTTACGGAGATCATTTGAGTTCGCGTCTTCCTTCTCAACCCGTACGCTAAATTTTAACACCAAGATGATTAGAACTTTCACTTCCTTCCATACTAGGGTATCCTATCCTATGAAGGAAACTATACATTTCAGTGGCATTCTCTTACTTTGAATCCACCTCGTCGTTCCTATTACATAGGACGCCAATCTTGGAGTCTATGCCAACAAAGGTGTTTTTATTCCAGGATTCCAAATATCACCATACTTGACATTTTCTTCCAATGATTCAGTCACCTCAAGTGACAAGGTCCCAAGGAGTCAAGGTTCTTCCTCGGTCTCCGCACATCCACACCTTGGATATCTTAATTGATTAAATCAATTCACATTGCGGTTACAATCCACGTACCCTTTTTTTTTTTTTTGCTTACTCATTCATCCATGAACACCGTGAGTAGTCGGACTATCAAATCCATTCACTTTCCTTTCCATTAACGACCATCTCATGATTCAATCGCCTTTTTTTTAAAAACGACGCCCTATCCTTTAGGATAATAGCTTACAATGCCACTTCCAAAGGGTCCCGATTCAACCTCACTCAATTGCATATAAATCAACAAAGTTAGACAACTAACATAACTTTTTCCATAATTTTTCCCCGTGACAAGAGAAGAAACGTCAATCTTTCATTATAGGCTCTACGCCAAGGTAATAGCCATTCCTCACAGGCACATTCCGTGCTCCATAAGTGAAAATTCCCTTACTCGCAATCCATGAACGGAAATTCTCTTGCTTATTCCTCTTCCGTTCATCCACTTCATTCATTATGACCCATTACCATTCCTCAGAATCAAGAGTAACAACTAGCCATAAGGCTTTCGAATTCCAATCCATGCAAGAATTTCACATCTCATTAAAAGAGTCATTAACCACCCTTAGTACACTTAGACAACCTTGAGAACTCGTCTTGCATTAGTGGATCTCCTTCGATCTTTGCAAAGTTATTAAAGTTTAGACAATCCTTGTTCTCGAGTAACCTTAAAAAGGTACTTTTCATTGAACAATGCAACGAAGACAATCTAGGCAGATATCATGCCTTCAAGGAAAACTCTTCCTTTGGTGACCTTTCACCAATCATCGATAGCCTCTTGAGGCTAGTAACCGCTAGGGTCACAAGACTCAAAACCTCTAAGGTTTCCTCACAAAATTCTCAATCTGCGAAGGCAGTTTCAAATTCATTCTTTAGGTGGAATTTAGTCAACTTACACTTCATAGGTCATTACACAAGCTATCTATCATACAATTTTCCATCCAACTCTCTATTGTTCTTTTCATAGCTTCTTTCTTGAATCCGCCTACCAATCTACTTTTCCCATTTTCGTTCAAAATTCTCATGACCCCTTCAACTCTTGGATCTCATACGATTAACAAAATCGAGCCAAATGCTCTTCCAAATAGCCATACTTCAGTTATTCATCTTTACTCATTTCTCAGGACTCCTTTCGCCTCGTAATCTTCTCATATCTTGCATACTTGAGCCAAATGCTCCTCTAGTGATCATACTCGTCGTTCAACAACATTATGTTCTCATGGCACTTGAACCACCACAATTCCCTCTAGAAATTAAAGACTTAAATCATTCACTCGAGTCTAACAAAGCCTCAAGTTGCTCATCTCATCATCTATCATGATTAATAAACCATTTTGTGGTTCTTAAGCAACTCTCAACTAATTGCCCATTATCTAAGGGTCCCAAATCATCCTCAAGCAGCAACCACATAACAAGCTAGCCTCAACTAAGTAGTTTCTCAATTAGCGCGTTAAATACTAAGCAAGCCTTAACTTAACAATTAGCAGATGAATACTCAAGGCATCAATTCGATGAGTCAATTACTCACACTTCAAGACTAGTGGCATCCCGCCACTCTAGTACAAACACAACATGCCATCTCACATTCAAAAGACATCAATTAAACAGCTTTTCGGTGCTAAGCACACGGTCTTGCCAAACGTACCAATGCCAATCACAAACATCAATTTTCCTTCTCGAACGGCTCCCGCCGCCAAGTATGAAACCCATAATCATGTCAATCACAAGGCGTCATTACAAATGTCAAGCCACTTTCAAAATTTCAATATGAGGATTAATTTCGTGCACTACATCTCTTAACCAAAATCAAACTTAACCCGATACCTAGACTCTCACTTTCAATTTATGACTTGGGTCATTCCCGCATCCTTACTATCTTAGAAGCCGCCGGGAGCCCGCTCCTTGCCCGCACCTCTTTGTCCCGGCGATCACTCCCCGCCCTCATTAGACTTGGTCGTTGCAGTTGTCCCAAGCCATATTTCTACGGAGAGAGTCCCGTTCCACACGACCCATATCATGCTTCATTACGGTTTGTAGGTATCTCGCCACTTGTCCCATACTAAGTGACAATTGATTAAGTCCAATCGTGATAAGCTCATGCAAGCACCTTCATCGACTTTCATTTTAATACCACAAACACATGCACCGCATGATCGTCCTCACTACGCATCATACCACACTCGATTTCAAATCAATTCTTAACAATAGAAAATTTCTAATTCCACCAATAGACATCATATCTCATAGTCAAATGCCTATGTTCAACCATATTCTTCAAGTTGAGCCATTGACAAACCATAATCATAGTCACATAATCCAACTAACCATTCACTCAAAAGCAATCCTCTATTAACCTCAAACACGTGTATAACCTCAAAATCTATACTTATGACTCCTTAATTTCCTGCTTGCTCACTTATAAACCTCAATAATATCATCATCCAAGATTATCAATAAAACAAAATGATGCTAGAACCATTAGAAAACAACACAAGTTCAAGTCTATAATCCTCAAGGTTTAGAAATCAATGCCTTATCCTAAGGGTTTTACTATTAAATCGTCCTCAAGTCATCACTCCTTACTACTCCAAGTCTCAATCACATTGGATCGAGCTGACCTTGCTCGATACCAAAACAAACGGGTATGTCACGCCCCAACCCTTCGGGCTCGATAACATCCCGTCACGACCGTTTACTTCGATTATTCCCAAGATCCAACGGTCAATAAAACTTGAACTTAATGCAATTGAAATGAACATACGGAAGCGATTACACATCTCCATACATAATACTAAAGATGACTCAGGACAAGAAGGTACGTCCGTTCACAACACCAATTACAAGTCCAAAGGTTTCAATTCTAATTTCCAGACAAAATGAAATCCTTAGGGTCTCAAAAGTAAATCCGTTTTTTACAGTTATTTCCTCGAATAGTCATCATTGTCAAGCTCGGTTTCCATCATCTCGGGACCCGAAAATGTTAATCCCACGACGGGGTGAGAATAAATCTCGATAAATCAACCCTAACCCTAAACTAAGTCACTAGTACCTCCAGATTACTTCTCAAATCAAAGACATCAATAACACCAAGATAGATATGATGCAGCGCAAACATAGACATTGGCAATTTAAACAATCACAATAACTGGACATTCGGGAGTTCGAACCAAGCTCTACGTACCGGTACAAGAATCTCATTCTCGATATCAACGCCGCGTAATAACGCATCGGCTATCTTGATGTACTTGCAATACCCGCGTAATAACGCATCGAGGTTTTTATATAATTGCTAGGACCCGCGTAATAACGCATCGTCTAATCTCATTCTCGATATCGGGGCCCGCGTAATAACGCATCGGCTATTTTGATGTACTTGGCAATACCCGCGTAATAACGCATCGGTTTATATATAATTGCCGGGACCCGCGTAATAACGCGTCGTCAAATCCCGCGTTTAACGCCTCAGGATAATATCAAAACCCCACGTCATAACGCCTCAGGGGTATAAATAAACTCATCACCCGCGTCATAACGCATCAGGTTAATACAACTCATATATTCACCGGTCAATCGATCAAACTTAATCTCGGTCAAAATATTTCCCATTGGCCAAGGGTTCACAAATATGATTCTCATTTCAACTAATGTTATGATCGAGCACGGCTCGACTTAGCGAGCATTTAATCCATAGCACACGAGAATACTCAAAGCCACATTACACTAGGCCCGGCACAAATTGCACCGCTATGCAATCAAGTCAACAAGCATAATTCTCGTCAATTCAATCATAATTCACTCTCGTGCCTTACAAAAGATTAAATATCATACAGTCATTCAATTCATTCGACCATGCATAATTCAACTCATAAATCACCCAATTGGATCACAAATTGGTCCCTTAGTACCCTAATGTCTTAATAAAGGGTTAAGGGCAATTTACCTATTCCAATGAGCTAGTCACGACCTTCAATTCGAGCTTCCGAATCCAAGATTAATTCTGTCCAAAACAGAGCAGATCGCCAATTAAGTTTCGTCGCGCCGTTTAGTCACAATTCTAGCTCTAATCACCAAACCACTTCACATACTCTTCATTAACACACTAATATACGTCGTAGCATGTCTAAACGAAAAATTCAAGACAAGGCGACATCAATTCCAGCCTTGAACAGAACTGGACAGCACCTTCCCAGAACAGAGCAGAAACTGGTTCTGCTTATACCACTTCCAACAGTCCATAATTTCATCCTAAGCTCCCATTCAATATGAAATCAACTTGCTAAAACCTTCCTCTATATGTTTAATAGGTTCACCAAAAAATTGAAACCAATTGAACACCTTGAAGACCTCCAATTAGGCTAATCCTTTCAAGTGTGCAAACTGTCAATTTCTGCTCCTCAAAACCCATCTCAAAACAGCCAAGAACACCCATCAATACTCAACTAAAATTATCATTCCAACTCAGCCAAGTCGAGTACTATATTTCTAGAACATCACACACAAATTTTGAAGCAAAATGAGCTCTTGAAACCGTTGTAAGAGAGCTCTCTCTCAAACCGGGTCAGATTCAATCCCGACTGGACCTTTGTCCATTCAATCAGACCTATGGGAAAAACTACCGGGCCAAATTTTGTCCATAATATATCCCTGGAAAGCCAAGACAATTATCTTTCAAATGGAGGTGACCTTACCTCAAACCGACGTCGGACGAAGGAGATATGGCTGAAACAGTGAACGGCGTCGGGACTTGTCGGGTTGAGCGGTTTTCTGTGGGTGCAGAAAAATGAAGAGGAAGATGGGCTGGCGTGGAGAGCAAGTGTGGTTGGTCTGCTGAAGCAAAAAGGAAGAGAGAGAGAGAAGTTTCACCTCCATTATTGGTTTAGTCAAGCTTGGAATAGTTAAGCACATGGTCAATTAAGACCAAACCTCCAAAATTTGACACTTGTCCTCATGTTAATAATATCCCATGAGCATTGACCATCATTGACCTCCTCATCTTTCAATTTTCAGTAGCCTAAGGGGACAAAAAGACCAAAATTCCCTTTAGACCACTTAAGGTAAGGTTAATGCTTGAGAGGTAAAATGATCATTTTACACTTGTCGTCCGAAAATTTTGATTTTTCCCAATCAAACTACTATCGATGAGGCGACGTCCGATTCAAGACCACAATTGGAATTCTTCATTTCTATTTTCCCTAATTTGAGAACCCATTCTATCATTAGCCTTGAAGAGGGTCGAAATTCGAATGTCACATTATATGAAGCGAGCGTCTTTACACCCTAAAGATGCGTGAAGGTACCCTGTTCGGGAACACTTGGATGAGTTTAATAAAATTGTTATGGATATGAAAAATTTAGATATTAAACTCGAGGATGAAGATCAAGCTTTGATCGTGTTATGTTCATTTGCCCGCCTCATACGAGAACTTTGTGAACTCGATGCTTTATGGGCGTGAATCCATAACTCGGGAGGATGTGAAAACATCTTTGAATTCTAGAACCGAGAACAAAATTGAATGGGAATACCGGTGAAGACAGAGTAGATGGGTTACTTGTGAGAGCGGGACCAAGAACGAGATAAAGTTTTCCAAGGGAAATCCGGTGGTCGTTCAAAATCTAGGCCACTTGGAGATAAGATGAACGTTGAGTGCTACTTATTGTCACAAGAGAGGACATTACAAATCAGATTGTCTTTTGCTCAAAAGAAAGGATAAGCAGCATGTTCAAAGACAAGATGCGGCGAATGTTGCTAACAAAAACGAGTCAAATGCGTCGACGGTGTTCTTACGGCATGCTCTGTCATTAATTTCTCCAACGATGTTTGGATAATGGACTCGGGAGCATCATATCACATGTGCCCAAATAGGGAATGGTTCACCACATATGAGCCAATGAATGGTGGATCAATCTTGATGGGAAACGATGCTGTATGCCAAGTTGTGGGTATTGGTACTGTTTCGGATTAAGTGCCACGACAATGCATGAGAACCTTGACCGAAGTGAGGCATATACCGGACTTAAAGAGAAACCTTATCTCGTTGAGCGGTTTGGATTCCATTGGGTGTGTGTACTCGGGTGGAGGTGGAGTACTCAAAGTCTCCAAAGGCAATCTAGTTGTGATGAAAGGAAGCAAGGTGAATCACTTGTATCATTTGCGGGGTAGCATTGTTATGGGTCCTTCAATTGGCACATCCAATTCGTTTCGATAATGATAGAACAAAATTGTGGCATATGCGTTTGGGCCACATGAGTGAGCGTGGCATGACGGTTTTGAGTAAACGCGGTTTACTTTGTGGTGAGCAACGAGCCTCACTAGATTTCTGTGAGCATTGTGTTCTTGGCAAGCGGTGCGGTCGAGATTCAGCACGGGCACGCATTCGACAAAGGGTACACTCGACTACATCCATTCCGATTTATGGGGACCAAGCGAGGTTCCATCTAAGGGTGGTGCTCTTTTACTTTGTGACGTTCATTGACGATTATTCCAGGAAGGTTTGGGTTTATTTTCCGAAAAGAAAAAGTGATGTGTTTGAAACCTTCAAGAAGTGGAAAGCCCTTGTTGAGAATCGGACGGGGAAGAAGATCAAACGTCTTAGGACCGATAATGGTCTTGAGTTACGTGGTGGCGATTTCAATGAATTTTGTGCGAGATGCGGTATCGTTCGACACCGTACGATTAGGCACACTCCTCAAGCAAAACAGATGGCGTAACGTATGAATAGAACTCTATTGGAGAGAGCAAGATGCATGCTCTCTAATGCTGGCATGGAAAAGGATTTTTGGGCTGAAAAGCTGTTAACACGGCTTGTTATCTCGGTTAATCGTTTTCCTTCAACAAGCAATAGAATGCAAGACTCCTTCCGAGATGTGGTCGAGGTAAGCCTTGTGATTATTCTAATCTAAAAGTTTTTGGATGCCCTGTTTACTATCATGTTAAAGATGGTAAGTTAGAACCTAGAGCAAAGAAATGTATCTTTGTAGGATATCTTGATGGGGTGAAAGGTTATCGTTTGTGGTGCCAAGAACCTAACTCACCTAAGTTCATTATTAGTAGGGATGTTACTTTTAATGAAATGATTATGCTTGATCAAAGAAGTGTTGTTGATGAGTCTGCAAAAAAACATGATAGTGTTATGAATGAGGTGGAGGAACAGGTGGAGCTTCGAGAAAAGACCTCTCGGAATGATTTGAGCGAGCAAATCGTTATCTGCCGATTCAAGTTCGGATGAGGAAGTTTTAGATGAGGTGCAAGCCCATACTCCATTGCTACTGGCAAAGAAAGGAGCGGACTCGACCCCCCTAAAAATATGGGTACTCGATCTAGTGGCTTATGCTCTTACAACGGCGGAAGATATGGGTATTCGGGAACCTTCTAGCTATCTTAAGCCGTTACTTGCACGGAATCGAGAGAAATGGGCTGTTTGCTATGATTGAAGAACTTGAATCACTTCACAAGAACCAGACTTGGGACTTGGTGCCGTTGCCTAAGGGAAAAAGAGCCATTGGGTGTAAATGGGTCTTCAAGAAAAAGGAAGGAATTCCAGGTGTTGAAAATGCTAGATACAAGGCACGGCTTGTAGCTAAAGGCTACAATCGAAGGAGGGGAATTGATTATGATGAAGTGTTCTCTCCTGTAGTAAAACACACTTCCATTCGTGTATTGCTGGCTATAGTTGCTAAATTTGACTTAGAGCTTGAGCAACTTGATGTCAAGACTGCTTTTTGCATGGTGAGCTCGAGGAGATTATTTATATGGCCCAACCCGAGGGCTATTATGTAGAAGGCAAGGAAGATCATGTCCGTAGATTGAAGAAATCCTTGTATGGTTTGAAGCAGTCTCCAAGACAAGTGGTATAAGAGATTCGACAGCTTTATGATAGGGAGTGGTTATCATAGGAGCAGCTATGATAGTTGTGTCTACTTCAGGAAGGGTTCGGATGGATCCTTTGTCTATCTTCTCTTATACGTGGATGACATGCTCATTGCTGCAAAGGACATGTCAAATGTGTTAATCTTGAAGAAACGTCTCGGTGAGGAGTTCGAGATGAAAGATCCGGGTCCCGCCAAGAAGATCTTAGGAATGGAGATTCGGAGGGACAGGAAAGCAGGGTAAGTTATTTCTCTCGCAAAGGAGTTATATTGAAAAGGTACTTGAGAAGTTTGGGATGCAAAACGCTAAGCCTGTCGATACACCGTTAGCATCCCATTTTAGACTATCAGCTCTACATTCACCTCGGTCGGAGGTCGAGGAGGCTGCGATGTCTCACATCCCATACTCCAGTGCGTTGGTAGCATGATGTATGCTATGGTATGCACTCGTCCCGACATTGCGCAGGCGATTAGTGTCATTAGTAGATATATGGCGCATCCAGGAAAGGTCCATTGGCAGGCAGTGAAATGGATACTTCGATATCTTAAAGGCTCCCAGAGCCGGGCTTAGTGTTTGATAGAAACAGTTCTAACGATACCTCGGTTGTGGGTTTTGTGGATTCTGATTTTGCGAGGTGATCTTGATAAGAGAAGATCTTTGACCGGCTATCTTTTCACATTGTCAGCCTGCTTATTAGTTGGAGGTCAACCTTACAATCGACAGTTGCTTTGTCTACTACAGGGCAGAGTATATGGCAGCGAGAAGCGGTGAAAGAAGCTATTTGGTTAAGGAATCTTGTTCGGGAACTTGGTCTACAAACGGGAAGACAATTCGGTTGTCTTTTGTGACGGTCAAAGTGCTATATACTTGATTAAAAATCAAGCATTTCATGAGAGGACTAAGCACATTGACACTAGGTATCACTTTATTCGAGAGGCGATTCTTGAGAGAAGTATAATGGTAAAGAAAATTGGTACTGCCGACAATCCCTGGCGATATGTTGACCAAGTCGGTCCCCGCCAACAAGTTTAAGCATTGCTTGAACTTGATTGGCATGCTTGGTTGAGTTTTGCCCCTTATGGGGCTTGGTGGCGAGGTAAATGAAAGTTCCGCATTTGTTTTTTGAAGTGAATATGTTCTTTCGTTGCATCCCTTGTTTCTTACACCGAGTTAGCTCACGTAGGCTTAGGGATGCTGGGAGAATATGTTCGGCTTTTGACGGTTTTAAATTCAAGCCAAGGTGGAGATTTGTTAAATATGTCTTGAATTTTATGTATTCGGTCCGATTTATTGTCCGACCCGATATATTTTTTGTGCGACCCAAAAGTGGAGGAAAAATGGAGATTTAGTTCGCGACGCGGAGAGTTGGGCCGATAGGGTTTTTTGATGTTTTTTCTTTTGAGAGACTTGTTAGCCGTGTGCTATTCTATCATCTGTACTCTCTTTGATCATAGTGGAGTTTTTCGTTTTGCCTCGCCCGTGGACGTAGATCACCTTGATCGAACCACGTAAATCCTTGTGTTCTGTGTTTGTTTTTTGCTTCCGTTGCAACAATGTCCCTCTAGACTTAATGAATGAAGTAGGCATGATCAAAAGACTGAATCAGATAATTTTCAGTTTTGTCAGCTTTTACAAGAAAATTCATCTTAATTCTCACGTTGGTCAAAACGCTTTCAAATTTTATGACTTGATATACCATACAATGATAAACAACTTTCATGTTTGGATATAAAGCTGAAAATGAACCGATCAATACATTTTAATGCATCTTTGGAAAACTTTTTCCCAGAGAATAGCTTTGTCCGGTTCTTGTTAAATGAACAAAAGAGCCCCCAAAAATGTGAGTCAAGGTCTGAAATTTTGCAAACTGCTAGTTCAAGACCATTGTACAATTTGCATTTTACGTGATTTATAAGGGAGCTCATTTACTAGTGGTAATCAGCAAAATGAGATTGATGTTAGAAACCTGCCAAAACTCCAGCCCGTATAGTTTCTCAATGGAAATTCGTTAGTAAATGGAAAACCCCTGGATTAATGTTAGAATTTTACACATGATATCTTAACATGCGCTGAGCATTTTTCATTCAAAGGTTAAAATTCAAAAATGTCTGAAAAAAACTCAAAAAAATCAGACTATGCAGAAATTTCACTTTCAAACAATAATATCCAGAATACAATCCCAACGAAAATAACGACTGAAACAAAACAAGACAATGACTCTAACCGGCTTGAGACACTTGACTCACCTAAGTTATCATAGATCCATTCAAAAACAAGTAAACAAAAGAGAGAAAGGGCTTAGAAATTACTGCCTTTTAGATGAACCGAATATGCCAACCACATAGACATGCACATGAAATGCTTCGTTAGGTTCGATTTCTATCTAGCATGGCGTGACAAAGGTGGAGGCCCAGGGATATTCGATCTGAATCACCTTGGATTGTGATAAAATCAAGATCCCCATAGACATCCGGCTTAGTCAAGTAACAATCCACATCACATGGCAAATGATGGAGTTGATAAATCTTGGCACCGATTTGAAAAAATTCAAAACTTGAGAAGGACGACTCGGGCCGGATGGCGATGGCCGAAGTGTTCCTAATCAAGTACCATCCTAAGCCTAACCATTCGAGTTCAATGGCAGGTTGTCTATGCTAAGTGTAAATTCAAAAACAGTAAAGACATGTACAACAGTTTAAGCATTCAATATTTCAATATAAACCATACACAATCTCCTTCAACCTACACTAAAAGGTTAGAAAACACCCTCTCCTTATTACTCCAAACTGCAAGAACATTTAGCATCTTAAAATGTAAGTTTCAAACGAGATCACCAAAAGCGAGACATCTATGGAATTTTCTATAGGCCTAAATCCACTAAAGCTTTTAATTATTTCAAAAAATTCAAGCAATCCAATTAAGTCTTGATTTTTACAAAAACAATTAAAGTGTTGTTCCCAGTGAGTCACCAAGTTATTGCGACCTAAAAATCAAGCTAAGACCGCGAGGTTAATAGATTATCAAGTTAATTAAAGACTGACCTAATACATACTCTGCTAAGCCCTACCGAATCATAACTTTGGTATGTTCGGATAAATTAAGGTTTGTAGTCGCCATTAATCATTTTTGATAGGTTGATTAGAAACATAAGTAAAATAGCGGGAAAACTATTTTACTTTTACGAACCATAGATTAAAGATTCGGGGACTTGGTTACATTAACTAATTAAAGCTAATGCCCTTTCGGTACCTTAATTCCATGAGATATCTTAAGTCGCCAACTCATATTGAAATCAACACAAAGTTTAGAGAATTGAGTGACTTTGGGATTTTCTCTTTTTAAATGGATGCATGCATAAATGGTACGAGTGCAATGACATGGAAAACTATCTAAGTGACAAGATGATATGCAATGCAGAACATGCCAAATTAAGTCACATTATCCTATACGCAAAGTCTAATTAACTAATTAAAACATGCAAAATAATGCAGGACAATCTATTATAACTATGCATGACATGAATAACGTGGATGATATGCGAACAATTATGCAATAAACTTGCAAGACCCATATGAAGTGAAAAGAATTATGCTTAATTTAAAACGTGCAATTTTAATTTAACCACTCAAATATTAAATTAAGTAGCCTAAGATGAATGAACCTAAACATGTTTTCTATATGACATGTGAATGACATGGCATGATGACAAAGGGAATATGACATGGCGAAACGTGACATATAGGATGCAAACATGCGACATGACACGATATGAGTACGTAAATGTATAACATATGAATGATATGACGTGATATGATATGTAAACGTATAATATATGAATGACATGACATGCAAAAATGAGATGCATGCATGGGATATGCGGACATTAGATATGCAAGTGTGAGCTGCGGACATAAGATATGCAAATATGCAGACACCAAAAAATATGACACGTGGAAATATAATGACATGCAAACATGAGATTTCCAAAAAATACGATGGAAATAACATGATGATACTCACAAATATGATATGCAAAATATGACGTGCAAGATAACATGTGACATGTATATATGAGATATGCAAAATATTGGGCTTGCAAAAATATGTGTGAGCAGATTTTTTGTGTTTTTATGTGAATTTCGAAAATCGAAGATAAAGAATAATGATTTGATTATCCTGATTTTATTCCAAATTATCCAATAAGATAAGGGTTCTAAGAAACCAAATCTTCCTAAGGCTTTAAGTAGATAAGGTTTTCAGGAAATCTTATCTTACTAAATCTTTTAGGACTCTTAGATAATAGAATTAAAATCAAAATAATATCCATCAAGAGATAATCAAAATTCCAGATAAGGCAACGTAACATCCAAAATCATCATGAATACCCACTTTTTGAATTTTTCCGAAAAATATTAAAATACCAAAGTCTAAAATCGCCTTATGAAGATAGCGAATTGTATCTAAATGGCAATAGGTCAAATTAGTTAACTTCCCATTCTTACTAAGTAGGAGGATCGTACCCGAATGTCAAAGGGTAGGATATGGCCGGCTTAATGTAAACATTGGCTATTAGGAAAAGAAAATTTTCCTAATTTAGATTTAGGTTTTTTATTCTGAAAATATATGCAATAGATATCATCGACTCAAAATCGGAACAATATCAATAAAATCAAATTTAGTCAAGATAACTTACCTAAATTGAAAGATTGCGGATATTAAATCCATTTTTGGCTGGATTGTGTTCAATTAAATCCATTTTTCGCCAACATGCTCCCCAATGGCTCAGCACAATTTTTGTTATTTTTTGTCGTCGAATCCACATGATTAATTCCGGTCCGCTTCACCGCTTGTCCTCAATTCTCAGCCGAATTTCGCAATGCGGTCTAATCCAATCGCTCGTCGAATTTGCGAGATGAATGCTAATGCAATATATGAATGCTAGAAATAAATATGAAAAATGATTTAATTATTTCTGTTTAGAACTAAAAAGAGTATTAAAATTTTTTTACTAAAAAATTGACTAAAAAAATGCCCCTCTTTGAGTGTATGCTCACAGAGGTTTTGTTCAAACACAAAATTGAAACCTAAATTTTGCCCATGCAAAAATGATGAATGATGAATGAATTTTTTGTAGGAGTTTTAATCCCCTTTTTGTGCAAGATGCAAATGATGCATGACATGCAAGATTGTAAATGACATGCGCTAAAATTTCCTTTCTCCATGAAATGGACTAGAGAAATCTGCACATGGATTGCATATGAAAATACCTCGTTTATCAAATACCTCATAATGCTTAATGATTTCCTTAATTTTGAAGCTTTTTATGGATGCGTGGATGTCAAGGTATGTGGTGCCTTATTTGTTACGGGAAGTTTCCTTCGATGTAAGATAGCGTAAGATATGTGTAGTGTTGAAAATATGCTTTTCGAGATCACAAGAGCAAATCGAGATTACGAATCGGAAAAAATATTCGGATCACAAGAGCAAATCAAGATTATGAACTGAATATATATTAAAGCCACATGAGCAAATCAAGATTATTACTTTAATAAAAATTTGTCGAGACCACGAGAGAAAATCTATCCTGGTTCGATAAATTATCTCATGAGGTTAATCATGAGTTGAACAAAATTTCAGACCATAAGAGCAAATTGAGATTTTGGACTGAAAAAATATTCGAATCACAAGAGCAAATTGAAATTATGAAATGAATAAATATTAAAGCCATAAGAGCAAATCGATATTATGACTTTAATAAAGGAGATCAAGAACATGAGAGCAAATTCATCAATGAACTTGATAAAAATTATGAAAACTACGGAAGCAAATCCATCCCGTCTTGATAAATTAACTTAGAAGAGTTAGTCGATTATGAGTTGGGTAACTATTCATATAACAAGAGCAAATTGATCATGAACTGAATAAAAGTATCGCGAGAGCAAATCGAATGTGAACTTAAAGGTATAAGTATAAGAAGTGTATTACCCGAACTAAATCGGTGTAAACATGAAGAGATGTGTTGCTTGAACCACGTTAGTACAAACACAAAAGGTTAAAATGACAATTAAAATGAGTAAAGCTGTGAATTTGAAAAGGGTTCAAAAAATTTACCTGGATTTTCCAAAGGCATGGTCATGGAGGGAGACATACCGATTGTATCGTACCTATTTAATCACTTGAAATATAACCAGGTTTTAATGCAAACATAACATCATATTTAAACAAAACTTGTGAGCTATTTGCTTGCATTATAAAGCTTCACTAGGGAATTCATCAATGAGGGAATCATCGGCCCTTTTGACAATTCGATCAAATTGAATGAGAAACCTAGTCGAAAGGACTTTATCTCATTATGTTGAGAATGTTCGGTTTGAAGAAATATTTACCGAGGATTTGGAAGATTATCCGATGGCCATTTGCTAGGAGAACTTGTTCATTCAATAATCCTTTGATGAATTTCGAGACCTTGGGAGGGAACTCAAACATTGGGAATGTATTATCTATCATAGAATGTCGAGGTAACATGTACAAACATATATTCCGAAATTCATCAATGGGATCATGCAAAACTATTATGCTTGAGCTTGCATGCTATAATCATAATCTGTTCTTGCATAATTATTCTATCAAGTTTGCATCACCAATTCGTTCGGGGAGGTTATCACATTGTGAAAACCTCGAATGTAATCTCGAGTGGGTGACTTCAGATCCGAAAAGGCTTTTTCTCACTATCGAGAAAAGTTGTTTATCCTCACTCTGAGGATTTGAAAGAAATCACTCAAGCTTACCATCATCGCATTCGACAAGGGTCCGGGTAATTTCGCAATTGAACCGAACCGATCTCGAGGTCTTGATTAGGACCGTAATGAGGGCTCGGAAAAATGTTTACAAAGGGGACTCTTTATCAAGTTAAGTCTCGTTGAAATGAAGTTCTTCATAATATGCTCCGGGTTTACAAGTCAAGAATCCGGCAAAAATAAGAGAGAAATAATCTTACTCGAACTTCTTCGAGCGATAGTTAAAATCATTTAACTTTACGTTAACTCAAGTACCCTACTCAAAAGAGACTTTGAAGGGTTGTAACGTAGGTTGGGATTTGGGACTAAGGAACAAAAAGGTTCGTTTTAGCCTAGCAAATGTATGAGAAGGGCTTGATGCTAGTGATCATTGCTCTTTGTCACCGATCTTGACCTTCCGGAGTTGTCTTCGAAAAGAATACCACCATTGCATGAGGAATGGTAGTTTTCTACTAAGAATTGCACTTTGCAAACTAAATTGTCCAAGAAGTTTTCTTTACAAAAATCAGTCCCCATTGGAGATTTACAAGAAAAATGACATGCATACATGTATTTATAAAATAACATACAAAAAATGTACATTCAAAGTTTAGAGGTACTTTACAAATGAATAGGCATTGGCCTTGCTTTTGGTAGGTACTTTACTTTTTAAATGCCCGGGTTTTTCTAGGATCAGCCTTTACTTTTCTTACTCCCTACTCCCTTTTAGTTTTTTTTTTCCTTTATTATGGGAAGAGATTTCTTTTTCTTTTTTTTCGAGAAGAGATTTCTCTCTTTTTTCGAAGAGATGTTTTTCTTTTCTTATCTTTTTTTTTTTCAAAGTGATTTTCCCTTTTTCTTCTCTTTTTTTTTGGAGCGGGGTCTTTTCTTTGAGGCTGAATTTACTTTCCATAATCCCATGATTTTTATAATCCCGTGACTAGGAATTACATCAATATAAAAATTTATAAAGAAAAATTATGCCAAACACCCGAAGAAAAATCTAGCATACAAGAAATGCATTCATTTGGGAATTGTCGACCCGATTCTTTTCAATTCTACTCTTTGAAAAAATGCTACCTTCACCATTGGAATGAGCAAATAACCACCAACATGGGTTCAAGAAATGAACTTGCAAGCTCAAGTGGGCTATACAAAGGATAGAGTGTGTAGGATAGAGAAATGAATGCTCTTCATCATCCTAAGACACTTGAATAAAAGTTCGAGTATAATGCAAAGAAACACTTGAAGATTGATGCTAGTTCAAGCAAGAAAATTTCTAGCCATTTACCTCATGCCGCTTGTTGGAATTACCTCATATGGGCTCCAATGTGGGGTGGTCCTTGACAGGGGTAAAGAAATAAAACCGCCACTCGAGGGGTTTATAATAGTAACATGTAGTGTTAGGGATAGAGAATTGAATGGCTCTGTCATTTCAGCTATTATACCTTTTGCAAGTAAACCCTTTGCCTTGAGGAATGCCGAACCTAATTACCGCTCATCTCACTGGGGTTAAAATTTGGGACGTGTGTGGAAATGGCTTGCCTTTCATCATCCTGTCATGCCCCATTCTATAAATTCAATGCGTCATATGCAGTTTATACTCCCTATGCAAAGTTGATAAATTAAACATGCAAAATAATCATGGACTATGTGGGCATTTTCGGGCATGCAAAATGTAGCAATTGGAATCGGGTTGTCATGTTTCATAAACATGTTATTATTTGCTTAAGGAAAAGACTATGCAATCATGCTCTAATTTGCCGAGAAAATTTAGGAAGGGGAATCTAGATTGCCTTAGAACACATGAATAAATGAAACATGTTTGGGAGTCTAATCCTTATGTTGAGAACCAGTCATTCCTATCTTCGCCCCGGAGCAAGAAAAAATGCATGAAAGAGTCGAGTAAGACTCGAGATGCTTTGATTGTCCTCGCTCAATGGTGTTGATGGTCACAGTTGGTCGCATGTTCCCGCAAGAAGGAAAGTATCACCCTTGAAAATGACATGAGATAGAGAATTATACTCCCCTTTTCAAAGTCAAGGTCTGCTTTCCCCATTTTCAATCGGAATGGGCATAACTTTGCCCAAATGTGATATTGCCCCAGGCATGGCTAGTGTTGGGAACTCTATTTCGAACTTTGGCAAACAACTTTTGTCACACTTGATCCTGCAAGAAGGGAAAATAGAAATTCATTTCCAATAATGATTGGGCATGGCAAGAGATATTCCTTTGGAGATCGGGCGATCTTGGTTTTGTCTTGTTTTTCGTTGATTGACATAGCATGATCAAAGGATTGGGTCGAGGGAAAAGCATGGATTTGCTTCGACCGGCTAATGGACTGGTGTATGAGTTGGCTAATGTGACTTCACCGGCAAGTCAATCGAGGAATCATCTAAGGATTGCCCCTAAGGGTTATCATTTGGGTTGATCGAGGGATAACCAAAAGCAACACTAGTCGATGCGGGGTTTGCCAACGGCCGGTTGTTACGACTCAATCCTCGGGGATCATAGAACATTCGATTAGTCAAAAGCTCTGCTATCTTATGGGAAAAGGATGAAGCATGGATCGCCTTGAATGATCGATAAATCGGGATTGACCAAGGACTTCGAGCCCGCTTCAATTGTTTGGTCGTTATGTGCGGGATCATCCAAGGATTGGTCAGGCCGATGCAGGTCGAGTTAAGAATCTGTCCCTGAATTAGTTCTAAAATACATAGTAGATGGATCGAGTAGAACAACCAGAATTAGACCACTTGTCAGCCATTTTAGAAAAATTTTCATGAAAAACCTTTTGTTTTTAAAAATCTTGGGATGAGAAATCTAGAGAAGCCCAACCCTTAGTGCTTACCATGGATGACAATATTGTTCAACCGCTAGTTATCGTCATCGAGTTAGTTTGGCATGTCTCAACAAGATTTCCATAATTATGAAAAATTTCTGTAATTTTATTGATAATGAATTAAAAAAACTACATCTTATTGAAGTCGAAAATGCAATCGTCTCCCCAAAAGGAGAAACTTGACCCTAAAAATAAATCCTAGAAATTGAAATTGCAACCTAGACACCTAGAAAGCATGAAATATTCTACACAAGGGATTGCCTAGAAGTAAATAGTCACTCTTGAAAGCTTGCACACATCCCATGATGATTCTTCAAGCATTGCTCAAATGATTCGGGAGTGGGTTACTCGCATTTGATTGATTGTTATTCTAAAAGGAAAATTCTCCAGAGTTAAGCAAATCCTGGATGAGATTTTTGAGTACATTACAACTATCTCGTGTCATGTCCAGGTTCTCTTTGATGGTAGTCACATTTCTTGGTTAGGTCGTACCTTGCAAAGGTTGCATAATTAGGGCGCATGGGCTTTGTTGATAACAAGTCCTTCTTGCATAGGACGGCCACGACTTGAGAGAGAGTATCGGGTAATGGAGTAAGCTACCGGTTGCACTTGTATCCCTTTTATCCCCGAGTATTGGAACTTTCATGCTCCCGATTAAGGATGTGAACCTTGGACGTTTGGGCCGAGGCTTATGGGTGTAAGTGACGTTAACCTGCGAGGCCGTTCTTTGTCCTTCTTTGCCATAAACCGTTTGGTACTTACACCAAAGCATCTCCATACCAACCTTTCTTCAAGCCACTTTTCACCTCTTCACCATCGCAATGAGGTGACTAAATGACGTTGCGGCGATTCCGAGGACTCGCGACTGCATTATTTGTGGTAAATAGAGACAAACAACTTCATGAGCTCTCGCTCAGGAGGAACCAACTTCAGCTAATCGCCACTTTTCTCCATCCGGTGGCATATTACTTGATCGTCTCACCTTTCTTCATCTTTGCCCGCTCCCCGGTCCTCCCTAGAAATGACAACAACCAGATCAAAACGTAAATGCTTGACGAATGCGTTGGCTGCCTTCTCCCAATCCTCCATGCGGTAGATCTCATATCCGTGTACCATCTCATGGCTGCATCTTTCGACTAGCTTGGAAAGTCCGAACCATCGGAGGCCATTAGTTCTAGCTTGGTACATCTAGACATGCTGGACCGAATTGGAAGTGCCGTCATATTTCTCAAAGTCGGGCATCTTAAACTTCTCAAGCATATTGACCTTTGAAAAGGCGGAGAAATCAACTCGAGGTATGTTATGTGTCCCCTCTACCTCTGGTATCCTCTATTCCATTTGAGCCAATAACTTGGTCGTTTCATCATTCGGTCCCTTAGCCAGGGGTTGGCTTGGGGAACTGGAACTAATGGTGGGACACTTGAGCTAGTGCTAGTTATAATCACATCCTTCAAGGGATAATGATTGGAAGGGAACTCGTTCGGTGCTTTATCAAGATCATTTGCCGTCGGGGTGGAGGAATGATAGTCGAAGGAACCGAGCTGGATGGTTGTTGCTTAGCTATAACACTAGCCACCATACAATCGATCATCCGGGACATCATGCTTTCGAATCGCTGGTTCATGTTGTCAAACCGCTCCTTCGGAGCCTCTTGGACAACAACATTGATTTATGCTTTGTCGGCCATTTTCCTTGCTACCGATGGGGTAATGTGTGGAGGATCCATGATAAATTACCTTCCAAAGTAATAAACCACAGTAAGTATAATGAACGGGAATAGCGGGAAGGTCCATGACGTCCCTCTAGACTCAATGAACGGCGTAGGTATGATCAAAAGACTGAATCAGACAATTTTCAATTTCGTCGGCTTTTACGAGAAAATTCATCTTAATTCGCATGTTGGTCAAAACGCTTTCAAATTTTATGATCTGGTATCTAATACAACGATGAACAACTTTTATGTTTGGACATAAATGTGAGTTCAACATTGTTTGGTTCTTGTTAAATGAATGAAAGAGCCCCCAAAAATGTGAGTCAAGCTGTGAAATTTTGTAAACTGCTAGTTCAAGACCATTCTACAATTTTCATTTCACGTGATTTACAAGAGGAGCCCATTTACTAGTGGTAATCAGTAAAATGAGATTGATGTCAGAAAACTGCCAGAGTTCCAGCCCGTATAGTTCTCAATGGAAATTCGTCAGTAAATGGAAAACCCCCTAGATCAATGTCTGAATTTTGCGCATGATAGCTTAACATGCACTGAGCATTTTTCATTCCAAGATTAAAATTCAAAAATGACTGGAAAAAGCTCGAAAAAAATCAGACTATGCAAAAAGTTCACTTCAAACAATAATATCTAGAATACAATTCCAACGAAAATAACGACTAAAACAAAACAAGACAATGACTCTAATTGGCTCGAGACACCGACTCACCTAAGTTGTCATAGATCCACTCAAAAATAAGTAAACAAAAGAGAGAAAGGGCTTAGAAATTACCGCCTTTTAGAAGAACCGAATATGACAACCACATAGACGTGCACATGAAATGCTTCGTTAGGTTCGATTTCTATCTAGCATGGCGTGACAAAGGTGGCGGCCCGGGGATATCCGATCTGAATCACCTTGGCTTGTGATAAAATCAAGATCCCCCTAGACATCCGGTTGAATCAAGTAACAATCCACATCACATGGCAAATGATGGAGTTGATAAATCTTGGCACCGATTTGAAAAAGTTCAAAACTTGAGAAGGACGACTCGGGCCGATGGCGATGGCCGAAGTGTTCCTAATCAAGTACCATTCTAAGCCTAACCATTCGAGTTCAATGGCAGGTTGTATGTGCTAAGTGTAAATGTGAAAACAGCAAAAGACATGCACAACAATTTAAGCATTCAACAATTCAATATAAACCATACATAATCTCCTTCAACCTTGTACAAAAAGGTCAGCAAACACCTTCTCCTTATTACTCCAAATTACAAGAACATTTAGCATCTTAAAATGTAAGTTTCAAACAAGATCACTAAAAGCAAGACATCCATGGAATTTTCAATAGGCCTAAATCCACTAAAGCTTTTAATTATTTCAAAAAATTCAAGCAATCCAATTAAGTCTTGATTTTTACGAAAAAATTAAAGTGTTGTCCCTAGCGAAGTCACCAAGTCATTGCGACCTAAAAATCAAGCTAAGACCGTAGGTTAATAGATTATCAAGTTAATTAAAGACTAACCTAATGCGGATTCTCCAAAGCCCTACCGAATCACAACTTTGGTTTGTTCCGATAAATTGGGGTTTGGCGTCGCCATTAATAATTTTTGATAGGTTGATTAGAAACATAAGTAAAATAGCGGGAGAACTATTTTAGTTCTACAAACCATAGATTAAAGATTCGGGGACTTGGTTACATTAAATAATTAAAGCTAATGCCTTTTCGGTACCTTAATTCCATGAGATATCCTAAGTCGCCAACTCGGATTGAAATCAACTCAAAGTTTAGAGAATTTACTAACTTTGGAATTTTCGCTTTTTAAATGGATGCATGCATAAATGGTATGAGTGCAATGACATGGAAAACTATCTAAATGACAAGATGATATGCAATGCAGAACATGCCAAATTAAGTCACATTATCCTATACGGAAAGTCTAATTAACTAATTAAAACATGTAAAATAACGCAGGACAATCTATTATAACTATGCATGACATGAATAACGTGGATGACATGCGAACAATTATGCAATAAACTTGCAAGAACCATATGAAGTGAAAAAATGATGCTTAATTTAAAATGTGTGTCGCGACCTAAAAAATAAACAAGTTAGATTCAAGCCTAATGGATTATCGGGTTAATTAATTAACTAACCTAACTCGGACTCTCCCAAGTCCATACCAAACCGCAACTTAAGGTTCGAAAAATTAACATATAATGTGATTTGAATTTGGAGTCGCCACTAATCATTTTCGGTAGGTTGACTAGAAACCCAAATAAAATAGCGGGAGAAAACTATCTTATTTCTACGAACCGTAGATTTTGAATTCGGAGACTTGATTACGCTAAATTACTCTAACGCCCTTTCGGTACCATTTTCGTAAAAAAAAATGATTTGATTTGGTAATTTACTTGAATTTCAAAGGTGCAGTTTTTTATTCTTTTTTTGTTTTTCTCCTATTTTTTTCTGAAAATGTAAAACATTGAGCTTTATGCGATATACACCATGGATGATTTAGAAAGAAAGAAAACGCGGTCAATCACGAGTATTTACAAAAATAAATTAACATGTAATAATACTAAACTTTGGAACACGTGGCATGTCTAAAATAAACAATCAAATATTCAAATCAAATGATTACATCTTTATAGATCAAGATGGAGACGATTACCTTCTATTACACAAAATCTTACTCACGTACACGTTATAGTTTCTTTCAAGATCTCGGAGCTTGAAGAACGCTGGCTGTCGTCGAAAATGGCAAGCGATAACGTTGTTGGGTGGCAAGAGGCGAAGTATGTATCGGGACTCGTCGAATATGATGCTCGACCAAAGCTCTTTTCTCTCACTCTCAAATTTTCTTTTCTGGTTTCTTCTCAAGGACTATCTCAATTCTTTTCTCCTCAAAAACTCTCTCAATTCCGTCATACTCCCAAAAAAAGACTCTTTTCTCTTCAAGAACTCTTCTTCTTTTATAGGCAAAGTTCTTCATCCTTCATTCTTCATCTTCATTTCCTCACCTTTCATTTTCATCTTCTCTTCTTCATCTTCATTTCCCCACCTTCCATCTTCATCTTCTCTTCTTCATATTCATCTTCCCTTCTTCATCTTCATCTTCTCTTCTTCACCTTCATTTCTCCATCTTCCATTTTCATCTTCTCTTCTTCATCTTCATCTTCTCTTCTTCACCTTCATTTCTCCATCTTCCATTTTCATCTTCTTTTCTTCACCTTCTCTTCATTATCTTCTCTTCATCATCTTCCTTTCTCCATCTTCTCTTCATCCTCTTCTCTTGGTATCTGCAATGCAGTCCCCGAGGTTCTAGTATTTACAATACAGAGTCCTTGAAGTTCTAGTATTTGCAATACGATCCCCCGAAAAAAAAAAATATTTCTTTCAAGCCCAAATATTCTTGGTACATTTTCACCCTATATCTAATCTAGATGCCTGTTAAATTAAGCTTAAATTATATGCCAATGCTATGTGAGATGATTTTTGTTTAGAACTAAAATTAGTTCTAATTTTTATGCAAGAAAAAGGTTAGTCAAAATTTAGGCGTCAACAAATCCTCTTTGAGTGGAGGCTCGTAGAGGTTCCGCTCAATGATAAAATTGAATCCCGAATTTTGACGGTGCAAATTATGGGTGAACTTTTTTTTTGCGGGAGTTTTAATCCCATCTTTTGTAATGAAGTGATGCATGATATGCAAGATCAGAATAACATGTGTCATAATTTCTCTTTCCCATGTTAGAGAAACTGCACATGGATCGCATACGAGAATACCTGTTTTACCAAATACCTCATAAGCTGGTGATTCCCTTAATTTCCAAGTTTCTTGCAAACACGAGGACCTTAAGGTATTCGGCCTATCTCGTTATCGAGACTTCTCCCTAATGCGAGACAACGCAAGATATGTGTATCCTTCTAGATCACAAGAGCTACGTCGTTGTGAGTCGAAAAAAGTAGAATCAAGTTCACAAGAGCTACGTCGTTGTGAGTTGATTAAATGTCGAAATCGCCGAGTGCATATATCTTCACGATTCGACAAAGGGGAACCAAAATCTTAAGAGCTACGTCTTTATGATTTGGTTTGGATCAAAATCACGGGTGCTTATGTCTTCGTGATTTGATAAAGGAGCTGAGAATCATAAGAGCTATGTCATTATGAGTTGATTAAATGTCAAAATCGCCGGTGCATATGTCTTCACAATTCGACAAAGGGGAACCAAAATCGTAAGAGCTACGTCGTTATGATTTGGTTTGAATCAAAATCACGGGTGCTTATGTCTTCGTGATTTGAAAAAGAAGCCGAGAATCATAAGAGCTATGTCATTATGAGCCGACTAAAGGTCAAGATCACCGGTGCATATGTTTTCGTGATTCGAGACCGAAATCATAAGAGCTACGTCGTCATGATTTGATAAGATGTCAAGATCGCCAATGCATATGTCTACACGACCGACAGGAGAGGCATATTGCACTGAATTGAATCGTAACAACTAGCATCGTAGGAGTTGTTAATTTGAAAATGGGTTCGAAAAACTTACCTAGGTTCTCCGAACGATTAATCAAAGAACGAAACAGATCGCTCGTATCGTACATGGTAGGCATTTGCCGGGAGAACTTGCTCATTCAATAATCCTTGGATGAATTTCGAGACCTTGGGAGGGACATAGAACATCGAGTGATGCTTAAAAAGGGGACTCGGAGGAGACCTTGGGAGGGACAGGAGAACTTGCTCTTGATCGGGACCGTAATGAGGGCTAGGTCGAAAGGTTTACAAAGGGGACTCTAGTTGAGTCAAGGCTACCGAAATGAATTCCTTCGTCATCTCTCCGGGTTTACAAGTCAAGAACCCCGCAAAAAATGAGAGAGAAGTAATCTTGCTCGAACTTCTTCGAGTGATGCTTAAAATCACCGAACTCCACATTAATTCAAGTGCCCTAGTCGAGAAAAGGCTTTTAAAGGGTTGTAATGGAGGTAATGATTTGGGAACCGAGAAACGAAAGGGTTCGTTTTGGCTCAGAAGATGTTTGAGAAGGGGCTTGATGTTAGTGATCATTACAATCTTATCACCGATCGTGGCCTTCTAGGATACCATCATTGCTCGAGGATGGTATGAACTAAAGATTGCATTTGCAATTTGACACTTCATGGAGATTTTTCTCTCAACCCTTTTAGGATATATAGGAAAATTGTGCATTCAAGTTCGAAATATTCTACAAATGAACAATGAATTGAAAGGGCATTGGCCTTGCTTTTGGTAGGCACTTTGCTTTTTAAATGCCCGGGAATTTTTGTGGAATCAGCCTTTCCTCTTTCTTCTCCCTTTTTTTTACTCCCAACTCTCTTTTACGATTGTATCTTGATGAGTTCATTGGGAGATTTTCTATGGATCCAACTTTTCGGTCCTTCTACTCAAAGATGGGCCATATTTATTTTGGGACAACAATGATCACCAATAAGGGCTTTTAGAAACGAATTTGCGTACTCAAATGGATTGTACAAATGGATATAGATGTGTGGGATAGAAAAAGAAATGCTCTTCGTCACCCTAAGGCACTTGAATTAAAGCGCAAGTACAATGCAAAGAACCACCCGAAGATTGATGTTAGTCCAAGCAAGAAGATTTCTAACCATTTGTCTCGTGATGCTTGATGGAATTACCTCGTTTTGCCCCTAATGCGGGGTGGTTCTTGATGAGGGTTGTGGAAGTGAAATCTCCGCTCAAATGGGTTGATCAACGGATAACTTGCAGTTGTTTAGGGTAGAGAAATGAATGACTCCATCACTTCGGTTATCGTACCTTTCGCGAGAAAACTTTTTACCTCGGGAATGCGGAATTTGCCACCGTTCATCTCGCCCTGAAAAAATTGGACGTGTTTGGGAAAGGATTGCCTTTCATCATCCTGTCATGCCCCCTTCGTACATTTGATGTATCTTATGTAGTTCATGTTCCTTATTCGTAGTTGGTAAATTAAGCATGAGGAACAATCATGTGCAAACTATGCAAACAGTGTATGAGTGTTTTCGAGCATATAAAATGTAGCAACTTTTTACCTTGGCGGACAAAGTTCGCGAGTACATAAAAAATTTCTTAGGGGCGTGGATCGTGAGTTGCCCCTACTCATGCAAATGCGTTGCAAAACTTCATTGTCTCGCTTCGAGACATGAGATTGTCAAAGGCTCCAAGAATTTCTCATTTCATTAATTTTTCATGGAGAAGGGATACTTCTCTGTTTGGACAGGTAGTGAACCCCGTAAAAATCAAAAGGGAAAGCATCAATGTATGTCCTCATGTTCCAAAAGAGTTGAAACGATACCACTTTACCCATGTACGTATTCCTCGCGAACTTTGAATTGAAAAGATCGATTCATCCGGATCGGATTGTATGTCCGGAATGTCATCTCTCTAGGTTCTATAACCGTCCTGGGCTGAGTTTCGATCTGCGAAGTAAAAAGTTTTTATTAATCTTTGTACATTGATGCCAAATCCCGGGATCAACCCCGGGACGCATAGGACCACTGTCATTCCCCAAACCACTATCTTTGCGGTGTTGTTGGCATCCACGGGTGGTTCGCTTTTTGTTATATTGTTCTCAAAGCAGTTAGCAATCTCCTGTGGAGAATAAAATAAGCTTAACTTAGAGTTTGAAACGACTGAGAGCCAATTGGGACGATACGGAGTTACCGATCTTTGAGCCCGCTTGGTGTTTTACTTGCATTCTCCCAAGTAAGGCTATTCGAATCTCTCTTTACGGGCGTTCAGGGACGTCGTCCACAAATTGATTTGCTACGTGCCTAGCTTAATAAGGAACTTACGCATTTGATAAGAGAGGAGAAAAATTCGCCCTTTAACTCTAGGCAAATTCTAGACAACTAGAAAGTAAAAGTATCCCACGCAGGGGAACTATACATAGAATTAAAGGAGTATTCATGCGAGATTGGTTCCACCTCTTTTGCTTGGCTATTCAAATGATTGGCTGATTTTGTCTTGGATCATACACCAACGATCGTTGTTTGAGGATCCATAATCACTTGCTTCGGATCACAACTCCGGAGGTCTTTCGGCTCCGAACCGGGCGACCAAGGCGGTGAGCTCATCATCAAAGTAACCTTTTGATTTTTCGGGCAATTGATACTCGAATTGGGCATTGTTACTTGCTAATACCGGCGACAGATTTTCCACTTTGTTTTTGCCGTGAGAGGTCCGACTCCTTGAGCTTGAGCCTCCGCCGTCGCTCGGGAACTCGTAGGGATGATCAACCGGTCCGCTGCTAGAACCACCGAGAAGGTCGGTATGGCCGGTATTCTTGATTGGGAAGTGGTCGGATACTTTTTGCTCCGTAGGTTTTCCCGGGATTGATCTTCCAATCCAACTTTGCTCCGGTCTCCTTGGTTCCAAGCTACATCGTGCTTCTTCAGCTTATCTCTAAATCTCGTGAAGGTGATTTGTGACACTTCGTAGGGTGAGTCCGTCTATATTCATTATTCCGAGTACAGCCATTGGTGGTGTGCCGAATTGATTCCTAGCCGTCGAACCGCCTCGATGAATATAGAATGAAGCTCGGCGGACCAAATGGGCCTTTTCTTTCCGACAAAATCGTCGTAGTAAGTTTGGCCATAGTTCTTTTGTTCGAGTAATTGCTTCCTTACAGCATGTTGCCAAATGTTTTGGAGCACTTGAACGCAGACCGGCTTCTTTAGGATGTCCCGAGCACCATGCACTATGGCCTTCGTTACGAACCGCCGATCATCACTTGCGATGTTATGATCACCGGTATATCCAACTCGAATCAATGATCTTTAAGAGACTAAGACCGTCCATGTCAATCCCTACCATGGCCGTGACGACGACGTCAAAATCATATTTGTACCGCCTCGCTCCTCTAAGGCTTCCGTTGCTTTCACATAAGCTGAAATCCTGTACATGCACTTTCTCGGCATGGCAACAAGGATCGAGAGGGAAACGGGGTTGCCATCAATGGCCATGACTCGCGGATCCTCGGGATATGAGGCTTCCCATACTTCCGCCTGGAATGTACGCATACTTATTTTCCTTTCAAAACCTTCCATATGTAGACCGAAAAATGGGTGTTTCGACTAGAGACCGGGCTTTAGATGTTCTTTGGACTTGCAAAGATAAATTGCGAGAAAATCACAAAAGCGATGATGGCCTTTCGTGACGAGTTCGGAGGTGCATGGAGACTTCAAGTTCTTTATAAAATTTTTCGGATCTGTTGGTCTCACGAGATGCCTTTTCTCTCCTTTTCGCCTTAGTGCCTTGGATCCATTTCGTAATAACTCTTACCTCTCGCTCAATCCGCCGTTCTTTTTTACTTTTCTCGACATGGAGGAGCCCTCAAATCTTTTCACTTTCTCTACGAACGAGACAGTTATTTCCCTCCTCAAATCTTTTCGGTTCCTCCTACGAACGAGGCGAGTTATTTCCTTCCTCAAATCTTTTTCGCATTTACTTACGTGAAGGCTTTCAATGCTTAGTCAAATCGGCGAGGAATTCACGCATTTAAGCATGATGATGTTCGTGGATAGTACTATTCTTTGCCCCTGGATTAACTCTAGGCATTAAAAGAAGAATGTCTCACATGGGGATTTCAAGTACATTCATTCATACATGTCACTACTTCTCTTGAGGATTCGTAAGAGTTGGCTAGTAATGCTCAAAAAAGAGATATTTTGAGAGCCCATAAAAAACTAAAGCTTCATGTAGGCTACACATTCGGAGTTCCATCAGCGTTGAATTGGTTGGCCGTGACATCAAGGAAACTCCAATTGTAGTGATGCATGTCTCTTCCCTCGAAGGGTATCGGTTACTCGCCTCTCGCAAGACCGACTTTTTCGGGATGTATCTCCAACGAGATCGGATTGTACGAGAACTTGCTCGGGGATGAATCGGTGAATAAGCATTTTCAATGCTCGGATGTGGCTCATCGAGGGACATGTCACCAAAGGAGATGGGGCCGCTACGGACATGGCAAACAAATGTGTTAATAGCATCCCTATACCTCTTGTTCTCTCGCTCGAAGCTTTTCGCTTTCTTCCCTCGAAACGTAAGTTCATGACTTTCATTTTTAACCTTCAATCGGGTCCGCTTGTTTTGAAACCAAAACTTGACCTTCAAGGGTTCCATTCCTATCATCCGGCTCAATTCATTTTTGCGTCTCTTATTCACGTAAGAGCACTCCTTGAAGGCGAGCTTCAAGCACTTTGATTTGATATTTTCTTTTAAAATTCATGGCGGTTGCCGTTGCCATTGTTGTTGCTTTGTCGAGATCTTGAATTTCACTGCCAAGAGAGTTGGGTTTTACGGCTCCAGCGTTGGATCCGGTCTCAAAATCCAGCAGTTCGCTTTCGGGGATGTCTAGGTTGGTTGCCTCCAAGTAAGTGCTGATGGCCTCTAAACATGTTGGATTGAAATACCTCTTACCGCCTTTTGCTCACTCTATTCTCCGATGTATGCTTACTCTCTCCAAATTCTTTCGAGTAATCGGGTATGTTCCAAAACCTCCCTTTAAACGCGGATGAAAATCACTAAGCCGACGTTTTTCCCAAGATTTCGTGTTTCCGCTTTGCCTTATTTTTTTCAACGTGATGGGACCCCGAATCCACTCGCACCGATTTTCTTTTCTTGATAACCATGCTTGTCTCCCACTCGCTTTCAATCATGGTGGGACTTCAACTCTTTTCGTAACTTTTCGGATTTGTGAGGCTCGAGATCACGGATTGACGATAGATCCAGGATCCAATGAATGAAACGCCCTGTAGTTTTACCCGAGTAACTAACGTGGCTCCGCAAGAATTGCTGTTTCTTCTCTCGGAAAGTATGCTTGTCTCCCACTCGCTTTTCAATCATGGTGGGACTTCAACTCTTTTTGTAACTTTTCGGATTTGTGAGGCTCGAGATCACGGATTGACGATAGATCCAGGATCCAATGAACGAAACGCCCGTAGTTTTACCCGAGTAACTAACGTGGCTCCGCAAGAATTGCTGTTTCTTTTCCCGAAAAGTATGCTTGTCTCCCACTCGCTTTTCAACATGGTGGGGTCCTCAAATCTTTTCGTAACTTTTTCGGATTTATGAGGCTCGAGATGGTAGATCCAGTGATTCACGGATGAAACGTCCCGTAGTTTTACCCGGATAATTGACTCGACATCCACAATAATTATTGCTATAGCTTTTCTTGCCCTTTAAATTAGGATTTAACGCCGAGACAATTATTGCTTTCATATCTTCATCTCCAACCTTCTCGGACTCTTTTGCATCCACTCTCTTTTTAGCCGCCAACAACAATGGCTTCCCCTCCTGCGCACGCCTTCTCGGTGAAGTTTTGGCCAAATGGGAGAAACTTTATAATCTCCTAGGCCAGGGCTACTCTTATATAGCCAACCATCCGGAGGCCGAAACCGAGATTCGTCTTATGTTTAGGGATATGGGCACCGCTTCCATTGAAGGTACCAAGTTAGAGGAGGAATACAGGATCTTCCCCACCCTCTTTACTAACTTCCCGGAGGCTTACCATGTTGCTTATCAAGATGTTACTTTGGCCCACCTTGTGAAGGCACGCTATCGGGATCGGTCGGACAACTTGGTGTTGGCGTCTTATAGGCCGACAATTATAAGAAGGCCCTCGACTACGGTAATGAACAAGTCTCCTGGCGATTCGTGAGAGGGAAACTTGGTGGGGTGTTTGGCCATGTCCCGGACCATCTTCGAGCGCGATCCGCTCAATATTGTTTTAAAATTTCAATGCACATGGCCGGAAGAAAGGTTGGACGATCTCGACCCCGGATATAGCCGCGGGAGAATGCCGATCCATGACACGAAATTTCTTGCCGAGCATCACGAGGACAAGGTAGCCAAGCTCAAAGAGAAATGTGAGCTCCTCCTCTTTAAGCCGGGCGGATCTCGATTCTCAAAGCGATCGGTGTAGGCGGAGCATCAACTGTATGGAGAGTCGGTTAAACTCCTTTGTGATGCTCATTAGGGCTCGGTTTGGCTTTACATTCCCACCCCGTTGATCTATTTGTAAAGGAGCTTTCCGATGAATGAAATGAATGCAATTTTTTACTCATTTCATCTTTGTCGTCATATCTTTTCTCAAGATAACCCCTTTTACTCTGCGAATATGTAAATCTCACGCTCCGATGGTCAATTCAATTGGGCCGGAAGAGGCTCTCCCATTCGAAACAATCTCTCAAAAAAGATTAGTAGCGAGGAAACAAACGAATGCTCAAATGTGAACAACTCGTGAATCGTATTAATATTATAACTCGATTATTAAAACATCGAGTGAATCAAGCATAATATTTCTTTACGAATCGAATTGACTGGATTGGTAAAGACACGACCATCCATCTCGGCCGTAATCAAAGCACCACTAGGGAGCACCTTCTTTACTATATATGGACCACCATAGTTTGGAGCGAATTTCCCTTCGGGAGTGGGACTATTGGCAATAATTTTCTCAAGACCAGGTCATTGATCCGAAAATATCGAGACCAAACTTTTTTGTTGAATGATTTAGCAACTCTCTGCTGATAACACCGGCCATGACATACGATCTTAAGTCTTTTTTCGTCGATCGATTCAATTGGGTGGCTCTCTCTGGATCCATTCAGGCCACGTCGCCTTAGCTTGAGACAAAGATACGTAATGAAGGAATTTCCACTTCAACTTGTAGAACAGCCTCCATTCCATATACAAGAGAATACGGGGTTGCCCCAGTAGATGTCCGGATCGAGGTCCGATACGCCATATAAGTGCAAATGGCAACCTCTCATGCCAATCGCGATAATTTTCAGCCGTCTTCGCTAAAATTTTCTTAATATTCTTATTGGCGGCTTCTACTTGCTCCATTCATCCGAGGACGATATGGGGAAGAGTTCGGATGCTTGATCTTGAATTCCTTAAACAATTCGTCCATTAGTTTGTTGTTTAAGTTCGAGCCATTGTCGGTGATTATGGCTTCGGGTGAATCAGATCGAGCAATGATATCCCGGCGGATAAATTTCGCGATATTTCGTGCCGTGACCGCTAAATAGGATGCGACTTCAATCCATTTAGGAAATAGTCAATCGCCACCAGGATGAATCGATGCCCATTTGATGCTTTAGGGTTGATAGGACCGATAACATCAATGCCCCACATAGAAAACGGCCATGGTTCGGATAATCGATGCAACTCATTTAGAGGGACATTAATCTTGTCACCATGAATTTGACATTTGTGACAACTTGGACATGTTGAATACAATCTCTTTCGAGTGTGAGCCAATAATAACCCAACCTCATAATCTTCTTCGCTAACAAGTGGCCGTTCATGTGTGGACAATAGATCCCTTCATGTACTTCCATCATCGACGAACGCCCGGTTGAGTCAATGCATCTTAGTAGGACAGAATCGAATAACCGCTTGTACAAATTCTCTTCATTCAAGAAGAACTTCGAGGCCATCTTCCTTATGTACTTTTGGTCGATACGGTACTTTTTCGGGGAACTCCCCGCTTCGAATATAAGTCTTGATGTCATGGTACCATGGCTTACCATCGGGTTCATCGATCACGGTCATACAATATGCCGGTTTTTTTTAGTACCTCGATCTTCATGGGTCAACCTCAAGTCCATTGGCGACTTGTAACATTGAAGACAAGGTAGCCAATGCATCGCCGAATCGATTATGAGTCCCGGAGAGATACTCAAATGAGATATCCTCAAATTCCTCTACCAATTCATCCAGATACTCATGGTAGGGTAGCAATTTAGCATCTCTCGTCTTCCACTTTCCAACAATCGAAGGATAATCAAAGCGGAATCTCCGAACACCTTAAGTCGGGCTATCCCCATTTCAATCGCAGCCTGCGACCGAGGATGCATGCCTCATATTCTCGCTATGTTATTTGTGCAAGGGAATACCAATTTTGCTGCCACAAGATAATGCCGACCACCTGGAGATATCGTAACCGCGCCCGTGCACGACCCCGATAAATTGACAGCTCCATCAAAATACATAATCCGGATGTAATCCTCCACCGACATGATTCGATCCTCGAACGATAGGCATCATCATCTTGCCCCGAATTTTCAGCTAGGACATCTGCTATAACTCGTCCCTTGATTGACTTTTGGGACAAATATTGAACGTCAAACTCGGAGATGAAGATTTGCCATTTGGCAAGTCTACCAATCAAGGCGGGTTGATTAAGCAAGTATTTGATGGGATTGCATTCCGTCACCGAAGCACTTGGTGATGCAAGGTATATTGCCGAAGCCATGCGGTACCCAGATTAACGCCGCACATGTTTTCTCTACTTCGGAGTACTTCATTTTCGAAGTTGTGAATTTCTTGCTCGAGATAATAAATGGCTCGTTCTTTTCCATCGTCCCGCTTCTCTTGGGCTAGCATAAGCACCTAATGATTCACTAAGGATTGTGAGGTAGAGGATTAAAGGTTGCTCCGGCGTTGGAGGAACAAGCACGGGTGGATTCATGAGATCTTGCTTTAGTTTTCCAAAAGCTTCTTTGCATTCGCTATCCCATTGGACTAGCGCATTCTTCTTTAATAGCTTGAGGAATGGCTTAGCGGTTTCGATAACCGAGAGATGAATCGAGCAATATAGTTTAGCATACCCATCAAACTTCGAACTTCTTTAACCGTCGTCGGCGGCTTAAGCTCACGAATAGCCTTAACTTTCGAAGGGTCGACTTCAATGCCCTTACCGCTACCACGAATCCGAGTAGCTTGCCCGAGCTGGTCCCAAAGACACACTTGGCGGGTTTGAGGCGTAACTTGTACTTTCGGAGTCCGTCGAACAATTTCTTCAGCGTTTTGACGTGATCTTCTCCATGCCTTGTTTTTGCTATCATGTCATCGACGTAAACCTCAATCTCATTATGCATCATGTCGTGGGAAAGGGCAACCATGGCTCGTTGGTAAGTAGCTCCAGCGTTTCCGAGACCGAACGGCATTACCCGGTAATGGAACATTCCCCATGGTGTGGTGAAAGTGGTTTTCAACTTGTCATTGACATTCATCATGATCCGATTGTACCCGGAGAAACCATCCATGAATGAAAACAATTCAAACCCCGCAGATCAGAATGCGGCCATCTTTCTTCATGACAGGGACTATGTTAGCGACTCAATCGGAATATTCGTAGTCTCAATGAATCCTACATCGAGAAGCTTCATGATTTCCTCTTTGATCTTCATCGTACTAATTCGGTCTGGCCCTCCTTGACTTTTGCACCATTGGCTTAGCCGAAGGATCGATCGGCAAACAATGCTCGACAATGGAACGGTCAAGACCGGGCATATTTGCATAGGACCAGGCGAAAATGTCCCGGTAATCCTTCAAGAACTTGATCGGGCGCTCGGACATTTCCGAGGAAAGGCTTGCCCCGATCTTAACTTCTTTAGGGTTTTCCGCATCGCCTAGGTTGACCGAGATAGTTTGTTCACCGGTCAAGGGCTTGATCTCCTCATGTCGTTCGAAATCCCGACAAATTTCCTCATAATCTAGACTGGACTCATTTAGGTCGTATACTTCGAATCCACTAGGTTTCCCTCCTCATGTATCCCCTTGTTATAATAATATCTTCCAATGTGTAGTCCGATAGGGAACACTTTCCGGCGGTCTTTGGAATTGCTCGAGGAATTAGAGCTGGCAATAACCGGCGGAGGGCTTAAGCTGGACGCCCGAAGCTTGGCTATGAAGTTATCCATCATCCCGTGAGACATCACCTCTTCAAATCGCTCGGTTAGAGCACCGAGCTGTTCATTCAAAGTCTCATGGACAGCGGCGTTAATGTCCGCCATTCTCTCCGCCACCAATCGAGTAATATGCGGAGGATCCGTGATAAATTTCCTGAAAAGCGACAAGCCAAGAGTAAGTACAATGAGCGAGGATAGAGGACCGGTCCATGACTTCCTTCTAAACTCAATGAACGAACTAGACATGACGAAAAAGACCACATCGGGCAATTTTCAGTTTCGTCGATTTTTACGAGAAAATTCATCTTAATTCGTACATTGATCAACACAATGCCAAAATTTAGGAGCCGACAGATGACGTACCGACGAACAACTTTTGTGTTTTTACTCTACGGCGGGTTCCACACGGATCAATGCAGTTTAATACTTCTTTAAACAAATTCAACCAGAAAATTGCTTTATCCGGTTTCCAACAAAAGAACGGAAGATCTCTTAAAAAAATGAATTAGAGATTGAAATTTTGCAGGCTATTAGTTGAAACAACGATCTAGAACTTTCATGTTTGGTAATTCCACAAAAAGAGCACGTTTTCTAGTTCTAAATTGCAAAATGAATATGGAGTCTAAAACATGTGAAATTCCAGCCTGCTCCATCTCAGCTATTATATCCTTATTAAAAAGGAAAATGCATCGAATTGCTGCAAAAGTTTTTGCCATGAGAGATTATGATCTTCGAACATTTTTTATGAAAACAAGTTCTTTCAATTGTGAAGGGATATCAATGCGACCCATTCGTGTGCCAAATGACTCAACCTAGATCATGGACCGACCCAAAACAAGATAAGAAAAATCAGTGATAAAGCTCAAAAATTACCTCCCTTGGAGAGAAAGTGTTAACCACAAAGACATGCGCATGAAAATGCTTCGTGAGGTTCGATTTCTATCTAGCATGGCTTGACAAAAGTGGAGCCCCAGGGGATATCCGGACTAAACCACATCGGACTGCGGTTGAACCAAGATCCCCGTAGACATCCATCCGGCCAATAACGACCACATCACACGGCGAATGATGGAGGTGTTAACTCTTGGCACCAATTTGAAATAGTTCGGGACTCGAGAAGAGCGACTAGGGCCAGGCGGCGATGGCGAAGTATCCCTAATCAAGTACCATCCTAAGCCTAGCCATTCGGGTTCAATGGCGGGTTGTGTGTGTTAAGTGTAAATGTAAAAACGGTAAAAACATGCGCGGCGATTCATAGCATCCAACACTTCAATATAAACCATACACAATCTCCTTCAATCTACACAAAAAGGTTAGCAAACACTCGTCCCCTTATAACTCCCATTCCGCAAAACCATTTAACACCTAGGGATTAAAAATTCAACCAAGATTGCCAAATCAAGTAATTTTCCCTTTTCATGAACTTATCGGCTTAAGTCCTCTTTGGTTCCCAGTGAGTCGCCATCGTCATGCGACCTAAAAAATAAACAAGTTAGATTAAGCTAATGGATTATCGAGGTTAATTAATTAACTAACCTAACTCGGACTCTCCCAAGTCCATACCAAACCGCAACTTAAGGTTCGAAAAATTAACATATAATGTGATTTGAATTTGGAGTCGCCACTAATCATTTTCGGTAGGTTGACTAGAAACCCAAATAAAATAACGGGAGAAAACTATCTTATTTCTACGAACCGGAGATTTTGAATTCGGAGACTTGATTACACTAAATTACTCTAACGCCTTTCGGTACCATTTTCGTAAAAAAAATGATTTGATTTGGTAATTTACTTGAATTTCAAAGGTGCAGTTTTTTATTCTTTTTTTGTTTTTCTCCTTTTTTTTCGAAAATGTAAAACATTGAGCTTTATGCGATATACACCATGGATGATTTAGAAAAGAAAGAAAACGCGGCCAATCACGAGTATTTACAAAAATAAATTAACATGTAATAATACTAAACTTTGGAACACGTGGCATGTCTAAAATAAACAATCAAATATTCAAATCAAATGATTACATCTTTGTAGATCAAGATGGAGACGATTACCTTCTATTACACAAAATCTTACTCACGTACACGTTATAGTTTCTTTCAAGATCTCGGAGCTTGAAGAACGTGGGCTTCGTCGAAAATGGCAAGCGATAACGTTGTTGGGTGGCGAGAGCGAAGTATGTATCGGGACTCGTCGAATATGATGCTCGACCAAAGCTCTTTTCTCTCACTCTCAAATTTTCTTTTCGGGTTTCTTCTCAAGGACTATCTCAATTCTTTTCTTCTCAAAAACTCTCTCAATTCTCTCCTACTCCCAAAAAAAGACTCTTTTCTCTTCAAGAACTCTTCTTCTTTTATAGGCAAAGTTCTTCATCCTTCATTCTTCATCTTCATTTCCTCACCTTTCATTTTCATCTTCTCTTCATCTTCATTTCCCCACCTTCCATCTTCATCTTCTCTTCTTCATATTCATCTTCCCTTCTTCATCTTCATCTTCTCTTCTTCACCTTCATTTCTCCATCTTCCATTTTCATCTTCTCTTCTTCACCTTCATTTCTCCATCTTCCATTTTCATCTTCTTTTCTTCACCTTCTCTTCATTATCTTCTCTTCATCATCTTCCTTTCTCCATCTTCTCTTCATCCTCTTCTCTTGGTATCTCGCAATGCAGTCCCCGAGGTTCTAGTATTTGCAATACGATCCTTGAAGTTCTAGTATTTGCAAAAAAAAAAACCTCCCAAAAAAAAAAATATTTCTTTCAAGCCCAAATATTCTTGGTACATTTTCACCCTATATCTAATCTAGATGCCTGTTAAATTAAGCTTAAATTATATGCCAATGCTATGTGAGATGATTTTTGTTTAGAACTAAAATTAGTTCTAATTTTTATGCAAGAAAAAGGTTAGTCAAAATTTAGGCGTCAACAATGTGCAATTTTAATTTAACGACTCAAATATTAAATTAAATAGCCTAAGATGAATGAACCTAAATATGTTTTCTGTATGACATACGAATGACATGGCATGATGACAAAGTGAATATGACATGGCGAAACATGACATATGGGATGCTAGCATGCGACATTACACAATATAGTACGTAAATGCATAACATACGGATGATATGACGTGATATGGTACATAAACGTATAATATACAAATGACATGACATGCAAAAATGAGATGCAAGCATGGGATATGCAGACATTAGATATGCAAGTGTGAGATGCGAACATAAGATATGCAAATATGCAGACACAAAAAAATATGACACGTGAAAATATAATGACATGCAAACATGGGACTTCCAAAAAATATGGTGAAAATAACATGATGATACTAAAAAATATGATATGCAAAATATGACATGCAAGATAACATGATATGGATATATGAGATATGCAAAATATTGGACATACCTAAATATGTGCGAGCAGACGTTGATGATCAACGGTGAGAAGAACCCACAGTGAAGTTGCTTGATGATGCATGGTTTATTCCACGTTACAGAACCTACGGTTATCACCTGTTCAAGCTTTCTCTGTCAAAGTATTCTTTGATTTGCGTAAAAAAACAAAATCAAAGCCCACAACGTTAGTGTCATATATGGACAATAGCTAAAAGAAGACGAATTCATGATTTAGGCTCAATTAGTCAAAAGACTCTAATAGCTCTTCCTTGATCGTGGACTTTGGGGACTGCACAAGACAATGATTGGATCCGATCAAAGAACGCTCTACATTGCTTTCTCTAAGGATCGGCAAGTGGATGGTCTTGAGAGCCGCCGAAAAATAATCGTCCTGCAAAAGCAGAAACAAACGAGCTAGAGTGCCGCGATACCCTCTCAGCTGGCCGCATCATCTGATCGTCATCGCTGGTGTTTGGCGTCGGCTCTACTCCGACAGGCTCGGCGGGACTTGGCGCTCAACCTGATTTGGTCTGTTGGTGACCTTGCGAAGAGGACAAGGGCGAGATCAGCGGCTGCTTGTCGTTATCGATGACTTGTCATCGCGGGCAGCAGCAGTTATAGTTTTGAGAGGCGGCTAGTGGATGCGATGGTTGATAAAAGGAACTCCGTAGCGGCCCTACGTTGGAGCCCTCAGTCATCTCGTATGCTTACAATTCTGGGAAAGAGGACGGTTGTAGCTTCAAGGACAGGAGTCACGCCCAAGGTTGAAGTCCTTCTTTTGGCATCATGAGTAGATGGACATTGCAGCAGTGGGAGTGCCCCTGGAGATACTCTTCGGTTGGCCCTTCTTGTTGTTGCCGACTCCCTCTCCTTAGCTCTCTAGCTTTTGCTCCGAACTTTGCCGTGTGTTTCTATTATGTGGTCCCCATTGAACGTAAATTTTTATTCATGTATTTATAATGATGAGTTAGAGTTTACGCTTTTCATTTAATTACGAAATAATCCTAATTTTAAAATCTTTTTCATTTGAGTCCTTAAATGGCTGGATTGTGTTTAATTAAATCCATTTTCGGCCAACATGCTCCCCAATGGCTTAGCACAATTTTTGTTATTTTTTGTCGTTGAATTCACATGATTAATTCCGTTCCGCTTCACCGCTTGTCCTCATTCCTCAGCCGAATTTTGTAATACAATCCGATCCAATCGCTCGTCGAATTTGCAGATGAATGCTAATGCAATATATGAACGCCGAAATAAATATGAAAAATGATTTAATTATTTCTGTTTAGAACTAAAATAGTTCTAAAAAAATTTTACACAAAAATTGACTAAAACAATTAGTCAAAATTTAGGTGTCAACACTATTCCAGGTTCACTACTCTTTGCAAGAGACTAGACACTTATTTACTTGCCATTGATGACATTAAAGAGATGGCCAAGCGTCGAAGGATATGAGAGTTGTTATTTCTCCGGGGACTTGGTCCTACACATTCTTCACTTCGACCGCAGATTACTTCTCGGGTACTCTTCCATTAGTTGATGAGGTTTTTTCTCAAGTCCTTCAGTGCTTGCTTGACTCATCATTTGCACTCTCTAGCGTACCTATAGCAAGTGCTATGGTTTCTCGGTCATCGGGTGGCTGTGGAGGCCGGGGACACGATCATCGTGGTCGTCGCAGACCGGGTTCTTTCCTAGTCTTGGTTGTGATGGAGCTAGAGTGCTAGAAGTTCTCATTATTGCCACCACTATTAGCGAGCTAGCCATACCGAGGCTTATTGCTATGGCCTACATCCCGAGCTTCGTCCATTGGCTGCCTATGACGATGCTATTGAGTTGCCAAAGTGCAAAAGGTTACTCATCGATCCACAGGAGCTGCCTAGCACTAATATCTTGTCTCGCACTGTTGACACTAAATTTTAACTAAACTTTTTCAATTGTTTATTCAAAAAAATGAGAATTAAGTTTAGTTCCCACAAAAAATAATTTAACCATGCGTTGCATTTTGATATTCATTTGAATCAACGGCTAGTGACTTGAGCTTAATTTGACAGGCAAGTTGAACCTAAATTTCATAGGTAAATTTTTCCGGCAATTAGAAGCTTTTTGTGCCGATTTTTTAATGAGATTTGGGACTTGTTTCTAATTTTAATTCAGTCCGTATAGCTCATTTAAATGAATAAGGCTTTTAATTAATTACCCAGTTAATTAGAGTTCGATTTGAGCCCGAACTTGCGCTAATTGAGCCCATGAAAGAGCAATTTTCGATTGGTCCATATCTTTTGCCCCATGGGCGAATTTTTGAAGTGTTTTGACCTGTTGGGACCTTCAAAGTTCAGAATTTTTTATCTAATGGCTAACGTCTAATCTTATCTCAACTGGGTCTCCTAATCTAACGGTTAGAATTAATTCCTACATTGACTAGGATTAGGAAACGCTCTTTGCCCACAAATATTAAACTTAACTATAGGGTTCGGGTTTCGGTGATCTTATTCAGAAAATTTGAAAGATACACGTGAGAGCAAGGCAAGAGAGAGGCGAGTTTTGGGTAATAAGAAAGAATAAATCTTAGGTTGCCTCTTTCCCGGCGGTTTCCCTTCTTTTCCTTGCGGTTTTCTGGAGCTGTGGCTACAGTTTTCAGCCTGTTGCTGCAGTTTTTAGACTTTTACTACAGTTTTCTGGAGCTTTCCCTGCAGTTTTCAGGCTGTCGCTATGGTTTTCTGACTTGTCCCTGCAGTATTCATTCTGTCCCTGCGGTTTTTGTGCATTTTCTTGTTGCTGCTCATTGTTAATTTTCCCTGCTGGTCAGTGCTCAAATTTGCTACTACTCAAGGTCGAACAACCTACTGTCCAGCCATAATTTCCAGCACTGTTCGTAGCTCGTTTTCCTTGCTGTTTTGCATAATTTTCGCTGCTGTTTGGGGGCTGTTCCGGGATCGTTTTACCACTAATTTGGCATCGGAGTTTGCTACTATTTCAGGGTTATTTCGCTGCTGTCAGGCTAAAAAGCAGCACTGTTTCAGTGGTTTTACTCGTTGATTTGGTGTAGATTTTTGCTCATTGTTTGAGCTAATTACTCCCCTATATTTTACGCAATATCCTCATTTTTTGAGCTAGTTTCCTAAGTGAATTGGTGCTCAAGTGGTTGCTGTGAATTGAGTCCTATCGAAGACACAAAATCGCTTCTGTCGAGCCTTCTATTTTATGCACAAGCTTTGTCGTCCGACTCTTGGAGCTCAATCTTGGTGCTCAAGTGTCACGCCCGATCCTCAGGTATGCAATATCCCTACCTAAATGTCCCAGGTCGTAAAGGATAATGTCTTAGGCACGATATTGACCCATACCGTTTTTACTCTTTATTAAGCACATGCGAAAACGTACAACTCCCAAACAACAGTTTAACACAACAAGGATAGGAAAGTGGGACATCACAACAATCACATTAGCCAACTCAGCAAAAGACGATCATTTTCATAAGCAGAAAATCTTTAACCCTACAGAGCTAAACATATACAACCCATACTTCGGGCCAACTCTCTAAGACCAACAAAAATTTGGTGGGTAGGGTAAGATTAATGTCCTATCTACTTCAAAAGAGGGGTTACGCCACCCTCGTCCACACGTCTCCTTGAACCTCCATTACTTTGGTCCCGAAAAAGGTTAACAACAACGGAGGAAGAAATAAATCTCAGCCGAGTCAACTCCTAAGTCAGGCTAGGGCATTGATTCGTTTAGGGCAACCTAAACATGCAACACAAGTTGATAACGTATCAATAGCGTGCAATCTATACCATGCTCTACTATCGTAGGAATAGGCACAACCCAACAATATATCGCAACCACATGCAAACTTACCCCTCCTTGGGTCACACGTAATGCAACACTCGAGACAACTCAACAGTCACATCAACCAAGGCAAACAAATGGAATATCATCACAGCTTGCATACATAGTACACCACACGTATTTCGGTTATTAAGGGCCATTAGGCCTGGCACACTAGGTAGTTGGTGCCTGCATACTAGAGCAGTTGATGCATAGCACACTAGTTAATTGGTTCTCTACCGGCATGACAAGTATCATCCCTTACTTCCAGCGACGGCGCTCGATAGTCTGTGTGACTCGATTGGCCCGGCACGAAAGTACCAGAAATCCTTGGAGGGGTTTCGGTCCATCACAAGCTACGACCGACAACCGTTCAACCCGGCATCATGGATTGACGTGCGTCCGACAAGTCGTGTGATTTCAATCGGCATGGCACGAGCTTGTCAGAAAACCCATTATATGACCACACAAGCATACCATACAACCAATCAATTCTTATCTTTGGCATTTAGTCAAATGTTCACACGATCATGCTTAAAAACCCGGCCCAAGACCATTTTTATGCTAAAAAATACAATTTGGTTCCACATGTAGTCATATGAAAGCACATGTTATCCATCGGATTTTCCATCTTATACGGGATAATTAATTCTCATATATATATAAATATAATATATATACGCCCAAAACACTCGGCAAATCAATCAAGACACCCGATCAAGCAATCAATAACGATAATAACTAATTATTATTGATTATCTCGATTGCAATCATTTAGTGCGACTATAATTATTTAATCCGATTACATATAGTCAAGCCTATATTATCCAATCAATCGACAATCTATCGTCCACTGCTCTAACCAATCACTCGCTCGTGATTGAACAATCATAGTCCATCGGTGAATCCAGCCTAATCACCAATTAGCCACAATCCACCTAGCTATCCGGGCCTAACTTATTTAATTGCGGTCATTTAACCTAAACCGAGTTTCTAACTAAAATCGATCGCAATTATCCACCTAAACACCTTTTTACACTAACTAAACTAACTCTAAACGTAATTAACGACCTAAGCATGAGTTAAGTGTTAACCGATAATGACAGGTCCAACGACGACTACGACAAAGAATACAAAGCGTAACGGTGTGGTGGCGACGGAGGCTCCCGGCCTCACGATTTTTCCCAGTGCGGCATGGCTCGACTTGGTCACGTGGCACACCAGCAGGTCCACAAGGCTCTCGGCTGCAAGGGTGGCGAGGCTGGCTCCGGGGCTCGAGAGGTGGCGGAACATGGCTGAATAATAGCAAGGGCCCGCAGCCTCGATGGTTCTCCCGGTTTGAGGTGGTGGAGACAATGGGTGAGAGCTTTCGGGGTAGCAGTGGGGTTTTCGACGGTACAATGGTCCGGGATAGCAGTGGCACGGTGGAGCACGGATGGCATGAGTTCTACGGTCGATGGCATGAGGCGGCTGAAGCAAAGGTGATGGTGGTAGGCGGAGCAAGCCGGAACCTAGAGGGGGTAGCGATCGACCGAGGTGGTCTTGGACGGAAGAGGGGTTGCGAGGGCTGCTAACTCGCGTAGAGGTAGGGACGACGGGCTAACAATGGGTCGGCGATGGCGTGGCGGTGGTCGGGAGGCTAAGTAGAAGGGAACCTAGAGGGAGTGAGAGGGATAGAGGCTATGGATCGAGCTCCATGGGATGATGACGACATGGTGAGGACTCGGGTTGCTGCAGGACGGCCGATCGGCAATGGGCCGACGGAGCAATGGTGGTAGCCAAAGCTGCGGCTGCAACAAAACGGAGAGGGGAGTCGGGGTGTGGTGTGTCCGTCTGGGAGGGGTAATGCAAGAGTGAGGGAGAAGGAGAAGAGAGAGAGAGAGAAGACTTGAGGTGACTAGAGTTGATGGGGTTGGTGGGATATGATTGCTTGGGTGGATGACTTGTGGGGCCTACCAAGATCTCATCACATTTGAAAATCTCATCCTTTAGTACATAATATCCGAGGGTAAAAAGGTCATTTGGTGTTTCGGGACCGGTTGGTCATTTGGGTACAGGATGACCGAGGGTGTTTTGGTACTTTCGTAACTCGAGCTCTGTTAGAGTTAGGCTCAAGCGCAAGGGTCCTGGATTCTACTACGCGGCGACAAAACTACCAAAGCTTAATCTAATCCGACCGACATATCGGGAATATCCAAATATCGTCTCTAAAATCCTCAAAATTCAATATCATACTAATGGTCTAGAATTCAAGGTTAAATCTTTCATTGATTTCAGTTATCTTACATACGTCAAAATTTGAGGACGTTACATCATGTTTTTGGTTCAAATTCCCATTAGGTAATATCCTTAATCCAACATATTCTGAAGTTACTTTGTGTAATTTGAATGCTTGATTGAATATGGTTAATTTTTGGACAAATCATAGCTGCCAAACTTGAAATTTCAAATCTAAAGCCAACCGTGAGGATATTTTGATTATATCTCAAATATTTTGCATCAATTGTTACTAAGTTTGAACTTGGGCCAAATCGTAGAGATATTATGCCGAATTTAAGCCAGGTGGTTTGATTTCGAATCTTGATTATATAAGACATTGACATATCTTATGATTCTATTTTCAAATAAATCTAAATTCTAATCTTATCTCGAAGATATTATGCATGCCATCCAAAATATTCTGATTTGGATTTGAATTTTTTGAGAATCTGTGCACATTGGATAAAGCCTTATCTTAGTTGGAAATATTAATCATTTCTTTAGAATTTAGGGAATTATTTGAACATACATTGAATATCTCAAGAAGATAATTTTCCTAAATTAAAAAGATGTGATCCTTTGTCGATAGAGCCTTATGCCTTTAAAATTCGAAAAATCCCCTAGCTTGGCTGAAAATTGCATTGCATGTTTTATACTATAGTTTAAATGAAATAATTTTTTTATAACATTCCTTTAGTATAACAAATGCTCCCTTGTTCCTTTCCCTTGGAATATGTGTATTATGGATGAATTTCTGACTTCACTCTCAAAGTACGATGTCATCCGCACAACGAAATTATTCTTATCCCATAACTTTGGGACCAAACTTACTAATTTTAGAATATATAAATTCACTACCGACCCCACTCCCCGGGGCACGACATGAATAAATTACCATCCGACTCACCTCTATGGTATGAAGAGCATTCATCGAAAATTTCGGATATGAAGGTATATTGTGCTCAAGGTTTATTATATTTTCATTTGATTCATTTTTCATAAAAATCATTAAAAAATCATGTTTTGGCTTTAAATGAATTTTTTCGAAAATTACATCTTCAAGGACTCTTAATATAAATTGGATTTTAATTAATCAATTTGTGTTAATTGTCAAACCAATTCATCATCAAAACCGAAAATTCATTAAAAGCTATGACATCTCATTTGCATTCTTATATGTCATTCATGCATTTTTATGTCATTAGTATAGTTAATGTATTTTTGAATGACATGTGATTTTAGATTCATATTTGCCATGCATCAAAATTCAATTTTCGAAAGTCATCATGCATTGTTTTACCTTGCCATAAATTCCTTTTTATGTCATCTAAGATAGGAATCATGTTTTAGCATTAAAATATGATTTTTTTCAAAGTCATTATGCATGGTCATTTATTCATGTTATATAATGTATTGTCATACCATCATATGGTTGGCCTTTGCATTTCTCATGTCATATAGTTGCATTTGCATGACATTCATTTAATCAAGAAAACCCCAAAAAAAAAAAATTGCACCTTGATTCTCAAAGAAATCAATTGGATTGGCCAATCAAGAAACATTTTCACAATAATGGTATCGAAAGAGTGTTAATTGAAAAATTAACATAATCAAGTCCCCGAACCTAAATCTTTGGTTAGCGAGAAAATAAAGCATTCATCCGTTGTCATGCCCCGAACCCGTCGAGTTCGTGAACATCCCATCTAGCCGTTTCGTTTTAGATTGGCTTCCGGATCCTTTGGCCCACAATTTCAAAAAAATCCATAAAACAAGCGAAGCGGGTAAACATCTCCATACATCAATTCAAATGAATGACTTAGGACAAAAGTGGTACACATCATACATCCGTATATTACACTTCAATTGATATAGCGGTCAAATACCCAATGGTTCAATCTTAATCCATAAAATCCGATATAATCCGTAAGGTCACAAAATATCTTATATTCATTCGACCACATATTTCTCGAATGCTAATCCTTAGCAAACTTGATGTTCCTTCGCCCGATACCCGAAAAATAGGTCCCACGACGGTGAGATTTACATCTCAAAGCCTCACCCTAAACCTAGACTAAGGCCGTTAGTACCTCCAAACAACTTCTCAAATCAAAGACGCTCAAGACGTCCATAAAACCAATGTAAACAGGATGCGGGGCGCAATCATAGGCATTGGCAATCCAACAATAACAATAACCAGGCATTCAATATTTCAAACCAAGCTCCACCTACTAGCACAATATTCCCATTTCTCGATACGAGGCCCGCGTAATAACGCATCGGCTATATTATAACATTCCACGTTACTCCACCGACATCATACAAGTTCATAACATTGAGCCTCGGACTTTTATAGAACACGGCTATATATATATACCAGGGTCTTAGACACAAAGGAATACGACCCATAAATCTCTGCCTCGACACATAGGAACACGACCGGATTAAGTCTCGGACAATTAGTCGAACACGACTCACTTTGGTCTCGGACGACTTAATTGAACACGACTTTCGTACTTTCTCGCCTCAAACAATCGGACGAATACGGCTCACTTTGGCCTCAGGCGACTTGATTGAATACGACCTCATATTTTCCGAGCGTAATAATGCCTCAGGATATTATAATACTCATAACTCCGCGTTTAACGCCTCGGGGTATAATAATAATAAAGCCCGCGTCATAACGCTTCAGGATATCACTGTCATTCTCGGACCGCGTTAATACGCCTCGGGTCATTTAAAATCATTGGGCACTCTAGCCATTCAAAAGCACCGGACACAACATGGCAGATTATCAAGTCAGCCAATCTCGTGCCAATACAACTATAAATCATGCACAATGGCTAACCGAAACCCACACAATCACATAGTCAATCGAGGCTACATATACGTCGAATATCCATACGACAATTGCAGCCACATAAGTCACAAATTCATCTCAATTCAGCCAAGCATAAACTCGGTTCCTACGATCACAATCAACGTTACTTCATATGAACACGATTTGACTAGCAAAAAAATCATCATTTGAAGCTCAAACTTGTCTCTTAGTACCCTAACTTCATAGTAAAGGTTTAGAGGTCACTTACCTATCCAAACAAGCTAGCCACAACCTTCAATTCAAGCGTCCCGAGTTTCGAATCAAATCTGTCCAAAACAGGGCAGATCACTATTTAGGCTCAATCACGCCGTTTAGCCACAAAATTACCTCTAATCATCAATCCATTTCACACACTCCTCCATAACACATCAATATATGTCATAGCATGTCTAAAAGGCAAATTCAAGACAAGGCGAAACCCAATTGAGCCTTGAACATAACAGGTCGGTGCAGTCCACAAGCAGGGCAAAACCGATTCTGCTCTAATCCATACCAATCAGTCCATAGCTTCACTCTGAGATTCAATTTAATGCAAAACCAACTTGCCACAGCCTTATTCTATATGTCTAATATGTTCACCGAAAATGTGAAGCCAATATATCACCTCTAAGACCCCCAATCAATCCAATTCCCTCGGGTGCACAAAGGCCGAATGCTGTCCGGAATCACCTCAATCAGCCATGAATACTCCTCAAATTTCATATAAAATTACAACCCTAACTCATCCATCTCAAGTACTATGAGTCAAGAGAGTCTCACCGAAATTTTGGAGCCATTTGAAGTCTTGAAGCCCACGAAACAGCTCCTCCCCCCAAACCGGTCGGATTCTGCCTCAATCCGACCTTTGCCCATTCAAACAGACCTACCGAAAAACTACCGGGCCAAATCGAGCATATAATATGTTCCCCGGAAAGCTAAGACAATAAGATTTCAGATGGAGGTGACTTTACCTCAAAGAGACATCGGAAGAAGGAGATATGGCCGGAACAAAGAAGGGCATCGGGTAAGCTGCAAGGGTTCTGCTCGTGGAAGAAAAAGGAAGAAGGGGAAGAAGGAAACGTAGAGAGGAGAGAGAGAAAGTGGTCACCGATCCCAGGAGAGAGAGAGAGACTTGTCCTCCAATTTTGCTTGGTCAAGAAGTGAATAGTGGTCAAATGGGTCAAAGATGATAATTTTCCAAAAATTAATATTGGCCTTATCTCCAAAAATATCTTCTAAATCATTGACCTCAATTGACCATCTTCTCCTCACATTTTCAGCAGCCATGGAGGAGAGCTAAATGACCAAAATGCCCTTTTAAACAACTTAAGATAAGGTTAAGGCTTGAGGGGCAAAATGGTAATTTTACACTTTTCGTCCGAAATTTCGCTTTTCTTTCCAGATCAAATTACCATTGATGAGACGACGTCCAATTCATATCCAATGTTAGAATTCATTTTTTTTCCATGCTTTCAAATTTCGGAGATTCCATCGCAAGTCAATAGTCTCAAGAGATCGAAATTCGAATGTCACAATTCTTCCCCCTTAAAGAAATTTCGTCCTCGAAATTTGCAACCTTCTAGCCATCCAATCTTTTGGGAGTATCGGCACCTCATCACTACCTTGCTTTTCAAAGTAACTCTTTTCATCAATTGGCACTTCCTTAGCATTCTTGGATCAAGACCTTTTCGAGCATCATATTAAACTCAAGTTCCATGCCCATCACCATCATCACTAACCCATCGCAAGAATGCACTCTTTCTTTTCGATATATCTAATACTTGACCACCTATTGGACTAACCCAAATTTTCAATTCAAACCATCGATAGTATTAAGGCAAATCTTGGCACACCTTTGTGCCACCCCAAGGGACACCATCATTCTCCCTTCGAAATTCCAACGAGGTCATTTCTTTAAGTTCATCTTCAATATTGGGCTCATACTTTCATCCATGGGACCTCAAGGGTTCTATTCTCAACTTCAAAGTTTCTTTCCTAAGCATCCGGAAGTTTGGATTTTCTTCCCCGCTTCTATTTACTTCCTTAATCCCTTAGATATCGTGGTCTGTTCATTCCAACATCTCACTTTCCTTTCGACCTTCAAGCTTGATGCTTGAGTAGCCATCAAACTAGCCAATTGGAAAACTTCCAATTTAGAAGTTGAATCTCTTATTTCTCGAAGGAAGATCTGTCCCTCTATCACCAATTACACATTGCTCAATTCTCAATTATAAGCATCCGCTAATTAACTGTCCTTCCTTAGCGATATGGGTATCGCACCAATAATACTTGGGTAATCTCTTCGTCCACGTGACTTTCCTTCAATTCCCTTTTACGCAAAGTGTTCTCAACCTCTTATAGTTCACATAACGTTGAGGTTTTTCTTTATACAAGTAACGCTTTCATATCCATAAGCAATTTCATACATCGCCCTTTCGTTCAATTCCTCTCGGGAACCTACTACCTTATTTTCTTGTGGTAGATATAGATTCAAAATCTTTTTCAACCGAACAATGTTTCCCAAACTTTGTCACGAGGACATTAGCAAACCAACTCCAGTCATACATTGAGCATTCCAACTCATAAGGTCTTATTGTCACGGGCGCATTCGCACAACCCTCTTCGATTGCCTTGTTACGCCTCAATTTCTCCCTTCCACATCACATCATTATGATTCTCTTGATCCCTTTGATTGAAACGATAACGCCATTAATCGCTTAGTCATCAACTTGACTCAAGTCCTCAAAGACTCTTTTCACGTTCATTCATCTAGTCGCGTTACATCTCGTCTTTAGCCCATTTCATCAATAGGAGAGCTCTCGTGGGGAATCCTCCCATGATCCGTCTATAACAATCCATCAATTCTAGGAAACTTCAAGTTTCGACAACTCACATCGACCCTAGTCGATTCATCACTCATTTCAATCTTCGTAGGCTTCACAGGGATTTCATTTTCCACAAATTTCACGGGCCGAGGAATCTTACCTTATCGGGTCCACACCGTGTTCTTCACATTTAGCATTCAACGAGCATCTCCTTAGAGTCCATAGGATACTCTTAAAAGTTGTTCATGTTTCTTATGACTTCTTAAATGAGTCCATTCATCGTCTCTCAATACGGTAATAACCAATCCAATTATTTCATGGATACACAAGCCGACTATCATCGCTTTCTTATCACTAGGCGTAGAACCGTTCAAACCTGTCCTTCATACGTCTCACTTAAGAGCTCAAACCTTGCCCTCCTCGTTGTCAAGGGTCTCCACTTGGACCATACAACATTTTGTTCATTTTTGTCATTCTTTCCTCGGAAGCATTATTGCCTTGCCCTCTTGGGTTTCACAACCAACTAATGCAACCCTATCTCGATTTCATTCATTCAACTGGACATCCACATGTCCCCGGGGATTCAATATCGTCTACAGAGAGCAGTTTCTTCGGACTTCTCCTTCAGGAATCATCCAAGTTTTGCGTCTTCTTTCTCATTTCGACACTCAATCTTAATATCAAGACAGCTAGTATTTTCTCTTCCTTCTACACTAGGCTCTTTCCCATGAAGGAAACTATACACTTCATGGCATTCTCTTACTTCGAATCGTCCTCATCTTTCCCATTCCATAGACGTCAATCTTGGAGTCTATGTCAACCGCAGAGTTTGTACTCCGTGATTTAGATGCCACCATACTCGGCATTCTTCTTCCGGAGACTCGCCACCTCAAGTGACAAGGTTTCAAGGAATCGAGGTTCATCCTTAATCACCATAAATCCACACTTGAACATGCAATTTGACTTCCTCAAGTCACTTTGTAATTACACTCTAGCACGCTCTTTTCGCTTACTTAACCATTCAATAAAATTACAAACAACTAGGACTATCAAGTCCATTCGCTTTCCTTTCTTTCAACGACCATCTCATGGTCCGATCGCCCCTTTAAGAACGACATCCTACTCTTTAGGGGTAATAACACACAATGTCACTTCTAGTGGTCCCGATTCATCCTCAATCAATCCTATTTTATTCAACAAGATCAAACAATTGACATAACTTCTTCCTTAATTTTCCTCACGACGGAAGAAACAAAACATTAATCTCTCATTACGAGTTTTACGGTAAGGTAATAGCCGTTTCTTGCAGGCACGTTCCATGTTCCATAATGAACATTTATTTGCTCGAAATCCATGAGCAAGGGTTCTCTTATTCGAATGTCTTCCAATCATCCGCTCCCTTCATTAAAATCCATTACGATTCCTCGCACTCAGGAATAACAACTAGCCATAAGGCTTCTAGATTCAAATCTACTCAGGGACTTCATGTCTTATACAAAGGATCCTCGACTACCTTTAAGATATGCTTAAACGACTTTGAGAACTTTGTCTCACATTGGTCGATCGTCCCCGTATCCTTACAAGATTATTAGGATCTACACAATCTTTGCTCTCATGCAATCCTAGGAAAGTACTTCCATTAAACACTCAATGAAGGCGGTCATCCATAGCCTCTTAAGGCTAATAACTACCAGGGTCACTTTCTTTCTTTAGTGCAACAAAACTTCTAAGATTTTCTCACGAAACCTCAATCCGAGGGGGCGGCTTCAAATTCACTTTCTCTATCAAACCTTAGTTGGACATCACCTCGTGTCCACCTCACAAGCTATTCAAAGCCCTCGTGGTTCTTCCCACACCTTCAATTGAAATGAATAACTCATAGTCACCTTTCTCGTGACTTCCATCACTTAACTCATCAGCACTAATATCTGCCACCATAATGACTTGGCACAATGGCAGCTCCCTCGAGCTTGCTACCCATCAATTTTTCTCATTTCCATTTAAAAATTCCCGTGACCCCTTATTACACTTGGGTCTCACATAATTAACAAATCAAGCCATATTCACTCTTGTACTTATACTCCGGCCCGCTTATCTTTACCAATTCTCGTAATCCATCTTAGTTCTTGGATCTTTTCATATCTCACATAAACGAGCCAAGTGCTCCCCTAGCGACCGTACTTTGGTCGATCAACCTCATTAGGTTCTCATGTCACTTGAACCACCGGAGATTACCTCCAGGCATCAAAGACTTAAGTCATCTACTCAAGCCTAGCGCTTTCGCATCGCTCACCTCATCATTCATCGCCAAGTAAGTAACCATCCATTGGTTCTCAAACAACTCTCGCCTAGTTGTCCATTATCTAAGGATTCCAAATCATCCTTAAACAATTGACCACACATCAAGCAAGCCTCACGAGGCAGCTTCGCATTAATAGCCCATTACGAAAAGCGAGCACTTAACTAAAGTAAAACTCAACCAGGTCACACTAAGCAAATACTCAAAGTGCCATTTCAATCGCTTATGCCATAAATCTAGAGGTATCTACCACTCTCAAAGATAGTCACAACAGCTATCTCAATCTCAACAGGCATCGATCAACGGAGTATAAACTCCTCACACTGCCTAATCTCTTAGTTAGGACATTAACTATAACATTCACACGATGCCAATTACAAAACACGCCCAATAGGCCAATAACAAATATCACTTTTTCCTTTCAAACGGCATCCACTGCTAAGCACGAAGCTTCCAACCATGCCAATCACAAAAGTCATTACAAATGTCATGCCACTTTCGAACATTCACTTGCGAATTAATCCCATGTCATACATCTCTTCACCACAATCGACTCAACTTCGATACCTAGGCTCCCCTTTCAATTTATGACTTGGGTCATTATACCTCCTTATCTATCTTAGGCTGCATCGAAAGCCCGGCCTGTCCGACCTCTTTGTCCCGTGCCGATCACTCCCGCCCTCATCGACCCGGTCACTGCAAGTTGTCCCAAGTCATACATCTACGAAGGAAGCCCCGTTCCACACGTCCCATACCATGCTTCATCTTGGTTTTTAGGTATCCCATCAACTCGCCCATACCAAGCGATAGTTTATTAAGTCCGAAAGTGATAAGCTCATGTATACACCATCATCAACTTTTATTTCATATCCACAAACACATGTATAACATGTTTTTTTTTCTCACCACTTGTCATACCACAATCATTTCGCATCAACTCTTATCCACGAAGATCTCTAATTCCACCAATGACCATCGCATCTCATAGATTAATTACCTATATTCCAGCATATACCTCAAGTCTAGTCGCTATTCGAGTCGAATCCATATACGTTCGATCACAACCGGCCCTTTAATCCCTATAGTCCTTGTCATTCCTTGTAGACATCTCATCTCATATCATCCAAGGTTGTCAATAACAACCGATAACTAAAGTCATCATGATATAACGCAAATCAAGTCCGAAGTTACTAATAGCGATAGCCGCTCTTTATAGCTCATATTCCTCAAGTTGGGTCATTGACTAACCACGGTCAAAATCATGTAGTCTAATTGACCGCTCATTCATAAGCAATTCTCTATTAAACTCAAGCACAATTACTACTTCAAATCCATGCTTATGTCTACTTTAACTCGAGCTTGCTTTCACTTAAACCTCAATCACAACATCACTCAAAATCATCCATTAAAGTCACACTACGATCATTAGAATACCACACAAGTTCAAGCCTAAAATCCTCAAGATTCAGCGATTAATGCTTAATCCTAAAGGTCTCACTATCTAATTGCCCCCAAGTCATCACTCCTTATCACTCCAAATCTCAATCACATTGGATCGAGCTGACCTTGCTCGATACCACTTAAATGGGGTTGTCATGCCCCGAACTCCGTCGAGTTCGTGAACATCCCATCTAGCCGTTTGCCTTTTAAATTGGCTTCCGGGATCCTTTGGCCCACAATTTCAAAAAATCCATAAAACAGGCGGAAGCGGGTAAACATCTCCATACATCAATTCAAATGAATGACTTAGGACAAAAGTGGTACACATCATACATCCAGATATTACACTTCAATTGATATAGCGGTCAAATACCCAATGGTTCAATCTTAATCCATAAAATCCGATATAATCCGTAAGGTCACAAAATATCTTATATTCATTCGACCACATATTTCTCGAATGCTAATCCTAGCAAAATTGATGTTCCTTCGCTCGATACTCGAAAAATAGGTCCCACGACGGGGTGAGATTTACATCTCAATAAGCCTCACCCTAAACCTAGACCAGGCCGTTAGTACCTCCAAACAACTTCTCAAATCAAAGACGCTCAAGACGTCCATAAAACCAATGTAAAACAGGGATGCGGCGCAATCATGGGCATTGGCAATCAAACAATTACAATAACCCGGGCATTCAATATTTCAAACCAAGCTCCACCTACTAGCATAATATTCCCATTTCTCGATAATGTGCCCGCTTAATAACGCATCGTGCTATATTATAACATTCCACGTTACTCCACCGACATCATACAAGTTCATAACATTGAGCCTCGGACTTTTTATAGAACACGGCTATATATATATACCGTGGTCTTAGACACAAAGGAATACGACCCATAAATCTCGGGCCTGGACACATAGGAACACGACCGGATTAAGTCTCGGACAATTAGTCGAACACGACTCACTTTGGTCTCGGGCGACTTAATTGAACACGACTTTCGTACTTTCTCAATCCCAAACAATCGGTCGAATACAGCTCACTTTGGCTCCCGAACTGACTTGATTGAATACGACCCTCATATTTCCCGAGCGTAATAATGCCTCGGGATATTATAATACTCATACTCCGCGTTTAACGCCTCGGGGTATAATAATAATAAAGCCCGCGTCATAACGCTTCGGGATATCACTGTCATTCTCGATCCGCGTTAATACGCCTCAAAGTCATTTAAAATCATTGGGCACTCTAGCCATTCAAAAGCACTGCACCCAACATGGCGAGATTATCAAGCCGGGCCAATCTCGTGCCAATACAACTATAAATCATGCACAATGGCTAACCGAAACCCACACAATCACATACTAATCGAGGTCTACATATACGTCGAATATCCATACGACAATTGCAGCCACATAAGTCACAAATTCATCTCAATCCACCAGGCATAAACTCGGTTCCTACGATCACAATCAACGTTACTTCATATGAACACGATTCGACTAGCAAAAAAAATCATCATTCAAGCTCAAACTTGTCTCTTAGTACCCTAACTTCATAGTAAAGGTTTAGAGGTCACTTACCTATCCAAACAATCTAGCCACAACCTTCAATTCAAGCGCCCCGGTTTAATCAAATCTGTCCAAAATAGGGACATTATTTAGGCTCAATCACGCCGTTTAGCCACAAAATTACCTCTAATCATCAATCCATTTCACACACTCCTCCATAACACATCAATATATGTCATAGCATGTCTAAAAGGCAAATTCAAGACAAGGTGACGCCCAATGGAGCTATGAACATAACAGTCAAGCAGTCCACAAGCAGGGCAAAACCGATTCCTCGCCTAATCCATACCAATCGATCCATAGCTTCACTCTAAGATTCAATTTAATGCAAAACCAACTTGCCACAACTTTATTCTATATGTCTAATATGTTCAACGAAAATGTGAAGCCAATATATCACCTCTAAGACCCCCAATCAATCCAATTCCCTCGGGTGCACAGGCGGTCGAATCGCCTCCTTAAGTAATCACCTCAATTAGCCATGAATACTCCTCAAATTTCATATAAAATTACAACCCTAACTCATCCATCTCAAGTACTATGAGTCAAGAGAGTCTCACCGAAATTTTGGAGCCATTTGAAGTCTTGAAGCCCACGAAACTTGCCTCCTCCCCAAACCGGCCGGCCGATTCCGCCTCAACTGACTTTGCCCATTCAAACAGCATTCCCAAAAAAACTACCGGGCCAAATCGGAGCTTATAATATGTTCTTGAAAGCTAAGACAATAAGCTTTCGGTTGGAGTGACTTTACCTCAAAGAGACATCTAAGAAGGAGATATGGCCGAAATGTGAAGAGGCATCCGGTTAGCTTCGGGCAGCGAGGTTCGCCGTGAAGAAAAAGGAAGAAGGGGAAGAAGGAAACGTAGAGAGGAGAGAGAAAGTGGTCAGCTGATCCCAGAGAGAGAGAGACTTGTCCTCCAATTTTGCTTGGTCAAGAAGTGAATAGTGGTCAAATGGGTCAAAGATGATAATTTTCCAAAAATTAATATCGGCCTTATCTCCAAAATATCTTCAAATCATTGACTCACTTGACCATCTTCTCTCACATTTTCAGCAGCCATGGAGGAGAGCTAAATGACCAAAATGCCCTTTTAAACAATGCTTAAGGTAAGGTTAAGGCTTGAGGGGCAAAATGGTAATTTTACACTTTTCGTCCAAAATTTCGCTTTTCTTTCCAAATCAAATTACCATTGATGAGACGTCCAAATTCATATCCAATGTTAGGAATTTTTTTTTTTTTTCCATGCTTTCAAATTTCGAGATTCCATCGCAGAGTCAATAGTCTCAAGAGATCGGAATTCGGGAGAATGTCACACTCCGTACTTTATTTAGGTATCTATTCTACCTACCAAAAAGACTAGAGGCGCCCGAAATTAAATATCTTTTGATTAAAATACGAACCTAAGTTGTAAATTGATAGAGTTTGGAAGAGTCCATATTATGTTAGTTAATTCATCTAATTAATCTAATAATCCATTAACACCGAAATTCAATCCGAATTTTAGGTCGCGATAGCATGGCAACTCCGCTGGGAAATGTACTTGAATTTTCGAAAAAATGGATTAAATGTGAACCTTACATTTTTCGAAATTTGCATGTGAGTTGAACTGACTTAGGCCAAATTCTTGTGGTGATTTTTCCTTTCGATTGGCTTTAATTCATTAACTTTTAAGTGTTATATTTTTATACGGGATAAATGTAAATCGTTACTAACTTCAAGCTTCAGCGGGGTAGTATAGTTTAATTTATTCCTGATTTGTATAATATGCTATGTATCTCAGCATGTCCATTTGCACCGCATTTTACCTCAATCGGACAAATTGTTGATAATTAGGATAGTATCACACGATCATCCCGACCTTACCTCGAGGTACGGGCGACCCGTCCCCTATCCCAATAATTTTCTTCTTGGGAGATTTCGCCCATGGCCATAACCTCATGGCATGGACAGACTCTCGACCATAACAAAATTTGACACGACGAAACCCCATAAGTACAATCCATTTTGAAATTTCACTTCAAAACACCATTAATCAATTAACTTGCATCCATGCGCATCTGGTTGTGGTTGTGATTGTGGTTTCGCATGGTAAATTCTTAGATTTTGTCTTATAATTTACTCATTTGCCCTTTATAACTTAAGTTGGTCCATGATGATTAGGTTTGTTCGTGTCTCTATCTTGATCATGGAAAGCAAGGATAATACCAAGAATATTCGGATGGTTGCATCGAAGTTAGACTTGAGAGGATGGCTGACTAGCACGACGGCACGCCCTCGCATATGTGGAATCTAGAGTTGGGCGATTGATGCCGATATTGGATATCAAGACTCGTGTCGAAATTGTCCACACATTGACACATTCCGGAGCCTCAATACCTCGACACGTTCATCCTAGTAAGCATGGGCTCACTCTACTTTTGGAAGAATATGGCATGCTTATCAAAAACCTGTGGATACGGAATTGATCAGTCCACCTATTGGATTAAATCCTACTATAAAGCACTAAACAAATTTTTAAGAATCAAAGTGGAATAAATTTGGAAGGTTTAAAAGCTTGGCGTGGGAATTGCCCATTTCTTTTGTGAAAAAATGCTTCAATGAAGCATCGTCTATTCAAAAGGGCAAAATTTTTCTGTTGGCTTTCTTTAGAATGATCATTTTTTTCATATTTTTAGAACTTTCTCCAATCCTCATATTGCTTTTATTGTTCAATAGATATGTTATGGGAGAAATTTGGCCCACGCTATCTTGAGCGAGACGTTTATCTCCTCACAATTTTCCAAGTAAGAAAAAGGGAGTATTTTGCAATCATCAGCCGATCTCTTACTTATCTGGTTTTTATCACATATTAGGCATGTACGCATCTCATCTCGGTTGAGAGAATCAGATACTTGTGTCACCCCATTATGGTATTTAAAACAAACAAGAGAAAATTCGGATTATCATTTTCAGATTGGTTATTGCTTTTAGCAAATGCGCATCTTAAGGGGTTTCCATGGCAAAGTAGTTGGTTATAAGTAGAGAGTGCTCGATTGGCAAGTGGTGGGGTAAAGCCCATTCCTTTACTCGAATTTACCGGAGCGACCAAGTACGACCCCCTTTGAGTTGGCCCTCCAATATAGAGTGGTTTTAGACGTTCCCCACCTCTTGAAGCTGATCGGAATCCATTCGATTTTACTCGGAGTATCTCGAAGCATGAGTAGGTAGTGATCACCTTTCGTTTCCTAAGGGACTTTTGCCGGCTAACCAAGCTCAAGCCCTCGACGCAGGTTTTATCAAGCAACGAGAAGGTATCATGTTGTAGCCCCTTACATCAAGAAATACGTAATCCCTAATGTGATCTGACTAAAGATTCCTATGGTGCTAGTCATAGATACTCATCGAGATGCGAAAGAAGAACTCAAGCGGAAGTTGGAGCAAGCCGAAAAACTATCTCAAAAATGACTACAACAAACAAACGACTGAAGGATGAACTTGCCTCCCTAAAGTCATAGATCGAGATTATCCTGACATCGAGTCATCTAATTATGGTCTTGCATTTCATTATTTTTTTTTATGTCATGTCATGTTCTTCATATTCCTAGGTCTATTGTTTCGGAATTTTTCTTGGATTTTGTGGTTGTAATAACTTAGTTGCATTTTGGTTTAATGAATCAATCATGTTTTTCTTCCCGACCTTGTGTATTTGCTCGAATTTTTAGACAATTTTCGAGTTGGATCCAACTTTTATGCATCTTGCATAAGAAATTTTCAAACCGATCTAATACATTTTCCATTTACTATGGAATTAATAACGAAATGGACCAAGCTGAAATTTCACACGTTTTCTAACTCTAGGAATATTTCTTCGTTTATCACTAGTAAATGGGCTTTCTCATTAAATGGGAAAACATGAAAGTTGAAGAATGGGTTTTGAACTAATGGCTTGCAAAATTTTGGACCTTAACTCGCATTTTTATGATCCATTCACTCTTCAAATAAAAACCAAACGAAACAGGTTTTTTTTTTTTGGATGAAAATTTTCTAAAAGAGGTATTAAGCTGTTTTGATCCGTGCAATTCTAACCTTGAGTCAAAACATAAAGTTGTTCACCATCTTGTCAGTTACAACTCCATAATTTTTGGTGTCATTCTGACCACTCTGTGATTTACAAGAAGTGTTTGCCAAAATCTGACAAAATTGAAAGTTCCTGGTCGTGGTCATGGAGTCAGGTCGGGCTGTATTTAGAGTCCAGTCTAGAGCCATGGATTCACTCAACGTTCCTCACTCATTGTACTCATCATATGAATACCTTTCAAGTAATTTACCATCGATTCCCTTTACCTTACATGATCAACGATAACAAAGATGGCTGGCAAGGTGGAAGTCGTAGCCCTTATAAGAGAAAAGGTTGAGGAACTTCAGGGCACGATGCATTCGTGGCAGGATACAATGAATAAAATAATTGGCATCATGGAACGTGCACTCAGCCTCTAGATTGCCAACTTGAGATGATTCAATCTCACCAAGAGCATTGTGCTAATCGTCGTATGATGCCTTGTCACCATCAACTCCCACGTGATGAACCTCTAAAGCTATTTGGATGGGAATTCACTTCACTTCTTGCATCTATGATTATCATATGGCCGATCCTTTTAAAGAAAGGTGTGTTCTGGCGGGAATAAATTGTCCCTTGGTTTGAGAGCATCCGAACTTCAGCTAGGGAAAATTTTGTGATTTCCATTGTGGCCAAGAAGGACTCTCCATTGATGAGTGTGTCACTTTACGGTTTTGGGTCGAGAACATGATCGATGTGTGGCGACCTCAAGTTCCTTCGCAAGGGAGTATGCTAGTGGTCTCGAGCAAGAGTTTGGGATATCCTCATATAGTTAAGGATGAGATACTCCCACATCATTTTTATCTCCGTGGTGCTACCTAGAACATATGAGATGATTAATCGGACAAAAACCTAGAGAGATGAGGAAGTGGGCGTAGAAGCAAATTAGTAGCTAATGAACTTTTATGCAATCCCTGCGTGGGATATTTCCTTCTTTCTTTTTAAGTGTCTAGGTCGCATTTTCAATTTATAGGATTCCTATTTAGGGACAAGTTCCTCTCTTTGAGGGAACATTTGCATTTCCTTTCAATAAGATGTAATTTGACTGATTCACTACCAATAAAATTGCAAAAAAATTCATTATTTTGGAATCTTGTTAAAGTATCCCAAACTAACTCCGGATTTACGATAACCAATGATCGAGCAATTTGTTATTCATGGTAAGCACTAAGGGTTGGGCTTCTCAAGAATTCTCGTCCCAAGGTTTTCAAAAACAAAAGTTTTTTTTTCAAGAAGAAATTTTCAGAAATGGCTTGCATGTAGTTTAACCCTAGTTGTCTTACTAATCCATCTATTGTGTGTTTTAGAGTTAATTCAGCAGCAAGGGGCACATTCTTAACTATGCATCAGTCTCATCGATCCAGAATGGCCCCATATACAAATGTTGAGTAAGCTAGAAGTCCTTGGCCAATCTGGTCCATCGACGACCATTTGAGATGGATCTATGCTTCGCCGTCAATTATTTCCCACAAGATGGAGAGCTACTGGATGTTGGTGCTCACAATGGTTCCTTGACCATTATTTCATACGACGATCGATCATATCGATTTGTTGTACAACAATCCCTGATGATCCTTATATTGGTCTCCAACACCAACCATTAGCGATCCTTGTATCGATCGGCAATGCTTTTAGCTATCTTTTGAGAAGCCCAATGATCATTAGGACAATCCTTAGCCGGTCCCTCCGCCGATTCATCGGTCATGCCACATTAATCGAAGAAAAGCCGCGTCTAATACACTTAGGGATTCATTTATGAACGACGTGGGCCAATAGAGGGGCATCTACCTCATTCCTTAGATGATTAGACGAGGCATCTACAATTGTTAAAGGTCCATCCCTTGATAGAAAGATATCCTCCATGACCATGATCAGCTTGATGAAATGCGCCAGCCAGAAGCTCATACATACGAGTTCATCGGTCAATCAAAGCTAATCCATGCTCTACTGACGTAGATTCTTCGATCATGCCTTGTCGGGCGATAAAAGATGGGACAAAACCAAGGCCACCCAATCTCAAAAGATATCTTTGGTAGCTTGATCATTTCCGAAAATGGCTTTCTATTTTTCTCTCTTGCAGTTCCAAGTTTAGAGATAGGTCTTTGATTGCTATCACTGAAAATGACAATCGATGCCTCCCAAATCTTCAATCACTTCACCTTTTTAAGACCTGTTCATGCACATTTTTTCTATGCAGGACCAAGTGTCGAAATAAATTGTTAGCCAAAGCTCAAAAACCGAGTTCCTAATAGTGGCCATGTTTAAGGCATTTCCAATTCTTGGCAAAGCTATGATCATCCCACATGATCTATTCTAGCATAAAATGGGCAAACCGATGGCGAACCCCAACTTGGAAAAAGGGAGCATGTCTTCTATATTTCATGCTATTTTCAAGATAATACTCAACTTTCCTTGTCAGGGGGCACACAAACCGACGTGATAGTCATTGTCATTGAACACGCCAGACATCTCGAGTCTTTACTCCGATTTATTATTCGAGCATATTTTTCTTGTATAGGGCGATTTAAAAATGGAATATTTGTTAGTCCTAAGGTTTGTCAGCCTTGGCTTATTCATTTAGAAGTTTAGGGGCAACCAGGGCATTTTAAGTCTTCATTGCTCATTAATGCATATTTTTTTCCTTGTTCTAGGACATAGATAGGAATGAATTCATCCTCGACCTAAGAAATAGATTCCACGACTTATTAGGTCTACTTACATGTTTTGGGGCAACTCGATTCCCTCATTCTTGAGAATCTCTTTCATAATTGCATAGTCTCTTTCTTAAGCAAATATATAAAATGTTCATGAAATACGGCCATGCTGAAAATTGACATGTTTATATGATTGAAATTCTCACCCATTAGTTTGCATAATTATTCTTCATGTTTAATTCACCAACTCTAGATGAGAGTATAATAAATTACATATGTTACATTGAATATACCGAATGGGGTATAATAAGCTAATGAAAGACATCACACACGCCTTGCATTTTAATCCCTAGTAAGTCGGGATTCCAGTAGCCAGGGTTCCGCATTCCTATGCAAAAAGTTTCTTGTGAAAGGTACTTATCGCCGGCTACAGGACATTCATTCTCCATTCCAGTTAGAATACATGCTAATTACTATTAACCCCTTTGAGCTTTCGCGGTTTCATTTTTTTGTAAATATATTTGCTATAATCACGAGATTGTCAAAATCATGGATTAAGAGAAGAAAAGAAGCGGCTTGCTAAAAAAAAAAGAAAAAGAAAGTGATATCCCGAAAAAAATCTTCACAAAAATTCTTCACAAAAGGAAAAAAGAACAAAGAAAAAGAATCGAGAGTAAGAAAAGAAAAAGATCGATTTATTGAAAATCCTGTATCTAAAAGAAAGTCATGGTCAAAAGTAGCTAATGCCCATTCAAATCCTTATTCATTTGTAAA